>CM035442.1:26326124-26921124 GCA_020310875.1 Ceratopteris richardii
ATGAAAGTCTCAAAGCATTTAGTTCCAAGTGATATAGAAAGAAGAGCAATACTGGATGAGCTACCTATATATCGAAATAGAAAACACGGCCTCCTTCATTCTTTGGATGCACAAGAAGATCGTTTTCATTTTGGTGGTGCTTTATAGTGGGAGGATTATGGAGCTAGTACACCAAAGCTACAAGCTTTGGCTATTCGTATCTTGAGCCAAGAATGTAGTTCATCTTGCTTTGAGCAATTATGGAGTGTTTATGCACATGTTGTCTCAAAGAAACACAATAGACTTGGTGTTGAAAAGGCTAGTGATTTATTGTATGTTAGTTGCAATTTGAAGATGTTATCAAAAGTAGATAAAGCAGATCCATTTACAGAATGGGAGTTGAATGACGATAATGTCATCACTTAACTAACATTTAAGAGGAGGAAAGCATAAAAGAAGCACATGATGATGAGGAGCATGTAACTAATGACATTGACAATCTTTTTTATCATGATGATATATATGATAAGACCATATAGTCTCTATAGTTTACACTTTCGTATGGATTTTGCATTTTGACAATGGACATGGATTTTGACATTTGTACTTCATAATTGATGTTTTATGATTTATGGTTTATGGATATCATTTATGGCCATAGATATTGTAACTTATGATTGAATTTTTACATGTTATATGAATGCGGATATAAATTTAAAATTTTAAATTATGGCTGAATTTTAAAGTTTACAATGTATATGTTATATGGATATGAGCATTGAGTAATATGGCTGAATTTTACATGTTATCATGTTATGGCTGAATTTCACATGTATGGATATGTGTTATGATTCATGAATAACTGAATTTTACATGTTATTAACTTACTTGTGCATTAATTATTGCTTAATTTTATATGTATGGAGAATCAACATTAAGTTTTAATTATTTTGCCTTCGCTTCAATGGAAGCAGCAAAGAACACGGCTGTGCAAGGACATTGTGAATGAAAGTAGTTGGGGGGATGGAGATGGAGAGTGGTTCCGATAGGAACAATTCACGTATAAAAGACTCTGTGCTAACTACGAAAGTGAATGTGGAAGATGAAGAAGAAACATCAGTCATATCATAATCAATAGATGGAAATACATGGTCGCCATCCATGGGCATAAGGAAGTATATAATGTATAGGTAAAAATCCGTAAATCAAAGATAATGCCTAATACAATCTAAGTAGATACAAGGATGTTTTCGACAGGTAAAAAATCCTCGATGATATAGCTTCGCAGCCATTGTTGCATGTAGATGAAACAGCTTGACTTCACTTTACTTCACGCTACATGCAAAAAATAATCTTCACTTCTCTTTACTTCGGCTCTGAAAGACAGATTTGAAAATTTTGAATGTAATCAAATCTCATATATATAGACTTGTGAATTGTTCTTCAAGAAAGATCTCTTTTCAACTTACCAAAATGGTGGGTTCTTTCGAACTTGCACGTATTAACACAGACATGGACCTTCTCTTCTCTTCATTTCTAGTTTAGGATATTCCATTCTATTTTCTATTTTCTCTTTTTCTCTTTTTATTTTTCATTTTTCCTTTTTTATTTTTCATTTCTTCTTTTTCTCATTCTTTTATTTTTGGACTGAGGTTACATTAATTTACATATTTATATACAGAAAGGGTTTAATAAACAAAGATCTTAGGGGGTTGAAGATGGGTTTCTAGGGTTTGAAGTTTCGCTTCTAGCGTTTGAAGTTAGATTTCAAGGGTTTGAAGTTAGGCTTCTAGGGTTTTTACTATTTACATGGGTTTCAATCACACTTTTTGATGTTGGTTTTACACACATTATGGTTTTTGGTAACTAGGGTTTGAAGACGGGTTTCTAGGGTTTGAAGTCGGATTTCAAGGGTTTGAACGACTTCTAGGTTTTGATGTTGGATTTCAAGGGTTTGAAGTTGAGATGGGGATTTTACTTTTTACATGGGTTTCAATCAAACTTTTTTGAAGTTTGTTTTACACACATTATGGTTTTTGATAACTAAGGTTTGATTAGCTCAAGGGTTCTAGGATCTCTAAACACAAGGGAGTTAGGGCTTCCAATTGAGTACATCTACATATAAGGTTTAAAGGATTTCAAAGATACACTTGGTGGTTTTGAAAGGTTAAGGTTAATAAACACTTAGGCTTCTAAGGGGTAATGGTCCTAAGGATTTTTTGTCAATTAAGGTTTCAAGTAAGAGTTCTCTTAGGGTTTGCCTTTTGGGTTCAGAGGGCCTTTAGATATGGTTTTTGAAGGGTTTTAAAGAATCAATGGACATGGGATCTTTAAATAAGGTTACATGTTCCTATGGTTTTTAGGTCAATAGCGTTTCTAAAGCTCACACATGGCTCACTCAATCATACAATTGAAGGGTTTCTCATACACAAACATCTAGGTATTTGAAACATATACACATCTTTAGTTCTTCTTTTCCCTACAGATAAATCATCAGTTACCTTTCATCAAATCACAAACAGTAAAGAGAGAAGTGATCAAAAAGAGATTGATTTTTGAAATTTTTGATACACTATCCACAAGGGAATTCATCTCGACAACGTGAGTTTCTACCACTTCCAGAAGTGATTGGCAAACTCAACCGTAATGAAGCCTCGCACCAAATGCAAACAAAAGATAGGAAAATTTACAGAAAATGCATAGTTGATAGGTATGCACACCTAACAGTTGATCGAAACTTGAACAAAAAATCCACAAGTGAAAATTGCATGTCTTCTAATTGACAATCACATACATCAGAATGAATCCAGACAAATCCCAAATTCACCCTCAAATGAAAGTGAAACTATAAGCTCATGGTAGTCAACCACAAGACTATATAGCATATGAGATCCATTATGCAGAGTATTGACTCAATGTTATGACATCCCCACTAACATCGTTAGTGGCCAATAATGGGTATAGAGCTAAAAATGAATACATCCTCACACATGAACCCCATAATGCACATATACCACAAGCATGAACTCACAATAAGCTCTACGAACTGAGTTACGAAAACCCATGCTATATTTGTGTTTCCAAACATAAGTACATATCCAAATATGAGTTTTGTATCCAAACGACTTCCTACTCGATTTCCATCACGATATCCACAACGAATGATTTGATTATAATATTTAGTCATACAATAACCCTTCCTTTAGTATGTGCTATGCATAGTTCACGAAAATCATGATTTTTTGCTCATATACAAAACATTTAAATCTCCAAAATATCTAAAACATTTAGTTTGCGATTTTCCCCTTCCTTTGGCTATTTTATCAGGCCTTATCTCTTTTGTGATTTGGCGAGCATTTTTTTGTGGGCTTTATCTCTAGTTGTGTGCTCATAGCTATATATACCAGGATGAATCCAAATAAACCCCGAATTCAAACTCAAATGAAAGTGCAACTATAAGCTCATGGTAGTCAACCACAAGACTATATAGTATCTGAGCTCCATTATGCAAAGTATCAACTCGATACTATGACATCCCCACTAACGTCATTAGTGCCCAATTGTGGGTATAGAACTAAAGAATGAATACATGCTCACAAATGCACTCCACAACGCGCATGAACTCATAAGAAGCTTTGCCACCAGAGTTTCTATCACTTCCGAAAGTGATGGGCAAACTCATCCATAATGAAGCCTAATACCAAATGCAAACAAAAGATAGGAAAAGTTCAGAAAATGCATAATTTATATACACACCTAACAACTGGCCACAACTCGAATGAACAATCAACAAGTGGAAATTGTATGTCCGTTAGTACGACAAACGTAATATACCAGAATGAACCCAAGTAAACCCCGAATGCACCCTCAAATGAAAGTGCAACTATTAAGTGCCCCAAACATTGAACAACCATCATCCTGATGCATGTGGCCTTTTTTCTCTGCTTTCTTTCTCTGCACCCCATCATCTGCTCAGGCATTTGCCTAAACTGAGGTCCAACTCAAAGCTCTCCACAGGTCTTTCAATGGGTCATTCTGGCAGCTCTCAGAATTCTTCTACCCAGTAATACAATCCGAACAACTGACAATGGCAGTGATGCCCACACTATAATCGAATTGCAAATAAGAAAATGCAGAAAACAAAACGTAAAATGCATGATACACATGACAAATACTCTTCTTTTAGAATATCATCAAAGAAGCGCCCAGCCTTCAAGAATGTGCCATTAGAACAATTAACAGAAATATTGTTCAGCTTAATGTACCCATTAAAATCTCAAAACCTAAAAGCAAGAACGACCTATAATTTATCACAGATTTACATGTTGGGATGGATTTTTCTGCCTGTGACCCATGTTAACAAAAACACTAGGACTACATTTCTTGTGTGTAATTACAATGATACTTGCATATTGCAATTAATATCATAAAGACAATCAAAGCATCAATATATTCATGTATGTGTATACCAGAAGAAGCTGTAATGGAGATGCCCTTGATGAAGAGGAAGCCTGTCGAAAGGTATACAGTGCACTTGTCGCACATTCCTACATGCATAAGCCAGGTAATAGTGTTTGAAATCACACACAAATTACATAAGTTAAGAACTGATTGCTCCTAGAAGCCACTTACAGAAACACGCTGGAACACAGCTTGAGCAGATGTTGTACCCAAATGAGCATTGATGCAGACCTGTAAACCCAGTTATATACTGAAATTTATCTTTAGATCTATTTGGTGTGTATACCCACACTAAAGAGGATTGAAATGACTATATAAATACCTCATCTGAAGAAACAACAGATACTGCATCTGGCATTACACTACCAGATGGAAACAATGAGATCACGGCTTTGAAAACTGCAGGCACTGAAACTTCCAATATTGCAACATTTTTGACTGAGGATGCATCCAGACTAGGTCTAGAAACAGTATCTGACGAGCCAGAAATAGCAGACATAACATTCAGACTCCTCTTTTTAAGAGTGTATGCAGAGCTGTGTTTGGCCCATTCTAATCTGTTGAATTCTGAAATTACCATTCCTGATCCCTCAACACCTTGCCAATGCTTTAATACATGAAGAAGAGAAAACTTCTGTGAACTAATATCATCCTCTGTACTTGAAACTTTAGCCCTCTTCTCATTGACACCCACAATGTCCTCTTCTTCATGAGGCTCTCCAAATTTAGGAAAGTATCTTTTTTTCTGATCTGTAAAAGCTTTCATTGCCAGCCTTCTCCCATCATTAATGGCAGTTGAGCTTGGTCTGTGAGAATTAAAGGATAACAAATATCAACATAATTAAACTAATACCTTGTCCTCTCAACTGCTGAGGCAGCTGCCTGACCAGCTATCTGTCTCTTCCAAGAGTATGCTACAGTAGCACCATCAGAGCAAATCAATGGGACCTGCAAACCCCATGGATGTCTCTCCTCAAAACGTTGTTGTGCACCATTCATGACACCTAATGCTTCCAATCTTTTTCCTAGCAAAATATCACAATATTTGTTAGGTTAATTTGATATCAATCAGCTTAGTTAACAACAAAAGATGACACTAACAGAATCAAAAACTTAACACTCAAGAAAAGTATATAACAAATTACAAGAGGAAAAAAAAGCAAGACTAAGGAAAAGGCAAGAGGAGGGAAAAATGAGAAAATCATGGCACCTAGATTTCTAATGCTAATTTCTTATGAATTTATAAATCTGAAGTCCCTTTATCAAACTGAATTCATTCATAAGGTTCTCATTTATCTTGTAGTAGACCAGTCCCTTTGACCAAAGTTTTACCTAAATTTGGACCCATACGTAACTATCCAATGATGCCCAAATGTAAAGAATTAAGTGCTTCATCATCCATATTCATTGGTTTGATAGAAAGCCTAACTTTGGAAGAATAAAAAAAATAGTGTATATTCATTTCTACCAACAATCCCTCCCACCCCAAAAAAAAAGCAGGTCTTTGATATATGTAATTCAATTTGAAAGTTCCAAAAATTCCTGCCCATGAAAATCAAAAATCTTCATAAAATCTTGATATTCTCTAGTGTTGATTCTCCTCCCCGAATCTCAAAATGACTCCAAAAGCACATGACTCCAAAAGCATTGATTTGTTGATGAGTATGTCAGATTGAGGTTGGATAGATGTATATGATGTAGAAGACAAAGAACGCCAAACTGAAATACACACCTCACAGTAATCAAACTTATAATGGCAAAGGTGTCCTATAAGGTTCTTTCTTTCATAACTAATGTCTCAAACAATACACTCTTGTTAGAAGTAGGAAGGCCGTCACAAATTCACAGGATCTTCTACAAACCAGAGACCTTGCTCATATATAAAACTTGAACCAAATAAAATAAAAGAGAGAAGATAGAGAATAGAGAAAGACACAAGAGATGTAAACAAGTGACAGGTGCTACTCTAAAAATAACTTGAAATTAATGGAGTGACTATACAATGTGTGTGCGTACAAAAATAATGTAGCAGCTGAAAATTTAATGGTTCTAGATACATAACATGAGAGAATTGTTGCGGAATAATGTGTGTACTGGAGAGTGATATATAATAGAATAATGTGTGTACTGGAGAGTGATATATAATAGGCTGATCAAAGAATAATCGATCCATGTGCTGTGTGTAAGTGTGAAAAATCTGTTACGAAACCTGAAATAACTTCTTCTCTGATGCCGGGAGCTGCAAGAACTTCTCTACATGAAGTATATGACTACAATAACCTGGTATAACAGCAAAAAGAGGATTATAACAAAAAATATGCAAAACGTCCACTCTTTATGTTTGTGGGTATAGCTTGTGTTCAGTCTTGATAATATGGAGGATGCTCGCAAGGCCCTAACGTTGGTATCAGAGCATCTCTTTGCTCACAAGACCAAGATAAGCAATTGCACAAAACCATTTTAAGCCCTTGGAATCAAAATGGTTCGTCTTCACATGTTCTCTGCTCTCTTATTAGGAATGGTATGGGATGCTACTCGAAGAAGAGGAGAGCAAGGGACACACACACAAGCGAATGGCTAAAGACAATTTCTTTTATTTATATTTTCGTGTTAACAGGTGGCTGATGGGCAAGTGTTCTTCCACCCTCACCATGAGGGTTTCCATGAGACAAAAAAATTTTCACTACCAAGGGAAAGGGGTATGCGCATGAAGCCACCCATGGTAATGATCAACGGGAATCATGGAGTGATAGGAGATCATTGGACCATTCATTGGAGGAAAAGGCTAGAGGGAGGTGTACCTATAGGCCCTGCAGAAAAATCCTATTTTCCATAATTCATGCCAAGAGGTTACCTTCTTCAGCCTTCATGTCTCCCATATATGGCAGGCCCTAGAGATTAGGGGGTGCAAAAAATTTCCCCTTAGCGTGTGTCGAATCAGCATGTCCAATAAGCCTATTTCTGGACTGAATACATATTGCAACCCCACTTTAACATGCCCATATTTACCACTATATGCTTGAGTGTTAGAACAAAGAGAGGACTTATCTTTGTAGCCCAAAATCTCAAGGGCAGGCAGGTTTTCAGCTCCAAGATTATGGGGCAAACCTAAAGTTCAGATATGCATGGAATTTAGGGAAGTTCGAATTAGTGTACTTCTATATGATTTGTCCTTGCATGATGAACAGGATTCTTTGCAATAGCAATAGCACTTTGACTGTCTAAAAATATCTACATAAGAAGATGAACTTGTACATTAAGATAATTATGAACTTGTACATTAAGATAACTAAAAATTTTCTGCAATCAAATAGCTTCAAGTGTAGCTGTCAAGGAAGCCTTGTACTCTGCTCTTCACTTGAAGATGTAGCTATTGTAGGCTGTCTTTGATAACCATGAGATATGACAATCTCCAAGATAGAAACAATAGCCACTTGTGCTTCTTCTTGAGTCTTTATCACCTCCCCCATCAGAATCTAAAAAACTTTTAAGTAAAAATTGTGGTGATTTTGGAAATACCATAGCATAATTTGAAGTTTCCTTCAAATATCTAAAAATTCTTTTAACTTCTTTCCAATGAAATTTGAGTGGACTGTGCATGAACCTTTATACCGGAGATACTGCAGACTAAATATCGGGACATGCTTGACTATACAAAGTAGCATCTAAAGGTTCTGAATTTGCTTCTTCTTGTAATGATACATTAACATCCATACGTGTTTTCATAGGCTTGGTATCTATCATTTCAAACCTTTCATTCACATCAAATGTGTGCTTAAGTTTTGCTTTGAAAAACTAAATGTTTAAATCCTTGGGACCTATCATAATCATATCATCAACATATATGATAATAATAATCAAGACATTGCTTCAAGCTCTTAGAACCAACAAAGATGTCCACAATAAGTTGGAGGCACTCAAAATAGGGTCAGGTTGATCTATAGCCTACGTGAATAGAGATGACACATGAGGTCCAAAAAATCTTGTGCTTGAGGAACACAAAGTCAGGCTAGAATGTTGCGTCGAGTACATGAATAAACGAGGCACAGGGAAGAAGGTGCCCTCAAAGAGGAAGAAGACACAGTTGTGACTGTGGAAACATTTCCCATTTGTTTTTTATATTTTTGATGTTTATTATACAGTTGCTAATGTTGCTCTACGGAAACGCCTAGACCGAGAATACGAAATCTGAAAACACACAAAACCAAAGATACGGAGTAGATGAGACAGAGTAAACGTAGGTGTAAGTTGCAGTCATAAACTATAGGTGTAATCCATTCCATGCTCAAGAACCAAAGCTCAAACAGAAGCAAGAAACTGAAATAGAAACAGGAAATGGAACCGAAAACTAGAACTGAAAAAAGAAAAAGGGATCAAAATCGGGGTCGAGTTTAGGATCGGTTCGGGATTTGGCACCAAAAAAAAAAAAACGTCGGAATCGAATACCAAAACCAATAGCATCAGAACGCCTTTGTAGTGATGTGAGCAAGATCAAATACCACTGTTGCATGATTAGCATAAAGTGTGTGTTGACATAACAGACTAAAAACTATGTCTAAATGCTTCTCATGTTCATTTTGACGTAGAGCCTAAGCTTTTATTTACAAAAGTCGTGTTCTAGAGCGATCCTTATCTCAACCATTAGTTTTATGACTTTCTAAAAAGAACCCTCTAAGTGGATCTTTTATTTACAAAATATATGAAAAAATATAATTTCTCTTATTTATGTCCGAATACATCGAAATAAGTCCACACCCATCCATGACCTCACGAACCTTCAGTTGCTATATCTAAACACAAACACATTAAAATTTGAATAAAATAAACTCCAAAATTCAACATTTCATAAGTGATAACAGTTACCATTTTGACTCTTCCTTCTTACTTATCTACTTGCTTGTTTTTGACATCCAAAAGTCCTATTTCGGATTGCTAACATCATCAATGACACCATCAATTGGTAACCACCCTTGAACCCCTATATAAGGAGGGCTTGGCCTCATACATCCTTGGTCTTGGGAATGCCAATCTTGGGAGCTCTCGGCTCTCAAAGTCCATATCTCCAAGTGCGTACTTTCCAAGTTCCGATTCGAGTTCTGCTCTTGTTCCTTGTTCTAATGCTCTTTTGTCTAGTGTTGCGGACAACTTATCATGTCCTCTTGTAATCTCGTAGTAAGAGATCCTGTCAAGCTATGTCTTGTACCGAGTTCCGCCCCCCCACAAGGGAGTTCTTATAATTCAAAAATCTTGTTTCATATCTATGATCTTAGATTGTGGAATCTCTTGTATCTTTTCTAATCCAATTATCAATACCTATCAGTCTCGGGTTGAAGAACTTCTTATAACATTTATATATTCTTGTATTTTTTCCCCTGCGTGGTGATCTTGTAATCAAAAGCATATTTCTAAAATCTTGTTCAAGTCTAGTCAAAGGGCATAGTGCTCCACTAACTCTACCAAAGGTTTCAATGGGTAACCACTCATGGGTAGACTCGCGCTAATTATGGGAAATAGAATGTGTTATTGGACTTGGCTCATGGACATCTTGAAGGATGGAGGACTAGCCTGATTAGAGTAGTGCTATTTGTTGTCCTAATCATTCATGTACTAGCGGACACTCTTAAGGATGAACCACATGCTCTAGCATGACAACCAAAGAATGTGATTGCCTATCGATACCTTCAATCAGTTGACAAAGGAGACAAGACCAAGCATAGTTTTATTCCACATTTTGTGGATAGTTGAGTTCATTAGTGTTTTTTGACACTAGAATGGCATATGATCTATATTTTCTATAGTGTGCAGCAAGTGTGCTTTCTGATCTACGAACGCCAAAGACCGGATAGGTTGGGTGCACTAAGAGTTCTACTTTGTAGGACTATCCAATGCCTAGGATTTGATACTAATTCGGAATATCCCTTTGTCTACCGGACCGCTTTTAGAGTACATTGAGATGGGCTTCTTGAGATACACTTTTGGAGGAAGTTTCATGCATGGTGATTGTGCCTCTAAGTTCTACGTAACAAGAACTCTCTTTGGTTCCATAGAGGCCTTGACTATGTGCATCTTTCTCTTGGTGGGAACTATTTATTGCCATATCTGGGATAAGGTGGTTAGTCCAAGAGGAAGTTAGTTGTTCAAGGGCCGATAATAATGGGACTCTAAATACCCATGTAGATGGTTAAGATGAGAGAAAGATGGTTTAGAAGAATTCCACTTCCATGGATTACTTTCATGATTAGGACAAGGTAGATACGGTCCAAGTTGAGATTTTGTCCGCATCTATAATTCATCCCTTTCTATATAGTACCTTGACCCTACAAGGTTGGTATCTTCGTAGGATTAGAGCATGAGACCTTATGTACAAAGTGTTCGATGATATGCATAGTTCCATGCTTGTCAATCTAGACATAGGGATTGTAAGTATATTGGGATCCTTTGTATGACATGTTCATGAACAATGGACATGCATGAGTGGCCATGCCAATTGATGCTTGGTCCATGGACCATACATGTGGTAGAAACCTTCACATGAAGGTATCCATCATGATACACATAGTCCTCTGCTTAGTAAGGCTAAGCCCAAAGCGTGTGCATGTACACTATCTCTAGTGCAAGATTCGGTTAGTGGCAAGCTAGCATCCTTATGGACTCTAGCATGAGATAGTTCCCTTTGATCCTAAAGGAGTCGTGAGGTCATAGAAGACATCTTTTGTCAACTCAGAGTAAGGCAAGGGTCCTAATTTTTAGTTCCATAGGGAGAGCCTATGGGCTGGACACTAAGCTTCTCATGGAACTACTACACTATGCATTACCAAAGGGCACTTGCTAGTGATCTAGACCCTTGGTAGGGTAGAAGAACCTGTGTGCATGTCATTCAGAGGGATGAACCAAGTACGTGTTGGTGACCATGGAGATGGCGGTGCAAGAGCATGATCATGCCCACTTTCAAGGGAACTTGATCATGGATGGCTTAGCCATCCCAATACCTACGCAAACACAGCATGGATGGAGCTTGATCTCGTGGAGGATATTGTCCTTGTTTGAAGCTTGCCTCGTATTTTACTTGTGTTGGTAGCTCTCTCGGTTTTCAAGAGATGTTGCCCACATTAGTACGCTCCACGCTTGTGCATGGATATACCGGACATGCTTCCGCTCAAGGAGGTCTGACTAGGTGAGTAAAACTTCCCCAATTATGGCTTGCTCATCAAAGTCTTCACATTCATTGGTGGGTTGGTGCTTAGGGATCCACACGAGTAGCTATTAGTGCCATTGGATTCACAAGAGGCGCTTTTGGGTATCAATGTGGACTTCTGCAAGATGCAAACAGCACACAAAGGAAAGAGGAGCGTGTGAGGACTACCTTGCACTTTGTTAGTCTTCTCGTAAGAGACTAACACTACGTTGTCTTCAGGTAGCCTCGTGATCTCTAGAAGGCAAGATGGGTGGCCCTTAGGATAAACTCTCGGAATTGAACTCATGATCCACTAGTTAGATGTCTGATCGGCTAACCACTTTCCCCAAAAGCCATGGTTGAGCATTACTTCCTAATCCTCTCTCTTAGGGTGTGGTTCAACCATCTCATCCCTATCATTTCTTGAGTCTAAGACTCTCTTCCCCTTTTAGAGATCCTTGTTCTCAATGATCAACCCTAATATCCCCCTAATTACGCTTAGAATTGATGCTGTCAGCCTAGCACACTCTCTTGAACCTTCTTGTTCTCAACCTTGGTTTCTTCAACCTTTGCTCTCAACGTTGGTGCCTTAAACCTTCTTGTTTGTAATCTTGGTGTCTTCATCCTTCATTCTCAACCTCAGTATCTTGAACTTGGTTCCATCCATGCTAGGTATCTTGGAGCCTCAATTTAGTGCTTCCGTTCAAGAGTTCGTTCCGAGAGCTTTCCAACAGTACCTTATACGTCTAATACCACCCTCAAGATTAGGAGATACACTCTAATCTTTATTGGGCTGATTTCTCAAAGTGATATGTGCTACTTTTTGTACCATTTCGGATACAAAGTGCCCAAGCACCTTTTCTAGAGGCCACTTGGTACCCATGAACCAATCGTGGGAATTGAACTTTGACCTACCGGCTAGGAGTATCATGGGATAACCACTACCCCAAAAACCATGGTTGAGGATTACTTCCTAATGCCCCCCCTCTTAGGGTATGGTTCAACCATCTCTTTCCTATCATCACTTGAGTCTAACATAAACCTAGATTTTGAGACATGCCAAAACTAGCGTGTAGGAAGTTATCTTTCAAGGACCATGGTTCTTGACAAATCACAATCCTATGAGCTAGATTTCCCTTGAGGAATCACACTTCTTGTATTGTGCATAAGTCACTTGGAATAGTGGCTTACACAAGATGATTGGGATCTCATTATTATACCCTTGTTGCAACGTAGAAAGCCCGTGAATATGCAGCTCGGAGCTAAAGTGTTCCCTTTAATTTTCTTCTCTTGGCCTGTTAGAACCGATGCTCAAAGTGGCATGTATTAGGTCAATCTTTTAGTCTTATGGGCCAAGTTCTGCCCCGAGTGGACATTGATATGACTCTCTCCCTCTCTTTCTATTCATATCTCTCTCCCCCCCCCCCCCCGCAACACACAACTCAAAGAAGTGCACACACAAAATGCATATTTCTCCTACATAAAATCACCTGTTGCTCGAAGGGCGTCCAGAGACGCAGAAACGGCATCTGCAGCACGGGTGACAGAGGCGCTCGCCTGCGAAGCGGAAGATGACGGAGCATGAGTAGACTTTGCGGAAACGGCAGACTCGAGTGCGTGGAGCAAGCTTTCAGAACCAACACGGATGTCTGCAATAAGTCGAAGAGCATGAGATAGGCCGTCCATAGCCTGCGCGAGCTGTTTTGGAGGTGCCTGCTGCCCTCCATCGTTAGAAGAGGAAAAGGCAACGGTGGTGGAAGAGGAAGCAGATCCATCGCCCGAAATAGGGTCGGGCTGATCCACAGCCTGCGTGAACAGAGGTGATGCCCGAGGTCCAAAGAATCCCGTGCTCGGGGAAGACAAAGCCGGGCTCGAATGCTGCATGGTGTACGTGAATAAACGAGTCAGAGGGAAGAAGGTGCCCCGGAAGAGGAAGAAGACACAATTCTGAGTATGCCAACATTTCCAATTTGTTTTTCAAATTCTCGTTGTTTATTATACAGCTGCTAACATTTTGACTCTTCCCTTTTTTTTTTGAGAGTACAATGAATTGGAAACACACCCAATCTAATAAGGTAGAGGCCATCCTTGAAGAATTCAAGATATGTCTAGCCAAGACTTAAACTCAGGGCTTCCTCCAAGAGACTCAAGGTGTCAAACCACTAGGCTATGCGGGCTTGGACATTTTGACTCTTACTTTTCACTTTAAAAAACACAAAAATCTTTTTAAAAACACAAAAATCTTTAGAAGATCAAAGATACACAGGCCAAAACACAAAAATCTATAGAAGATCAAAGATCAAGTAGAGAATGTAGAAACCTCCCATTATATCAACAGAATATATTCGATCTTGTTTGAGAACTTAGGGAAATAAATCAAGAATCTTGAATTTTCTCCTCTAAAAAGCATTTGAATGAGGAAGGGATCAAAGCCAAAGAGTTTGACAAAAGAGAAGATCAAGTGACTAAAGTTCATGAAAATGAGAGATGAATAATTCATTAATAGGAGATCATGTAATTGAAGCTAATAAGTTTAGCAAATTTATACAGTGAATGCCCCAATTCAATCCCTTAGAAAACTTCCAAACTATGGAAATTGGAATTACAGCAGTTTCACATAGAGAGGCGGCACAAATTGTGCTTCCAAATGTCCATATTTCATTTGTTAAAAAAAAACATGTTCCTGCTGTACCATTTTCTTGGACGACCTCCCCCCCTTGGTACCAAAATGTACCGCTCTCATACTTTCATTGGTGCTTCATATTGCTCAACCAATAAATTTAGATGCATACATATACGTTTAAGGAAGACCACTACTCATTGTGAATTGAAGAGGATGGCACTCAGTATGACTCAGCGAAAGAGTGTCGCCCTCTATGAATTCACCCTTAGTATGAGCTAAGGAGGAGTAGTAATCATATGCTATGAAACGTGTTATGAATTATGGGATGTGTTGAACAAGGAATTGTTAGAGTGTTAGCTTATTAATGTATTAATGTGTTTTGGTGTTTTTGATATAGTAGTGGAAGGTTGGCGAGAGCGTGAAAGGAAGGACATCAATAATCAGATTTATAATTTATATAGTTTTTAAATAAATACGCATAGAGGGTTCTATTTTTAGAAACAATTAGTAAAATAGTGGTTAGAATAAGGATCATTGTAGACCGGCGTCATTGTAGACCGTAATTTCTATTATTAAAAGGAAAGGCTCTCTACAAAATAAACCAAGTTTTACTTTCATGCATGCTCTTCAAAGCCGCTCTCATGTAACCACTATTTCGACATAATCAAAAATCCCATAAATTCATGCACTCTGTGGACTGTCGAAACAGAGTGCATGGTGGCAGATTGCACCCAATACTGCATTATGTCTCATTTCATTGCATATCTATTTTCTCTGTGTATGTGTGAGTTAGGATCTTGATAACAGTGGCATCAGAGCTCTACGTGTGTCACTATAGAGGGGTTTGTTTCTGTTTGTTTTTGAAGTAATTTGATGGCGATGCACCATGGTGTGCTCTCCTTCTCGAGAGCTCCACGATGATATCCTCGGAGTAGAAAACCAAGCTCCTAAGGCCACACATAGTACTCCACATAGAGGTTTACGCAGAAAACACAGTACACAAGGAGCACAAAGACATACTTCTTAGGTCTTACAGGTGTGATCGAACTTATAGTCTGTGACTGACCATGCCACTATATGTTTTATTAAAGAATTACAAGGAATACGGAGCCATAGCGATGGTTAACATCGTTACGTGATTGTGTATTTCATCGGACTGGGCGTCAAGCACGTATCGTCATCTAAACGATGTTAATCTTAAATTTTTTTTCGATGCTCCTAATGACGTACAGAATAACGTCGCTCGTTGCACATCGCTTATACAACTTGTTTGTAAGCATTGCTTATATGACTTGTTACTGAGCGCTGCCTATGCGATGTTATTTGGTGTGGCTTATGCAATGCAAATAGCATCGCATATATGATGCTTTGGATTATTGGGAACATGATGATTTTTCATCGCTTATGCGACCGTTGCATTTGATTAAAAAAACATTAGATCACTCTTCGATTGTCATTTAGGCGCATCTGATCGAAGAGCTCTCCAATGTTCAGATCGGTGCTTTGCTTATGAGCTCCAAAAATCCCTTTTTGAATCTCTCTCTCTTTTCTATTCCCTCTCTTATTCTCTCTCTCTCTCTCTCTCTTTATTATAGGTTATTCAAGAAGTTCACCAAGCATAAAATATGGCTAATTATTGTAAATACAATTTTCATTGTTCTTATATCATTTAAATTGTTTTATTTTCATTAATTAACATACTCACACTTAGTCATTCATATGCACATATACACATATACATGACCATGCATGATCACACATACACACACACATACAGATGCACATACACACACATATACATGCACATACACTTACACATACACATGCACATACACACACATATACATGCACATACACTTACACATACACATACACATCATGCATGCACATACACATGGATGCAAATGAAGATGCATGCACATGCACATGCATGCTCATATATATATATACATGCATATACCTACACATACACACACACACAACATACATATGCACATATATATATACACACATACACATAAACATGCACATACGTACACACATATATGCACATACACTTACATATACACATGCACATACATACATATACACACACACATGCACATAAACACATGTAAGCACATACACACACATATGCACATACACTTACACATACACATGTAGGTTATTTTGAAGGTTGATTTTTTTCGAGCTGAGTATGAAGGTAGTAATTTCCCATTAAAAAGGGGTTGTTATCCATCGTTAACTTGAATCATTTGAATGGGTACCAGACAATAGGTTCTCCTTTATTCAACTAGAATATAGGTGAATCTCACCATAGAGATGAAAACATATTCTTTTAAGTTAGAACATGAAGCTCGGGGGATATGCCTAAAATTTTATATATAGATTTATTTTTTAGGACGAAATTTCTCTCATGTATGTATGTATGTATATGTGTGCATATATATGTATGTGTATTCATGTGTGTTATATATTATACATGTGTTAGTATGCACATATGTGTGTTTCATGTGTATGTATGTGTATGCATGTGTGTGATATATGTATGCATGTGTTAATATGCACATGCGTATGTATGCATGTGCATTTGTGTGATATATGCAAAGTGTGTTTATAATTGTGTATGCATGTATATGTATATATGTGTGATGTGTATGTATCTAAATATGTGTTATATATATATATATATATATATATATATATATATATATATATATATATATATATATATATATATATATATATATATATATATATATATATATATATATATATATATATATATATATATATATGTATGTATGTGTATATACATGATATGTATATATCTTTATATGTATTATGATCCTCGTTGATTCGAGTACCTATATATAGAGGCATAAGGTTGGGAGGAGAGACATCTCTCTAATAGGTGTTGGGAGGACTAGATGCAATGTGTATATATACTTCAACCATATGGCAAACGCATATGGGTATGAAAGTAGGAAAAGAGTATGGTTGAAAATACCATACGTGTGTGTGTAGGGTTGGTTCTTGACACATCAAGAACCCTCTTTCCTGACTTTACTTACTTGTACATGACTGCTAAGTCAAATAAGGTTTCTTGACCGTGCTTTTTTTTTCAAGCATCAAATTGATTTACTGTATTTTACGTGTTATTTATTTGACTCATATATATATATCTATATATATATGTGTGTGTGTGTGTATATATATATATATATATATATATATAGAGAGAGAGAGAGAGAGATAAATATAACAAATAAAACCAATGCATACCATGCATTATAACGAGAATGTGCCATAAGTATCCACATCTCTTTCAAACACCATTTATGAGACAACCTAGTGGCGAATTCCGTCTCCAATGAACTAAGTACATACTTTTTATCTTAAGTAAAACATAAAATATTTATCTCAATTTATATGTAAACTTATACTTTCTTCCATTTCAAGTGAACAAAACGTAGGTAGGAGTCACATAAAACTCTCATTCTTCTTTTAAACTCCAACCCATGCCTCATATATACTATATTTCCTTCAGGTTCTATGTCACACTCTAGCCCTAGGCTACCTATGCATGTCCTCATAGGCACCTCTGTTGTACTCTCACGAGCTAGAAGTTGTATAGGTGTCCTGAAAATAAGTAGATAAAAATGAATAAAAACATGTGTTATAATATCATAAAAAATATTAATTTGTGGAAAGAAAACATACCTATGGGCAGATAAGTCTCTTCCTGCAAACATAGAGGAGCCTTCCTATGGCCGCTAGGTTAGTATCTGTATGGTAAAGTCTGATTCCTCATCAGGCATGTCTACATACTCATGCATGATAGCCCTTAAGGAATCATGCGAAACTTTCCCTCTCATAAGATTCTTTATGAGAGTAAGTTTCACCTCTCTCTCTCTCTCTCTCTCTCTCTCTATATATATATATATATATATATATATATGTGTGTGTGTGTGTGTGTGTATGTGCATATGTATGTGTATGCATGTGTCTATGTATGCATGTATGCATGTGTGTATGTATGTGTGTATGCATGTGTATATGTGTATGTATATGTGTGTGTATGCACTACAACATATCAAGGGTATACCAAGGCTGTTACCGAGGAAAATAAACAGGCGTAATTTGTCCATGACGTCGGTGTTGTACTGACGCTCATACCGACGACTCTACTGGGAGTATCGACGCTCATACCAGTGAGTGCTGGGAGTACCGATGGTGATACCGACGACCATATCTGCAAAAACATTTTTGGGCAGAGTGTGTTGTCTTTTGCTACAACAACGTTACTACGATGTTGTTTAGCAAAAGATGCAATACAATCTGCCCAACCCTAAACAGAATACATGTGATATGTACTCTAATGGCAACCAAAACATGATTTTATACGAGCAAAAATGAACCATGAATCATGTACAAAAAGTTGTATATTCCATAAATGAAGGATGTACAAGAGTGTGGCAAAGCACTTCCATATCGGAACTGAATACAAAATGTGACAAAGCACTTCCATTTAGGAATCAAATACAAAATTATGGTACATCATTGCCACATAGGAGTGTAATACAAAATTGTGGCAAAGCACTACCATACACATGCGCAAGGGGATCAAAACATTTACACCTATAATCCTACAACAAAGCATATGCGTAAAATGAGACAAATTGACATGACATTTATAAACAACAACTAAAAATACGAAACCAAGCTATAAGTTTACCTAATTATAGATTCTCCCATGAAATGATTGCACCACTCCCTCTAAGTCTTGCAACAATGAAGCCAATCCATGATGATATCCATAAGCTTCTTCGGTTCGCGTCAGAGGACGACCCACTGCCAACTCCTATAATAAATATGTAAAATGTTAGATGAACATACATGATCTTCTTAACACAAACAAATTCAATAATTAAAATGATACTTACAAATTGGTAGCGCATACTATCGTATCTGCCGCTACCTAAATGCGAGATTCCAACCGTATCTAAACGTGTGGCCGCCGCATCTCGCTGCTGACGATATCGATCAGGAGTATGTTGCAGCTCATCCTGAATCGATTCGCACTCTTCAACATCTAACCATACAGGCTGCTTTGAAAGCATCGCGAGCCTCGGACTACCAATGAGACATCACCATGCGTGTCGTATGCTGAATCCATTCTGAACTCACAATAGGATGCCCAAGTGCTGGCCGGTACTCTTCATGTATCGATTGAGTGATATAATTTTTGGAATCCTTATCCTGATCGCTCCATTTTAACATGATAGAATGTCCAAACTCTATGGAGCAAAGTTGTCAAATGCGCTGACGCATGGACTTTTCGACTGCACCCATGACTGAAGCTTCATCCCGTATGTGATATATCTTGGAGTCATCATGGTCATGCGCACTCCAAGGTGTACATGGAGATCCCATCTGATCCAATGTGGAGATGTTAAAATATATATATATAATATAAACCCTAAAAAATCTATAGGGTGTATGTATGTATATGCATATGCATGTGTTTATGCATATGCATTTGTGTATGCATATGCATTTGTGTATGTGTGTATGTGTATGCATATGCATTTGTGTATGTGTGTATGTGTATGCATATGCATTTGTGTATGTGTATGCATATGCATTTGTGTATGTGTATGCATATGCATGTGCGTATTTGTATATGCATGTGTGTATGCATATGTGTATGTATATGCATTTGTGTATGCATATGCATGTGTATATGTATTTGCATTTGTGTTTGCATATGTGTATGCATGTGTGTATGCATATGCATTTGTGTATGCATATGCATTTGTGTATGCATATGCATGTGTGTATGCATATGCATTTGTGTATGCATATGCATTTGTGTATGTGTATGCATGTGTGTATGCACATGCATGTGTGTATGCATATGCATGTGTGTATGCATATGCATATACATGTATATGCATATGCATTTGTGTATGCATATGCATGTGTGTATGCATATGCATTTGTGTATGTATATGCATGTGTGTATGCATATGCATTTGTGTATGTGTATGCATATGCATTTGTGTATGTGTATGCATGTGTGTATGCATATGCATTTGTGTATGTATATGCATTTGTGTATGCATATGCATGTGTGTATGCATATGCATTTGTGTATGTGTATGCATATGCATTTGTGTATGTGTATGCATGTGTGTATGCATATGCATTTGTGTATGTGTATGCATGTGTGTATGCATATGCATGTGTGTATGCATATGCATGTGTGTATGCATATGCATGTGTGTATGCATATGCATGTGTGTATGCATATGCATGTGTGTATGCATATGCATGTGTGTATGCATATGCATGTGTGTATGCATATGCATGTGTGTATGTATATGCATATGCATTTGTGTATGTATATGCATTTGTGTATGCATATGCATTTGTGTATGCATATGCATTTGTGTATGCATATGCATTCGTGTATGCATATGCATTCGTGTATGTGTATGCATGTGTGTATGCATATGCATTTGTGTATGTGTATGCATGTGTGTATGCATATGCATTTGTGTATGCATATGCATTTGTATGCATATGCATTTGTGTATGCATATGCATGTGTATGCATATGCATGTGTATGCATATGCATGTGTATGCATATGCATGTGTGTATGTATATGCATGTGTGTATGCATATGCATATGCATGTGTGTATGCATATCACATGATCATTGGTTATAAAAGTGGAGTGGTAGAAAGTTCTAAAAAAGGAGAGAAAGAGGCAAGAGCTCCCAGTAGTTGGATCTGGTCATTTTGTCATTTTGTCTTCCCATAGACTCCTTCCAATTGCACATCATTTTGTACACACCTCTGTTGGGAAGCTCGTATCTCAGTGTATATGCAACCATTTCTTGTGTTTAAACACTCATGCAAAAGCTTATCTTGTGTATTTTCTCTATCTCAAATATTTCCTTCAAAGCTTATACATTCTGTGAGATATCAATCAAAGAGTGAAGTCTAGTATTTTAGCATACCTGTGTAGACAGGTAGTATATTTTGATTAGTTAAGTTTCCCAATCAAAACATATCCAAATTTCTTGGTTTTTAGCTTCTTGGAAATCTCTTTGCATGTTATTCTGTGTCCCAAATATATCATTCAAAGAATTTATATTCTATTAGATATCTATTAGAGAATGAAGTCCAATTTTTTAGTCTACTTGTGTGTGCAGTTGGTCTATTTTGGTCAGTTGAGATTCCTAACCAAAACTCATCCAAATTACTTGATTTTTAGCTTTTTGAAAATATCTTTGCATGCTATTTCTCTATCCCAAATATGTCATTCAAAGGATTTATATTCTGTGAGATATCTATCAGAGAGTGAACTCTAATTTTTCAGTATACTTGTGTGTGCAGGCGGTCTATTTTGGTCAGTTGACTTTCCTAACCAAACCTCATCCAAATTACTTGATTTTTAGCTTATTGGAAATCTATTTGTGTGTACTTTCTCTATCTCAAACATCTTCCTTGAAGGGTATATATTCAAGGAGTTATTAGTCCAAGAGTGAAGTTCAATTCTTCAGCATACTTGTGAGGATAGGTAGTTCATCTTCGTCAGTTGTATTTCCTAATCAAAGCTTGTCCAAATTAAGTTATTTATAGCTTGTTAGAAAGCTCTCTTTGTCTAATTTTATTAAGCACAAGTCCATTTGAGTTTTGTATTGAGAGCAACAAGCTATCTAAGGTGCAACTATTTGTCCAAGTGCTGGACATACAAGGATTCACTACACGTTTTCGTTGCGCATAGGAGAACTCATTCTCCACAGTTGGTATCAGAGCAAACTTGGTGCTGAAGCTTCAAAAGATTGGAGTTAAAGCAAAGCAAAAGAGGAGCTACAAGGGGGAGCTTCACAAACGCAAGAGCAAAGGACAATATAACTATTCCAGGAAATTCTCAAAGTTTTTGGTAGTCTTCAATGGCTGATTTGGGTCAATAAGTAGAGAAATTGGATAAGGATAACTATCTTGTGTGGAAGTTTAGAATAACCAACTACCTAATGGGCAAAGACTTGTGGGGTATTGTGAGCAGCGATGATGCTCAACCTCAAATCAATCAAATTATGATCACTGAAGTCCAAAGGAGGCAAGCAGAAGAATGGGAAGAGAGGAATAGGAGAGTCATGTTCCTCATTTCACAGGTCATTACTAATGCCATGGTAGGCCATATTCAACATCTAGGGAAAGCTAAGGATGCTTGGGAAGCTCTTGAAAGGATGTATTCAACAAATACCAAAGATATGAAACTTCAACTCAAGAATGAGTTGAACACAATCAAGAAAAGTTCGAGTCAACCCATAACTGAATATACTTTGAAGATTAAGGAGCTAAGTGATACTTTAGCTTCTATTGGCACAACGGTTGAAGATGAAGATCTTTTGTGTTAAACTCTCAATGGATTGAGAGAAGATGAAATATGGAAGCCTTTTATAACTTCCATTAACTTGAAAGATGCATATTTTAACAACTAATCCCTCATCTTGTCATAGAAGAGCTTAGCTTTGGTGGCCCCAAAGGAAAGGACAACCACAACCAAATGTTATATGCAGGCCGAGGTAAAGGAAGGAACTCAAGAGGAGGCTCAAGAGGAAAAGGAAGAGGTCACAATAACTCCAAATACAATCAAAACAATTCGGAAGACAACAAGGATGCATCAAATGCCAACACACAAGGAAGAGGTCGAGGTAAAAGTAGAGGAAGAGGCTGAGGCTCCTACAATTCTCATAAAGGTATAACATGCTATCATTGTGGTAAAGTAGGACACTATGCTAGTGATTGTTGGCTGAAGAATGGAAGACCAAATGGAGGCAATCAAAGGAGCCAAAGCAACTATGCAAGCACCTCAAGTGAAGGAAGCAAGGGCACACTACTTGCAATGAGGCATGAGTATATAAGCTCTTGCAAAGATGACAAAAAATGGTACATTGATTCAAGTTGTAGTATCCATATGTCATGCCAAGGAAGTTTTTTCAGTAATCTACAGGTACCAAGCGGAAAAGGATGTGTTGAAACAGGTGATGATACTCAACACATTATTTAACATATTGGAGATATAAGGCTTGGAGATACAAGTAGACCAAAGGTACTATCTAATGTTCTTCATGTTCCTACAATTTCAAAGAACTTGATTTTAGTAGGACAAATGGTAGAGAAGGGTTATCATGTCATATTCAATGAGAATGGGTGCTTCACAAAGAATCCAAAGAAAGGCTTCAAGGTCATTCCTCGAAGTAGAAGAGAAGGATGGATGTTTACTTTGGACATCCAACATCCACATGGAAAGGTCATGTACATTCAATGTGGGAACAAGAAGATTTCAGAGCTAGAATCATGGCACAAAAGAATAGGACACATCAACATTCCAAAGCTGAAGGACATGAGCAAACATGAAGTGGTAAGAGGTCTTCCAAAGTTTAATAGCATTGGACTACATGAGTTATGTGAAGCTTGTCAACTAGGAAAGCAAACGAGGTAGCCATTCAAGAGGAAAAATTTTGTGGCTTCAAATGTCTTGGACTTGATACATACGAATGTATGGGGACCAACCCAAGAGGCATCAATGGATGGTAATAGATTTTTTGTCACCTTCATTGATGATCACTTAAGAAAGGTATGGTTGTTTTGTATGAAGCAAAAGTTAGAGGTGTTTTCTATATTCAAAATATTCAAAGTCGAAGTTGAAAAAGAAATAGGAAGGTCTATCAAAACTTTAAGGTCCGATGGTGGATGAGAATACTTCTCCAAAGAATTTTCAAATTTTCTACAAGAGAATGGGATCAAAATGCAGTTTACTTGTAGGTATACACCACAACAAAATGGAGTAGATGAGAGGAAAAATAGGCAAATATCTGAAATTGCAAGATGCATGCTCAACGAGATGAAGGTACCATTGTACTATTGGGTTGAAGCTAGCACAACCACCATTTACTTGATGAATAGGTGCACAACATCGGGAATACATTACTTGACTCTAGAGGAGGTATATTCCAATAAGAAACCTGATCTTACACCTCAAAGTGTTTGGATGTGTTTGCTTTGTTCACATTCCACAAGAAGTTAGAACAAAGATGGAACCAAGGTCAAAAAAATGCATTTTCATCAGCTACTCGGCGGAGCAAAAAGGATACAAGTGTTACAACCCTAGAACAAAGGAAGTAAGAGTCTCGCGAGATGTGGTCTTTGATGAACTAAGACCATGATATGAAGAGAAAGGAAAGGAAAAGATTCTTGAAGAAGATTGTGATGATTATGCAGGAACAAATCAAAGAGAAGTTCAACAATCAAGCACAAAGGTTTCAGGTCCAGAGGCATCTACATCAAATGAAGAATGTTCAACATGGAGGGGGAGTCATTCTTTGTCTCCAAATTCAGCTCATAGTGGAGCCGAAGAAGCAAGTGCTATTCCAAATGGTGAGATAGATGCAAGTGAAGAAGAATATGAAGAGGTTAAAGAAGCAACTTTCTAAAGGCAATGAAAGAAGATCTTCAAGGACAAGGTATCCAACTCAAAGGCTGAGTTATGATAGTTTCATGTCGAAACATTTTGCATACATGATGCAGGTTATCAAGACAAAGAGCCTGAGACATATGAAGAAGCTTGCACACAAAAGGAATGGAAGCAAGCTATGAAAGAGGAGATCAAAGCTCTCAAAGATAATCACGCGTGGGAGCTAGTGCCAAAGAAAGAAGGTATGAAGATTGGTCCAAACAAATGGGTGTTTAAAGAAAGAGTAATGTTGATGGTTCACTAGCTAGATATAAAACTAGATTAGTTGCCAAAGGATTTAAACAAACAAAAGGCATAGATTATGGTGAAGTTTTCAGCCTTATTGCGAAGATGGGAACAATCAGAACATTAATAGCAATTGGTGCTTCAAGGAGATGGCCATTATATCAACTCGAGATAAAAAATGCTTTTCTCAATGGAGAACTACAAGAAGAGGTATACATGAATCAACCAGTTGGATTTGAAGATGAAAACCATCTAGACTTTGTTTGCAGGTTGAAAAACACACTTTATGGCTTGAAGCAAGCACCAAGAGCATGGAATCAAAGATTGGTAGAATATCTAACGAAGTGTGGATACAACCCAAGTAGTGCAGATCCTTCATTGTACATGAAGAAGGAAGAAAATAGAGAGGTATATATTTGCATATATGTCAATGACCTCATCAAAATAGGAAATAATGTTACAAGGATTAAAGATATCAAAAGGAAGCTTGATAAGGAGTTTAAAATTTCAGATCATGGAGAGCTGAAATATTTTCTAGGAATTGAAGTTGTTTATGGAAAAAGTGGAATCTACTTGATGCAAAGGAAGTACTTCTTGGATGTTCTTTTCATATTTGGAATGAGTGAATGCAAACCACTCACTCAACCCATGGACACAAATACAAAGATTTCCTCAAATGATGGAGAACTATTGGGAGATGTAATGACATACAAAAGCATTGTAGGATCATTAATCTATGCAAACATTACAAGACCTGATTTATCTTATGTTGTTGGTGTACTTTCTCAGTTTATACAAGCCCCGATGTCGGAAAGTTTTCAACTTTCCAGTTGATGACCAGAGAAAATGAAAATAACTTTATTGATGAACTCTAACCTTTTATATCACTGTTAAACAATTGTGTTGATTGGAATTAACTATTTTTGAAGTGTTTGCACGTACAAGAAATGATCCAAGATATATGTTCAAATTAGGGTTTACCCTAATTACTCAATTAATGAGTATTTTATATTTATACATGCTTGATTCATGGGTTTCCAACCCTAGGATTTTATAAATTGTTATGATTTTATGTCATTTGGGTTAATCCAACGGGTCTTAAAAGATTCTAATGGGTTAATGACAGGATTCAGAAGGGTTATAAGGGTTTCCGAGGGTTTTTTAGTGTTCAAAATGAGTGGAAATGAATATTAGCATTAGTTTTAAGGATAAAATAAGTATTATTTAATGAAACTAATCTATAACTTTAACATTAATTAATTACAAATTCAAATCTGATTTAATTATTTACCCTAATAGTGTATGTGAAATTAAAAACTAAGGTTTGAATATATTAAATGCTTAACCTAAGCCTAATTTAAATGCATTATTAAATTAAGAAAATTAGGATAATTCAATTAAAATGAAAAAGAAATGGATAATTAATGAATGGTGTATGTGAGTGGTGATTAAAGTGTGGTGAGAGTTGAGTGTGTAAATAAAGTGGTTAAAGTAGTAGGTTGAAAGTGTGGTAATTGTGAGTGCAAGTTAAAAGAATGGTTTAAATAGATTATGCATTTAAAGTAGATAAAGCTAATTAAAAGAGTGATAGAGATGTGTGGGCTAAAGAGTGGATGAGAACTTAAAGTACCAAACCAAAAGAGTGGTAAGCTCATGATCTCTGTGTGTATAAATATGTGGGCTTTGCTCCATAATGGCTCTCTCCGAATGTTTTTTTTGTGCAGGCCATTTCATGTTTTGTATCTGGCAATAGATGCTGTTGTCATCGCGACACTCTATGATCATTCTGTTGATGTGCAGCATTTTTTTTCTGACGAATTCTGACAACCCCTCCACAAGATGTGCTGCTCACGTTAAGAAAGTCAATGAAGGAAGGGAACTGTACCATGTTTGTGCATCATCAACGTCATGCTATTGTCAAGGATATGTTGATGTTTATTGAACTGTTTCAAAGTTTTTTAATTTGATGAGCGCTCAAAAATTTTAATCCATCTCTGATCATCGAAGCACTTTCACGTTCTTGTATGTTCATATTTTCAAGGTGTAGCAGTCATCTGTGAGGAAGGAGGTGGCGCACTCCGAATTCTCTGAGGAAGGCAACGCATGGAAGGATATTCTGTCGGACACACGAACACCAGGGATCTGACGCATACCAAATAGGCGGCGGAAATCATATTGGCATGAGGTCTATTGCTCTGCATAACGGAAAATTTGTGATGAAAAACATACAAGGAAATAGATGCGCATATCAAGAAGGGAAGGTCGTATTCTCTGACAGAACAGCTGTATGTTTTTCCTGAAGTTTCTGTTTAATGAAAGTTAAGCCTAGATCTTCCTCGGATGGCCTCTCTAACTGTCTCGCTGTTAATCAATATGGAAATTGATTCTGTTGATTACTATCTCAGTTAACATCCGACAACAGATGTGTCATCAACGCTCTGTAAAGGACGAGGTTCTAATCTGCGTCAGACTTTGTCTACAGCCGATTGTTGTGATTTAATCTGATTTATGCTCACAGAGAAGATAAGATCTTTCACGCTCAGAATGGATTGGACCTCTGATGGAATGAAGTAAACTCGATTCTCTGTTAACAAAAACAACGCCAGTACTCTGAGTTTGTACTAATAGCGTCTCGAATTCCTATGCGCTATTGCGGATATTCACAGCATTCATAAAATTCATTAAAGTTTCGATAGCGCAACTCTGATGATTATTATGTGTATAGGCGCACGCATATCAAATCTCTGAAGACAACCGTACTGATCAGACTAAGAGGCTGCATCCAACATCAGTTCAATTTAAGCTTATATAATCATTTTCCGCCTTCTCTTTCATCACTTACGTTTCTGATCTTGACGCTCACCTTGAAGAATCATGCCAACAAGCATATGCCAGCAGCACTTTTGATTTTCATTTTCCTAATCCAAACTTCGGATGACTTGTGCGTTTTACTTTGTGTTTGTCTGCTTATCTCAGCTTTGTCTTTCACGACGACTACACAGGAACGCTTTGATGGTCTGTAAACCGTCAACGTCGCGCTGACTTCATCTCTAGCAAGTCATCTATCTATGCAACTAGTGACAATGAGGAAATTATGTTGACAATTTGGAGTTTTGCAATACTAATTATTTGAACTCAACTGACACTACGTATTGATACCAAAGCATGTGTAGAAACTGAAGTCACAGACATTAAGGCGATTCATCAGTAGATATCGAGAAAATTTTAATATTCAGCTGTTGAAATTGTCCGTTAAGAAATATTTATATTCTTACGCTTTTGATTAATGTTAAATTTTCCTTTGCATTAAAAATAAAACAGTAAACTCTGTAAAACTGGCTTGGCTTTCATCTGCGATAACGGCGCCGTAATTCCTTTGATATAGTTTATTTGTTGAGTTTCAATTTGAAGTAACCTTACGTCAGCTGCCATGACTGCTTATTCATCCTAAGGTTGCCCTAATGATTTTATTATATCACGCGACGTGTAATTCTTTTGTCATCTCATCATAATAAATTGATTGGATGCGTCTACATTGATATATTTTACAATTTATAGGAACATTGAATCCATACTGTATGAAGAAGATACGAACTTTATGTTTTATGTATTGATTGTCTAAACTTTTGATGATATTGCAATACTAATGCATCGAATTGATTTATAAACGTTCAAAGTACTATGATGCTTTCTTAGAAAATTGTATCGATCTTTCATCATATATAAAGATTTTAAATGTCATACCCAAGTGATAACATTATTATATGCGTTAATGCACTTAGAATTGCAATTCAATCATCGTAAGATTTCAGATCCCTATGCATAGCTTGCAAACAATTAAATCTATGCATTTATGTTGAACTTATTTTGATCGTAAGTTGCTAATTGAATGAAGATAAGATAAGCTTCAAATATATAGGCTAAACTGTTTCGAATTGCACTACTAAATATTCTCGACATTCACCTTGATCCCACCTGAGCTTGCTCCAAGCACCCCGCGTGCGCCGTATTTTGGCGGTCGCCCTGATCCACCGACCGTCGCTTCCGCGCCGACATTGGTGAACCCGACGTGAACAAACGGCCTTGCAGCTCAGGTACATGTTTTTGGACTTTTTTCTCAAATTAATGCCAAGTAATGTATGTTTAATGTATGTATAACCTCATAGCTTGTTTTCGTTTATGTGGTGCTTCTTTGATATTCAAGTGTGAGTTATGGGCAAAAAGCAGCGTACAAACATGAAAAATATACATCAATGTAAAGAATCTTTTGAAATTAATTTACAAGAACATAATTTAACGAGTATTGTTATTGATGAAGCATATGTGAACGCATTGATAGATCAACATTTGAGAAAATGGGAAGATAAATTCATAGAAAGGGAAAACAAGGCCAATGAAGCTCTACAAAAGACAATTAGAGTGATTTTGACTCTAAATGATTCAATCAATGCTATGGAAGAGAGTCTACCAATATTATCAAATAGTCTTAAAACTTGGAAAGAGAAAATGAATGCTGAGATTCAAGAAATAAACCAGAAGTATGAAATATTATCTAAACAAATGCAAGGATTGAAACTTAATCAAGAACATGAAGTAAGAGTCCATAATTTGTCTACATATATGCTTGATCAAACACCTTCATGTGATCTTACAAAACCTATTCCTAGGATAATACCAAAAATATCAAATAAGATGCGAAAACGCATTATTCGATGTTTTTGGTGTGACCGAATCGGTCATACCTATGACAATTGTATTGCCTTTGAACATGCATGCAAACATCAAATAGTTTGTCAACTTGGAAAGAAAATATGTGACGTCCATACTCATGTTCCTTTACGCTTAAACTTAAGTCGAGGGGGAATGGAAAAACTTTTTGAACAAACAAAATCAAAACCAAGAAAACTAAGAATGACACAAACATATCAATGGCGACCAAAGAAACATACAAATGATAAAATTGTTAATCAAGAAATTAAGATTTCGATGAATAATCAAGACAAAACAGTTGATGAATCAAAATCTTGGGAAAACAAAAAACTTGAGCGAAATGAACATAAAAACATAGATATGAATGAGCAAAAAGATGAGCAAGTAATATTAATGACGAAGAAAGATGATAACTATTATATCACATGTGATCTAGAGCTTTTAGAGAATGATGCATTATTTGATCAAGATAAAGTGAATAAATGGAAAACTAAATTGGGGTATGAGATTAAGAATCAAGAAACTAGTCAGAGAAAACCTAAAGAACTTGATAAAGAGCACATTAAGAATCAAGAAACTAGTCAGAATAAACCAAAAGAACTTGATAAAGAGAAGAGTATAAACAAAGAACAAAAGAAGATGATTGATGAAATTATTAAACAAATTGAACAAAATATGCAAAGGTCACCAATACCTTATAAATCCGGGAGTTTAGTAAGTGTTCTCCCTAAAAATTAAAAACACACATGAACGGGAGTTATATCTCTCCCTCATCAAAAGATACGAGCCGAGGAGTTGTATCTCTCCCTCATCAAAAGATATAAGCATGGGAGTTATAACCTACTTCCTTATCAAAAAGGTATTTATATGGATTTGTTTTACTTTCTTTCTTTATAAAAGAAAAATTATGAATTTCATTAATGAATCAAATATGGTTTTTCTAATCAAGTTTGTGAGTGGTTTGATGCAGGTCAAGCAAAAATAGATGATTGGATATTACAAAGGAATATTATGAAAGCTACAAAGTTTGATTTATTATTGCTTTGGGTTTTACAGATGGACTATCGAGAAATATTATTGCTACTTTTTGTATAAGTTTGATAATAACTATGTTTCTCACAAGATTTTGAGTTGAGTTATTTTTCAGGATTAACATGAAGATTGGGAGCTGATTGATGAACTAAGATTTTCTTCAAAAATAGACTAAAGATGAAGCGCAGGAGATACATGTAGTTTAAAAATTAAGCAATCAAAGCGATATTTGGATGAAAGGCAATAATAAAGATGGAATCAATATAGATCAGGTGAAACAGTTCTAACCCTGATTAATGTTTTAAGTTTTGTTTTTTTCCTGCATTATCATAATTAGATATGTACATTCTTCAGCTAGGTTAAGAAACTTCTTAAAATTATGAAATATAGAATTTACACTGAAGTAGGAATGTGCTTGAATAGAAGATAGGAATTAGAGACCTATGGCTGTCATATGAATAGTTAAAGGAACGCTTAACTTGCAACTCCTAGTAGAAGTAGACTTGTTTTATATAGGTAAGCTTCCTTTAATCTGACCCATTTAGCTAAAGAGATCCTAGTTCCTGCTTTAGCTTACCTCTAGATCCTTTGCTCTGATTAGGGGTTAAGCCTTTCCCCTTCATCAAAAAAGTTGCGAAGAAAAATTGAAAGCAGTACATTAATGGTTGCTGCATATGAAAAGAGGAAAAATGCAAAAAGAAAAATTTTGATAAAAAAATGAGATAAAAGAAAAATCAAATAAATCAGTTGTGGTCTCGAAATCACTTCTGATTTGAAAAGCGGGCTATATAAGGCGGATGTATGCTAGAGGGGAGTTAGTTTTTTGTATCTTAATGACAAATGGTTAGGAGATGAGGATAGAGGGCTTATATAACATAAGCTTTACTTATGAACAGAGTTAATAGAAGAGTTGGTACGAACACTATTTGAATGACTTCTATAGTTTCCTTCTAAAACCTGTTTCCAATTCATGCATTGAACGAAAAGGTTTAAATTCAAGTTTACATAATTTTATAAGTTTTCTTTGCTATTTGAAGATGTACTAATGATAGAAGCATTTTTATATACAGACAATTGAATTTAAGTCATGAATAATTTTCAAAAGAATTTGATATTGCTTTCTATGCTCTGCAGGTTGGCGCATCCGGAGGATGCACAGGTTTGGCCGGGGCGAATGTCGGAAAGTTTTCAACTTTCCAGTTGATGACCAGAGAAAATGAAAATAACTTTATTGATGAACTCTAACCTTTTATATCACTGTTAAACAATTGTGTTGATTGGAATTAACTATTTTTGAAGTATTTGCACGTACAAGAAATGATCCAGGATATATGTTCAAATTAGGGTTTACCCTAATTACTCAATTAATGAGTATTTTATATTTATACATGCTTGATTAATGGGTTTCCAACCCTAGGATTTTATAAATTGTTATGATTTTATGTCATTTGGGTTAATCCAAGGGGTCTTAAAAGATTCTAATGGGTTAATGACAGGATTCAAAAGGGTTATAAGGGTTTCCGAGGGTTTTTTAGTGTTCAAAATGAGTGGAAATGAATATTAGCATTAGTTTTAAGGATAAAATAAGTATTATTTAATGAAACTAATCTATAACTTTAACATTAACTAATTACAAATTCAAATCTGATTTAATTATTTACCCTAATAGTGTATGTGAAATTAAAAACTAAGGTTTGAATATATTAAATGCTTAACCTAAGCCTAATTTAAATGCATTATTAAATTAAGAAAATTAGGATAATTCAATTAAAATGAAAAAGAAATGGATAATTAATGAATGGTGTATGTGAGTGGTGATTAAAGTGTGGTGAGAGTTGAGTGTGTAAATAAAGTGGTTAAAGTAGTAGGTTGAAAGTGTGGTAATTGTGAGTGCAAGTTAAAAGAATGGTTTAAATAGATTATGCATTTAAAGTAGATAAAGCTAATTAAAAGAGTGATAGAGATGTGTGGGCTAAAGAGTGGATGAGAACTTAAAGTACCAAACCAAAAGAGTGGTAAGCTCATGATCTCTGTGTGTATAAATATGTGGGCTTTGCTCCATAATGGCTCTCTCCGAATGTTTTTTTTGTGCAGGCCATTTCATGTTTTGTATCTGGCAATAGATGCTGTTGTCATCGCGACACTCTATGATCATTCTGTTGATGTGTAGCATTTTTTTTCTGACGAATTCTGACAACCCCTCCACAAGATGTGCTGCTCACGTTAAGAAAGTCAATGAAGGAAGGGAACTGTACCATGTTTGTGCATCATCAACGTCATGCTATTGTCAAGGATCTCTTGATGTTTATTGAACTGTTTCAAAGTTTTTTAATTTGATGAGCGCTCGAAAACTTTAATCCATCTCTGATCATCGAAGCACTTTCACGTTCTTGTATGTTCATATTTTCAAGGTGTAGAAGTCATCTGTGAGGAAGGAGGTGGCGCACTCCGAATTCTCTGAGGAAGGCAACGCATGGAAGGATATTCTGTCAGACACACGAACACCAGGGATCTGACGCATACCAAATAGGCGGCGGAAATCATATTGGCATGAGGTCTATTGCTCTGCATAACGGAAAATTTGTGATGAAAAACATACAAGGAAATAGATGCGCATATCAAGAAGGGAAGGTCGTATTCTCTGACAGAACAGCTGGATGTTTTCCTTGAAGTTTCTGTTTAATGAAAGTTAAGCCTAGCTCTTCCTCGGATGGCCTCTCTAACTGTCTCGTTGTTAATCAATATGGAAATTGATTCTGTTGATTACTATCTCAGTTAACATCCGACAACAGATGTGTCATCAACGCTCTGTAAAGGACGAGGTTCTAATCTGCGTCAGACTTTGTCTACAGCCGATTGTTGTGATTTAATTTGATTTATGCTCACAGAGAAGATAAGATCTTTCACGCTCAGAATGGATTGGACCTCTGATGGAATGAAGTAAACTCGATTCTCTGTTAACAAAAACAACGCCAGTACTCTGAGTTTGTACTAATAGCGTCTTGAATTCCTATGCGCTATTGCGGATATTCACAGCATTCATAAAATTCATTAAAGTTTTGATAGCGCAACTCTGATGATTATTATGTGTATAGGCGCACGCATATCAAATCTCTGAAGACAACCGTACTGATCAGACTAAGAGGCTGCATCCAACATCAGTTCAATTTAAGCTTATATAATCATTTTCCGCCTTCTCTTTCATCACTTACGTTTCTGATCTTGACGCTCACCTTGAAGAATCATGCCAACAAGCATATGCCAGCAGCACTTTTGATTTTCGTTTTCCTAATCCAAACTTCGGATGACTTGTGCGTTTTACTTTGTGTTTGTTTGCTTATCTCAGCTTTGTCTTTCACGACGACTACACAGGAACGCTTTGATGGTCTGTAAACCGTCAACGTCGCGCTGACTTCATCTCTAGCAAGTCATCTATCTATGCAACTAGTGACAATGAGGAAATTATGTTGACAATTTGGAGTTTTGCAATACTAATTATTTGAACTCAACTGACACTACGTATTGATACCAAAGCATGTGTAGAAACTGAAGTCACAGACATTAAGGCGATTCATCAATAGATATCGAGAAAATTTTAATATTCAGCTGTTGAAATTGTCCGTTAAGAAATATTTCTATTCTTACGCTTTTGATTAATGTTAAATTTTCCTTTGCATTAAAAATAAAACAGTAAACTCTGTAAAACTGGCTTGGCTTTCATCTGCGGGGCGCCGTAATTCCTTTGATATAGTTTATTTGTTGAGTTTCAATTTGAAGTAACCTTACGTCAGCTGCCATGACTGCTTATTCATCCTAAGGTTGCCCTAATGATTTTATTATATCACGCGACGTGTAATTCTTTTGTCATCTCATCATAATAAATTGATTGGATGCGTCTACATTGATATATTTTACAATTTATATCCTATAAATTGTAAAATATATCAATGTAGACGCATCCAATCAATTTATTATGATGAGATGACAAAAGAATTACACGTCGCGTGATATAATAAAATCATTAGGGCAACCTTAGGATGAATAAGCAGTCATGGCAGCTGACGTAAGGTTACTTCAAATTGAAACTCAACAAATAAACTATATCAAAGGAATTACGGCGTCGTTATCGCAGATGAAAGCCAAGCCAGTTTTATAGAGTTTACTGTTTTATTTTTAATGCAAAGGAAAATTTAACATTAATCAAAAGCGTAAGAATAGAAATATTTCTTAACGGACAATTTCAACAGCTGAATATTAAAATTTTCTCGATATCTACTAATGAATCGCCTTAATGTCTGTGACTTCAGTTTCTACACATGCTTTGGTATCAATACGTAGTGTCAGTTGAGTTCAAATAATTAGTATTGCAAAACTCCAAATTGTCAACATAATTTCCTCATTGTCACTAGTTGCATAGATAGATGACTTGCTAGAGATGAAGTCAGCGCGACGTTGACGGTTTACAGACGATCAAAGCATTCCTGTGTAGTCGTCGTGAAAGACAAAGCTGAGATAAGCAGACAAACACAAAGTAAAACGCACAAGTCATCCGAAGTTTGGATTAGGAAAACGAAAATCAAAAGTGCTGCTGGCATATGCTTGTTGGCATGATTCTTCAAGGTGAGCGTCAAGATCAGAAACGTAAGTGATGAAAGAGAAGGCGGAAAATGATTATATAAGCTTAAATTGAACTGATGTTGGATGCAGCCTCTTAGTCTGATCAGTACGGTTGTCTTCAGAGATTTGATATGCGTGCGCCTATACACATAATAATCATCAGAGTTGCGCTATCGAAACTTTAATGAATTTTATGAATGCTGTGAATATCCGCAATAGCGCATAGGAATTCGAGACGCTATTAGTACAAACTCAGAGTACTGGCGTTGTTTTTGTTAACAGAGAATCGAGTTTACTTCATTCCATCAGAGGTCCAATCCATTCTCAGCGTGAAAGATCTTATCTTCTCTGTGAGCATAAATCAGATTAAATCACAACAATCGGCTGTAGACAAAGTCTGACGCAGATTAGAACCTCGTCCTTTACAGAGCGTTGATGACACATCTGTTGTCGGATGTTAACTGAGATAGTAATCAACAGAATCAATTTCCATATTGATTAACAGCGAGACAGTTAGAGAGGCCATCCGAGAAAGAGCTAGGCTTAACTTTCATTAAACAGAAACTTCAGGAAAAACATCCAGCTGTTCTGTCAGAGAATACGACCTTCCCTTCTTGATATGCGCATCTATTTCCTTGTATGTTTTTCATCACAAATTTTCCGTTATGCAGAGCAATAGACCTCATGCCAATATGATTTGCGCCGCCTATTTGGTATGCGTCAGATCCCTGGTGTTCGTGTGTCTGGCAGAATATCCTTCCATGCGTTGCCTTCCTCAGAGAATTCGGAGTGCGCCACCTCCTTCCTCACAGATGACTGCTACACCTTGAAAATATGAACATACAAGAACGTGAAAGTGCTTCGATGATCAGAGATGGATTAAAATTTTTGAGCGCTCATCAAATTAAAAAACTTTGAAACAGTTCAATAAACATCAACAGATCCTTAACAATAGCATGACGTTGATGATGCACAAACATGGTACAGTTCCCTTCCTTCATTGACTTTCTTAACGTGAGCAGCACATCTTGTGGAGGGGTTGTCAGAATTCGTCAGAAAAAAAATGTTGCACATCAACAGAATGATCATAGAGTGTCGCGATGACAACAACATCTATTGCCAGATACAAAACATGAAATGGCCTGCACAAAAAAAACATTCGGAGAGAGCCATTATGGAGCAAAGCCCACATATTTATACACACAGAGATCATGAGCTTACCACTCTTTTGGTTTGGTACTTTAAGTTCTCATCCACTCTTTAGCCCACACATCTCTATCACTCTTTTAATTAGCTTTATCTACTTTAAATGCATAATCTATTTAAACCATTCTTTTAACTTGCACTCACAATTACCACACTTTCAACCTACTACTTTAACCACTTTATTTACACACTCAACTCTCACCACACTTTAATCACCACTCACATACACCATTCATTAATTATCCATTTCTTTTTCATTTTAATTGAATTATCCTAATTTTCTTAATTTAATAATGCATTTAAATTAGGCTTCGGTTAAGCATTTAATATATTCAAACCTTAGTTTTTAATTTCACATACACTATTAGGGTAAATAATTAAATCAGATTTGAATTTGTAATTAATTAATGTTAAAGTTATAGATTAGTTTCATTAAATAATACTTATTTTATCCTTAAAACTAATGCTAATATTCATTTCCACTCATTTTGAACACTAAAAAACCCTCGGAAACCCTTATAACCCTTCTGAATCCTGTCATTAACCCATTAGAATCTTTTAAGACCCGTTGGATTAACCCAAATGACATAAAATCATAACAATTTATAAAATCCTAGGGTTGGAAACCCATGAATCAAGCATGTATAAATATAAAATACTCATTAATTGAGTAATTAGGGTAAACCCTAATTTGAAAATATATCCTGGATCATTTCTTGTACCTGCAAACACTTCAAAAATAGTTAATTCCAATCAACACAATTGTTTAACAATGATATAAAAGGTTAGAGTTCATCAATAAAGTTATTTTCATTTTCTCTGGTCATCAACTGGAAAGTTGAGAACTTTCCGACATTCGCCCCGGCCAAACCTGTGCATCCTCCGGATGCGCCAACCTGCAGAGCATAGAAAGCAATATCAAATTCTTTTGAAAATTATTCATGACTTAAATTCAATTGTCTGTATATAAAAATGCTTCTATCATTAGTACATCTTCAAATAGCAAAGAAAACTTATAAAATTATGTAAACTTGAATTTAAACCTTTTCGTTCAATGCATGAATTGGAAACAGGTTTTAGAAGGAAACTATAGAAGTCATTCAAATAGTGTTCGTACCAACTCTTCTATTAACTCTGTTCATAAGTAAAGCTTATGTTATATAAGCCCTCTATCCTCATCTCCTAACCATTTGCCATTAAGATACAAAAAACTAACTCCCCTCTAGCATACATCCGCCTTATATAGCCCGCTTTTCAAATCAGAAGTGATTTCGAGACCACAACTGATTTATTTGATTTTTCTTTTATCTCATTTTTTTATCATAATTTTTCTTTTTGTCATTTTTCCTCTTTTCATATGCAGCAACCATTAATGTACTGCTTTCAATTTTTCTTCGCAACTTTTTTGATGAAGGGGAAAGGCTTAACCCCTAATCAGAGCAAAGGATCTAGAGGTAAGCTTAAGCAGGAACTAGGATCTCTTTAGCTAAATGGGTCAGATTAAAGGAAGCTTACCTATATAAAACAAGTCTACTTCTACTAGGAGTTGCAAGTTAAGCGTTCCTTTAACTATTCATATGACAGCCATAGGTCTCTAATTCCTATCTTCTATTCAAGCACATTCCTACTTCAGTGTAAATTCTATATTTCATAATTTTAAGAAGTTTCTTAACCTAGCTGAAGAATGTACATATCTAATTATGATAATGCAGGAAAAAAACAAAACTTAAAACATTAATCAGGGTTAGGACTGTTTCACCTGATCTATATTGATTCCATCTTTAGTATTGTCTTTCATCCAAATATCGCTTTGATTGCTTAATTTTTAAACTACATGTATCTCCTGCGCTTCATCTTTAGTCTATTTTTGAAGAAAATCTTAGTTCATCAATCAGCTCCCAATCTTCATGTTAATCCTGAAAAATAACTCAACTCAAAATCTTGTGAGAAACATAGTTATTAGCAAACTTATACAAAAAGTAGCAATAATATTTCTCGATAGTCCATCTGTAAAACCCAAAGCAATAATAAATCAAACTTTGTAGCTTTCATAATATTCCTTTGTAATATCCAATCATCTATTTTTGCTTGACCTGCATCAAACCACTCACAAACTTGATTAGAAAAACCATATTTGATTCATTAATGAAATTCATAATTTTTCTTTTATAAAGAAAGAAAGTAAAACAAATCCATATAAATACCTTTTTGATAAGGAAGTAGGTTATAACTCCCATGCTTGTATCTTTTGATGAGGGAGAGATACAACTCCTCGGCTCGTATCTTTTGATGAGGGAGAGATATAACTCCCGTTCATGTGTGTTTTTAATTTTTAGGGAGAACACTTACTAAACTCTCGGATTTATAAGGTATTGGTGACCTTTGCATATTTTGTTCAATTTGTTTAATAATTTCATCAATCATCTTCTTTTGTTCTTTGTTTATACTCTTCTCTTTATCAAGTTCTTTTGGTTTATTCTGACTAGTTTCTTGATTCTTAATGTGCTCTTTATCAAGTTCTTTAGGTTTTCTCTGACTAGTTTCTTGATTCTTAATCTCATACCCCAATTTAGTTTTCCATTTATTCACTTTATCTTGATCAAATAATGCATCATTCTCTAAAAGCTCTAGATCACATGTGATATAATAGTTATCATCTTTCTTCGTCATTAATATTACTTGCTCATCTTTTTGCTCATTCGTATCTATGTTTTTATGTTCATTTCACTCAAGTTTTTTGTTTTCCCAAGATTTTGATTCATCAACTATTTTGTCTTGATTATTCATCGAAATCTTAATTTCTTGATTAACAATTTTATCATTTGTATGTTTCTTTGGTCGCCATTGATATGTTTGTGTCATTCTTAGTTTTCTTGGTTTTGATTTTGTTTGTTCAAAAAGTTTTTCCATTCCCCCTCGACTTAAGTTTAAGCGTAAAGGAACATGAGTATGGACATCACATATTTTCTTCCCAAGTTGACAAACTATTTGATGTTTGCATGCATGTTCAAAGGCAATACAATTATCATAGGTATGACCGATTTGGTCACACCAAAAACATCGAATAATGCGTTTTCGCATCTTATTTGATATTTTTGGTATTATCCTAGGAATAGGTTTTGTAAGATCACATGAAGGTGTTTGATCAAGCATATATGTAGACAAATTATGTACTCTTACTTCACATTCTTGATTAAATTTCAATCCTTGCATTTGTTTAGATAATATTTCATACTTCTGGTTTATTTCTTGAATCTCAGCATTCATTTTCTCTTTCCAAGTTTTAAGACTATTTGATAATATTGGTAGACTCTCTTCCATAGCATTGATTGAATCATTTAGAGTCAAAATCACTCTAATTGTCTTTTGTAGAGCTTCATTGGCCTTGTTTTCCCTTTCTATGAATTTATCTTCCCATTTTCTCAAATGTTGATCTATCAATGCGTTCACATATGCTTCATCAATAACAATACTCGTTAAATTATGTTCTTGTAAATTAATTTCAAAAGATTCTTTACATTGATGTATATTTTTCATGTTTGTACGCTGCTTTTTGCCCATAACTCACACTTGAATATCAAAGAAGCACCACATAAACGAAAACAAGCTATGAGGTTATACATACATTAAACATACATTACTTGGCATTAATTTGAGAAAAAAGTCCAGAAACATGTACCTGAGCTGCAAGGCCGTTTGTTCACGTCGGGTTCACCAATGTCGGCGCGGAAGCAACGGTCGGTGGATCAGGGCGACCGCCAAAATACGGCGCACGCGGGGTGCTTGGAGCAAGCGCAGGTGGGATCAAGGTGAATGTCGAGAATATTTAGTAGTGCAATTCGAAACAGTTTAGCCTATATATTTGAAGCTTATCTTATCTTCATTCAATTAGCAACTTACGATCAAAATAAGTTCAACATAAATGCATAGATTTAATTGTTTGCAAGCTATGCATAGGGATATGAAATCTTACGATGATTGAATTGCAATTCTAAGTGCATTAACGCATATAATAATGTTATCACTTGGGTATGACATTTAAAATCTTTATATATGATGAAAGATTGATACAATTTTCTAAGAAAGCATCATAGTACTTTGAACGTTTATAAATCAATTCGATGCATTAGTATTGCAATATCATCAAAAGTTTAGACAATCAATACATAAAACATAAAGTTCGTATCTTCTTCATACAGTATGGATTCAATGTTCCTATAAATTGTAAAATATATCAATGTAGACGCATCCAATCAATTTATTATGATGAGATGACAAAAGAATTACACGTCGCGTGATATAATAAAATCATTAGGGCAACCTTAGGATGAATAAGAAGTCATGGCAGCTGACGTAAGGTTACTTCAAATTGAAACTCAACAAATAAACTATATCAAAGGAATTACGGCGCCGTTATCGCAGATGAAAGCCAAGCCAGTTTTACAGAGTTTACTGTTTTATTTTTAATGCAAAGGAAAATTTAACATTAATCAAAAGCGTAAGAATATAAATATTTCTTAACGGACAATTTCAACAGCTGAATATTAAAATTTTCTCGATATCTACTGATGAATCGCCTTAATGTCTGTGACTTCAGTTTCTACACATGCTTTGGTATCAATACGTAGTGTCAGTTGAGTTCAAATAATTAGTATTGCAAAACTCCAAATTGTCAACATAATTTCCTCATTGTCACTAGTTGCATAGATAGATGACTTGCTAGAGATGAAGTCAGCGCGACGTTGACGGTTTACAGACCATCAAAGCGTTCCTGTGTAGTCGTCGTGAAAGACAAAGCTGAGATAAGCAGACAAACACAAAGTAAAACGCACAAGTCATCCGAAGTTTGGATTAGGAAAACGAAAATCAGAAGTGCTACTGGCATATGCTTGTTGGCATGATTCTTCAAGGTGAGCGTCAAGATCAGAAACGTAAGTGATGAAAGAGAAGGCGGAAAATGATTATATAAGCTTAAATTGAACTGATGTTGGATGCAGCCTCTTAGTCTGATCAGTACGGTTGTCTTCAGAGATTTGATATGCGTGCGCCTATACACATAATAATCATCAGAGTTGCGCTATCGAAACTTTAATGAATTTTATGAATGCTGTGAATATCCGCAATAGCGCATAGGAATTCGAGACGCTATTAGTACAAACTCAGAGTACTGGCGTTGTTTTTGTTAACAGAGAATCGAGTTTACTTCATTCCATCAGAGGTCCAATCCATTCTCAGCGTGAAAGATCTTATCTTCTCTGTGAGCATAAATCAGATTAAATCACAACAATCGGCTGTAGACAAAGTCTGACGCAGATTAGAACCTCGTCCTTTACAGAGCGTTGATGACACATCTGTTGTCGGATGTTAACTGAGATAGTAATCAACAGAATCAATTTCCATATTGATTAATAGCGAGACAGTTAGAGAGGCCATCCGAGAAAGAGCTAGGCTTAACTTTCATTAAACAGAAACTTCAGGAAAAACATCCAGCTGTTCTGTCAGAGAATACGACCTTCCCTTCTTGATATGCGCATCTATTTCCTTGTATGTTTTTCATCACAAATTTCCCGTTATGCAGAGCAATAGACCTCATGCCAATATGATTTGCGCCGCCTATTTGGTATGCGTCAGATCCCTGGTGTTCGTGTGTCCGGCAGAATATCCTTCCATGCGTTGCCTTCCTCAGAGAATTCGGAGTGCGCCACCTCCTTCCTCACAGATGACTGCTACACCTTGAAAATATGAACATACAAGAACGTGAAAGTGCTTCGATGATCAGAGATGGATTAAAATTTTCGAGCGCTCATCAAATTAAAAAACTTTGAAACAGTTCAATAAACATCAACAGATCCTTGACAATAGCATGACGTTGATGATGCACAAACATGGTACAGTTCCCTTCCTTCATTGACTTTCTTAACGTGAGCAGCACATCTTGTGGAGGGGTTGTCAGAATTCGTCAGAAAAAAAATGTTGCACATCAACAGAATGATCATAGAGTGTCGCGATGACAACAACATCTATTGCCAGATACAAAACATGAAATGGCCTGCACAAAAAAAACATTCGGAGAGAGCCATTATGGAGCAAAGCCCACATATTTATACACACAGAGATCATGAGCTTACCACTCTTTTGGTTTGGTACTTTAAGTTCTCATCCACTCTTTAGCCCACACATCTCTATCACTCTTTTAATTAGCTTTATCTACTTTAAATGCATAATCTATTTAAACCATTCTTTTAACTTGCACTCACAATTACCACACTTTCAACCTACTACTTTAACCACTTTATTTACACACTCAACTCTCACCACACTTTAATCACCACTCACATACACCATTCATTAATTATCCATTTCTTTTTCATTTTAATTGAATTATCCTAATTTTCTTAATTTAATAATGCATTTAAATTAGGCTTAGGTTAAGCATTTAATATATTCAAACCTTAGTTTTTAATTTCACATACACTATTAGGGTAAATAATTAAATTAGATTTGAATTTGTAATTAATTAATGTTAAAGTTATAGATTAGTTTCATTAAATAATACTTATTTTATCCTTAAAACTAATGCTAATATTCATTTCCACTCATTTTGAACACTAAAAAACCCTCGGAAACCCTTATAACCCTTCTGAATCCTGTCATTAACCCATTAGAATCTTTTAAGACCCATTGGATTAACCCAAATGACATAAAATCATAACAATTTATAAAATCCTAGGGTTGGAAACCCATGAATCAAGCATGTATAAATATAAAATACTCATTAATTGAGTAATTAGGGTAAACCCTAATTTGAACATATATCCTGGATCATTTCTTGTACCTGCAAACACTTCAAAAATAGTTAATTCCAATCAACACAATTGTTTAACAGTGATATAAAAGGTTAGAGTTCATCAATAAAGTTATTTTCATTTTCTCTGGTCATCAACTGGAAAGTTGAAAACTTTCCGACAGCGTGTGTGGAAACCCGACTTAACACAGCAACCCAGATTTAAAGAGGTTATTGGTGAACTAGACTACAAATCTCAGGTAGTCCAGGTCCACGGGTTGCAAGCAGTGGAAAGAAGTAAACAAGCTGTAGACAAGAAGCAAAGCCTGTCAAGGGATGACAGAGACAAAGAGGGGGAGAGTGTTGCAGAGTTAAGAAGAGCAAAGAGGTAGAGAAAAAGAAGGGCCCAAAAATTTTTCCGATTTGGACACTTTATTCTTGTATTATAGCCATTTTGTAATATCTTTCCCGATGTAAATGCACTAGAGGAGTCCTCTAGATGTATACCCATAGAGAATTGTATCTTTGCATTTCTAAATTAGTAGGAAATTATCCTTTTAGTTAATAAAGTGTCGGTCTCTTGTGTGAAAGGACCATTTTTAGGGCACATGTATATAAGTCAGTTTGTGACTCTTTGTAGAGACTTTTTGCCATTGTGAGAATCAAGAGCACAAAATTTCAAATTTGTGTCTTCTCCTCTCTGTAACTTCTTCCTTGTGAGCTTGCATGCATGTGTGATGCTTGGAAAGAGTGTTTGGAAGTGATGTGTATCCATGAAAGTGCTTGCTAGCTATAGGTAAGGTGTGTAGGAAGTGTTGAAGTGTAGGAAGATCAATCCTGTGACTCAGTATTTTGCTCATAACTTAAAGTAGGAGCATTCGAATTGAATGAAAAGATGACCATTGGATGCATATTCTCAAGAGCTTCTAAATGGACCTATATTCGCTATATTTGGAGTTCGAAGCTGAGAGAAAAGCTCGATTTACTGTTGACTACTGTTCCAAGTGTCGTGACACCATAGCTGACCTTGAAAACTTGAATGTGATGGATTCACACTTATTTGTACTTTCGTAAAACCTCATTTGCATTGACCATTATTTGAATGCATGTCTTCATACACTCGGCTAGGTCTTGATACTCCTTGGATTGACAATTAAAGCGTGAGTCCCAACTATATGCACTTGAGGGGGATTGAGGTATAGTCTCTTTCTCCACAAGTCCCTGAGTTGGTACTTAGGTACACACAACCTACTATTGCTTTATCTTCAACATAGGTTGAATACAGGGGATTATCCAATGCTACACAAGAAGCCATATGGATCAGATTGCTATATTCAGATTTGCGACTACATTCTAACTCACCAATGATCTTTGGTGACAATACTAGTTCTTTACATCTTGTAGCAAATCCTATCTATCATGCAAGAACCAAGCATATAGAAGTTCCCTACCACTATGTGAGAGAGAAGTTATTGAGCAAGGAAATTCAACTAGCATATGTGTCCACTAACATGCAATGTGCAGATTTATTGACCAAAGCACTTGATGGTACTAAACTTTGCAGGTTTAAAGCTATGATTGGATTGTAGCACATTCAAGAGGATTGATAAAGAAGAGCAAGACAAGATTTTTTGCTTGAGGGGGAGCTATTGGTGCAAATGACAAGCCTTCACACTTGGCTAGGCATTGAAGAAACTATGTGCAAACTTTTGAAGGACCACATGAACCATTCCTTATGCTTTTTTACCATTAACTTTTGTAAAAGTCTTTTGACTTGGAGGAATCTTGTAATGCCACTAAACTCATGGATTTAGGAGAACAATAAGCTACGAGTTCTCATGAGAGAATATCTCCACATTCGGAGGAAGAACTTTTAGGTGGAAGATCATTTGAATTTCAAATTCAAAATTGAAGAATTTCTCTATAAAAGAGACTTGTAATCTCGTGGCCATTAGAGCCCCATTACTGAGAATAATGTAAATCGTTTTGTTGATGTTGAGAGGCTTAAAATATAGCCTACTCTTATCACCATCATTGGGCATCATATTCATGCTAATGATGATGTACAACATTCTTATATAATACACTATATCATTGATCATGTTCATCTCCTTCTCTGCTATGTCTATTCAGCCCCCAGTGTACTTGTGATGACCATATCTCACTGAGTTGTTACCCATTTTCCGTGATCTATAGTTTAATGCAATAAGTGAAAAGTCTACTACAAGCTGTTAAAGTTTGAAGCAATTTGATTCAGCCAATTTAGAGAAATCTGTGTCGAAGTGTTCATTGGTCATTCTTTGCACATTTCCTAAAAAGTCGAGGATAAGGCTTCAGTTGCTAAATTGGTTGCTCAGTGTGTGCTTTATCATTTTAAGTTATTTCACTTGGAATCATTATCTCTCTAAGCTAGTTTGATTCACCCAAAAGGAATGTTCCTAATTGCTACTATACTGTGAGCACTGAGCATAATATCCAGTAGGTGTCAAGACCAAAATAGCAAGTTTTTAGTCACAAGCTACTTGCAAAGTTACCTGTTTTGATTCAATTGTTTGAAGCATCATCTCCAAAGTACATAGGTACAACACAACTCTGAAGTAAAATAGGTCAGGTTCTAAGCAGGGTTTGGTAGTACCAACTCATTTCTTAAGGTATTCATCCATCTTTCCCAACAACTTTTACTTCTCTATTCCTCTAGTATCATTCCCTATCATTATCTCCAATTCCAAAAAAATCACAAAAAATTAGTCATATTTCCCCTTTCTCTTCTCTTTTCCTTATTTTTGTGTGTGCAAGAGTGAGAGAGAGAGAGAGAGATTTTGCAGGTGTACGTTCGTGTTTTTTGGTGCACTAATCCTATAGGGCAGCCTTTGGACACCACAGATCTGCTAGAAACACAGCTAAAAACTCCATTTTTTCTCAGAAAATTGTTGTTGAAGCTGACCATCACCATTGTCAAGCAAGGTATGAATTTGAGCAAACTTTTGCATGAAGGAGTAGCCTAGGTAAGCCCTTGCATAGATCCATGCTTGATTTTGTGAAGTTGCATCATTCTCTGACCATTGCAATGATGACACATCATCGTGGCTGCATCTAACCATCACAACGGTCACTGACCATCATGGCAATTGGCTGAAGCCATCGCGATCGCGTCTCACCATCGTGACAGTGACTCACCATCATGATGGTGCTTGACAATCGTGATCCTGATTGGCAGTTGTGGCTTGATCGTTGCAATTGTGTCTGACCATTGTGACCTTGATCGACATCGTTTGACCATCGTGAACTGACCATCACGATCCTCAGTGATCATCATGGGTTGACCATCGTGACTTGATCATCGCAATCTTGAGTGATCGTCGTGACTTGACAGTCGCCACTGTGACTCACCATCATAAGGCTTGACCATCATGACCTATGACCCTCGTGGGTGTTACACCATCGGGATGGTGACACACCATCACGATTGTGTCTAACCATCATGATTGTCAGACAAAACACAAAATTAGGGTCTTTGCATGAATTTTTAAATTTTTTGGGGGTCAATTTTTGGACATTAATTGTGAACTCTTGTGTGTGGCATAGAACAAAGGAAGAAGCGGACAAGCACCTCAAGCTCTCAGACAAAGTCAAAACAACTACCTCATGAGTCTAGGAGAACATTGTAAGTGGAATTTCCATTTCTTGAATTGTTGACCATTTCATTGAGTAAAGTTATTTTGTGATCAACGGAGTGTCTTAGGACTCCTAGTGTAGCCAGGATTCACCCAAGCTCATTGAGTGGTAAGTATTTAACGAGAGAAGACGTAAGTGGGTGAAGGGATCAAGCCTAAAGGAATCTTGTGAATTGAATACGCAAAGCTCAAATGAATTAAAGTCAAATGTATCAAAACGATTCCTTGCAACAAATGTAAACAAGACAAGAACCTATAAAGAAAATTCAAAAGAAACTAAGTGATTGACCCAATTAAAGGGGTACGTGCAATAAGGTGCAATTAGGATTAATGAACCTGAGGTCTAGAAAATACTTAGGAAAAATTGATAAATGGAGTGTTTGATCTTTTGAGGCTAGCATAAGAACTACAACACGATCGTGGGCACAATAGCTAGGCAGTCATCCATACGAGGTTAGTTCAGATACAAGTGACTCAGATATGTCTTTCAACATGGGTAGACCAGGGGTGTCATTTAATGTAGCCCACCTAGAAAAGATGGGGGGACCCTACAAGACTCAATTGGAGTATACTCGTACAAATAGATTGGCTGCTCGGGTATATGAGTATGGCCTTCATAGGTCATTGATTCAACTATATAATCCCGATCAACCTATGGGATTAGAACATCCAGCCATTAAGTTCAAAAACGAGGCTTACATAGACAAGGAAGGGACCATGTATATCATCACAATTAGGGCCGACTCAACGAAGGAACTAGGTGAGATAGTAGAAAATGCAGACACAATTTAATGCCTTTGGACTCACTCTAAGGGATGATGCATTGGATTGGTTCCAACCATTGCACCAACATCAATTTAGAGACATCCACCACATGATGGAGTCGTGCATTACGGAGTTTTCCAAGAGTGGAATCAAACACAACACATCTTCTTTGATACACACATTCAAACAAACCCCTCACGAGACAATGAGGATGGCCAATCAAAGATTTACATAGAAAGATGTCCCCCATTGGAAGTACCCACTCAAGCTAAATTGATAACTTTGTTCATAGATGGCCTACTGAGTGCTAAGCTGAGATCATACATCTTCTTAAAGGAGCCAAGAACTATGGACCAATGTTTGCGGATCTCTGTAGATATAGAAGATCACCTAGGAGATGGGCTAGAGCTTCCTAAGGTTTGTAAAGACTTGGATAGCACCACAAAAACTTCATCCAAATGTTCCAATTCAATAGAGGACTTAGCGGAACAAGTAGCCAAATGCTTGGGAGTTTCTAGCAAACCAGGCATCAAATTACCCCCCCCCCCTCAGAGGTGTTATACTTGTGGAGGTGACCATATGGCGAACATGTGTCCACATGCATTGCAATCCATAGGAAACTCCAATAGAATATATTGTACTATAGAGTGAAGATACACAAACCACACTGCTCAGGATTTTCCATATAACAAACAAGTGGTTAGGCAGAACTACCCTCAACAATATCAGTGAGGGAGATACCAAGGGAAATACTAGCCACATCAATATTATCGATCCCCCCTCAGTATCAAGCGTCATATCAAGCACAGCCTAGACCATAACCTGTCCTAGGACAACAGCCTCCACCCCCTGCTAAGCTACACCAAAGGAGAATTCCAACATGGCATTAGTACCCATGACGCCTTTGATCATAGAAAATGAGCCTAATGCAAACAATTTTGACTCCACTCATGTGGATAGCCCACCAACATACTACACGTAGTCACTAGAGAACTCAGACCCTTACTATGAGAACCCTGTGTATGAGCAAAACTGGGAGTCAGATTATGCTCAGGACATGTACACAAACCCCAACCCGAGAGCGTAGGCTAGGCAATTAAGACCAGAAGCACCGAAAAGACCATGTTATAAATGTCAAGGAGACCACTTCATACGAGATTGTCCACACGCAGCAACTACTATGCAGTCGCAATACTTGAATATTCAAGGCTTTTGCCCTGAATGTGGAAAGGATCACTTCATAAGAGATTTCCCCAAGAACCCTGCGAACACCTCTACAAAAGGGAATAGTGCCCTTGGGACCCCCTTGAATCCCACAAAGCAAGGAAAGAACTTGTGGATCTAGAGATATTTACATAGGAGGTTAATAACCCTCTCGTCCCCCTCATGTGGGGCTCACTTGGGTTTAAGCTTGTTGTTCTCAATGAAGAAACACTTTATGATGTCTAAAGGGTGGTGACTTCTAACAATTGGAGATTCTTTTGCCAAGGAGGAACAGTGTCTTCTCGATCGTCCACTCTTTACGAGGGTGTCCAAAGTTGTAGGCACACTACTCCCTCCAAATCCTCTAGAGGTTTTCCCCTCTTACGGCATTCCATAGCACCACCGAGAAGCCGGTCGCTTCCCCCAAAAGGGCTTCCTTTGAGGTGATACATTCCTTCAAACTCAAAATATTCTCAAGGGTCTACCAGAGCCGAAGAGACTTGGGGCACGCAAAGAAGATGTGATTCAAATCCTCTATGCTGCAATAGCATCGCCTGCACCACGGTAAAGCCCCACATATTTTACAAGCCTTTATATTGGTCCAGATACCACAGTGGAGAATTTTCCACATGAGAACCGACTTTTTGATCTTGATGACGGGATGCTAGATAGACATGAACTTCAAATCCTAATGCAACCTTTTCTAGTTCAAGAACCACTTCTTGTTAAGTGACATATGAAAGTCCGTGTTCACCTTGATTCTAGGGAATTTGGACAAGCAATTGTCATTCTGCACATAAGACTCTCATGGCACGGCGAGTCCCACCTGACAAGGAGTCAGGTTCTTAATTGCTCCCATGCAGTGCATCTGCTCTATAGGAGAGTCTATTCTTCATAGTTCACTCCCATTTTCGGGTCTATGTCCTCAAAGCTGATCCATTGGCCAGTTTCTTGTTTCCAGAGGTGTTTCCATTGTTTGTAACCCTTTTTCTAGAGCCTCTTAGCATCTTCAAGGTTCCACAAAGCCACACCCCTGATGCCCATGATCGAAAACCAGATTGAGTCATTTTGTCTCCTATCGGCTACCCATTTTCCAATCTTCTCCTATTCTTATAAATTGTTTGTACTTGTTCCAACTCTTCCACAGGGAGTACACAAGATTAGAGCCTTTAGGGGAAACACGAATCGGGGAGAATAAAAGGGTTAGAAGGCCCAAGTCCTTCCAATGAGGGAGGCTCACTAGCATCATCATGTTCTTATTTCTAAAAATGAGCTTGGCCCAAGAGGACTCACCATTGCACCACACCTTGATGATCCATTTAGCCGCCAACTTGTCAACCATGCCTATAATATCCAATATGCCTAGACCCCCACAATCCTTTTGGCTAAAGTAGGTAGACCATTTCATTTTGGGAACCCCCCTTTTGTTGTGGTCCCCCATCCAAAGAAGGTTCCTACAGATTCTTTCCAATTTGCAGAGCTCTTGATCCTGCGGTCTCCAATAGGAGAGAAAGTAAATGGTCGAGGAGATGAGAAAGGTATTGATTACCATGGTTGATTTGCATGCCCTTCCAGTATGCTAATTTGTTGTCTAGTTTGGAAAGGACCCAACTCCAACGCTGCTCCATAGAGACACTAAAGCCCATCAGAATACCATGAAGGCGGAAGAGCAACTCCCTCGGGATAATTTGGCAACCATGGTCAACCAGTACTTGGGGTGGCGGTCCAATGATGGCCCTGAACACGATTTTCGAGTGGTTAATTTTGGAGCTAGATGCCACATAGAAAGTGTCAATGCATCCCCAAAAGGTTTCAATGCTGATCAAACCATTATGCACAAATGTGTTCATGTCATCTGCAAATAGCCTCATGATCATCTGGCCCTGTTTGGGAGGTAGAGAGAGACCTTTAATACGTCCCAAGTCCATGTGATGTTGTACAAGACGGTTGAGCCCCTCTGTGGCAATAGCAAAAAGCAGAGGGGCCAGAGGGCACCCTTGCTTAATAGAGTGTTTTAGTTTGGTAGCCTTCGATAATTGAGCATTGATATTTATTTGCATTGTCGCATTCCCCAACAATGTAGCGATCATCTTAGTGAATTTGTGATTGCAGCCAAGGTCTTTTAGAGATTGGAGAACAAAGTCCCATTCAAGCCTGTTGTAGGCTTTGTCGAAGTCAATTTTAAAGAATACCACATCTTGCTTTGACTCTTTAGCAAAATCGAGGCCTTCCCAAATATCAATACTGGCTTCTAGTATTGATAGGTAGAAATCTTTATGGAATTGTAGCAGGTGATGAAGCTATGCCTATTCCAAGATCCAAGGGAGGACCTACACAAGAGGAGACAAATAAGCTCACACTTTGGTGCACAAGGGATGCTTTAGCAAGGTCATTGTTAATCTTTTATGGTTAATCTAAATTATTAACCAATCTATACGTGGGTTCTTGGGATGGTGAGGGGTCTGTAATACAGAGGCCCTTTATGTATTTTCCTCAGGCACTGATTAACTTCTAATTATTACAACTAATTCAACTACTACTTTCAACGCATAGCAACTTCTTAACAATCACCATAACCACATACGCAGAACTTCTACTATTCATTTAATATTACTGTTATAATCGCGCTTCACTCACGACGCAATAAAATGTTAATGCAACACCTTATTCAATTTAGTATTGAATCTCTACCAAAACAAATGACACCACAATTGAATAATTTACGATAGAATGAACTCCAGCCGATCTCCCAGACAAGACAATCCGGTGACGTGTCTGTCGTCTCTTCCACACATTGCTTCTATTAACCAGGAAAATGTTACAACGTTTTGTGCGACACCCTTTCAATGTGCGACTTTCCTAATTACAATTAATCTTCTAAATAATATTCTGGTGACCTGATATTGGCACGCACAATGGACTCAAACCTAGTAAGGTAAATTACAAGAGTTAAGAATCATCTATGATTCCTTGTATATACATGGTTCTAGCTAATTTAAAAGTACGGGGGATTTCCTATTTGAAGGATTTGAGCATCTCTTGCAAAATTTGAGGTTGGATCAGGTGTGCATCAGTGCGCACAGAGCTGGAAGCGATAACCTGAGAGAGTAATACTTCAACTTGATTCTACAAAGAGGCTTCTTGAAGGTAGAAGTCATTGGGTAACGCAACATCGCGGCGTAATTTCATGTCTTCAATTTCTGCATCAATGCGAGATGACCGCTCTTGCTCGATACCAAGTTGTTTCTCCCGTCTTTCAAGCTCTTGTGAGTGAAATTGCATTGTTTTGAAAAAATCATGTCTTTCTTTCTGGATTCCTTCAATATCCTTCTTCAGTTTAAGATTGCGGCCTATTTCCTCTTCCAATGATCCGCTTTTTTGGAATAATTCTTCAGTGATTGTCTTCAACTCTGTCTCTATTTGTAATGCTTTATCGGCCAGAGCTTGATAAGCTTGCTCAGCCATGATGAACTAAGTTTGAGTGATATCTAACTGATTTCCTAAGGCATGCATAGAATCCTCCTTGTCAATCGTTGTTTGCTTAAGTTGACTGATCTCCACATCATGAGCTGCTATGATAGTATCCTTCTCTGTCAACTTTCATCGTAGAATTTGGAGCTATTCTTGTAATGAGATTGCATCTTCTTTCGTTGCTAACACCTCTTCCTGGAGGGGTGTGATGTCCACTTCGAGGAGATCAACCTTGATTGATACTCCGTTCGTAGGGATTGATGGGCATCTTGGAGTTGGTGAGGGAGATGCTTGGAAAGGTGAATAAGGTAGTTACCTATCTGGCATAATTGAGCTAATGAGTCAAGGACAATGGTGGTGGAGATTGGCCGAGAGGGATTAGTCGACACCGTGGTGGAAGAAGAAGGAGGCGAGTAATCAGGAGAGGAACGGAGAGGAAGGGCTCCTGAATGGCAGGGTGAAGGAGGAAGGCTAGGCGGCAAAGGTATTTTGGACGGAGAAAGGGAAAGAGGTGGATTTTTGGGTGAAGACGACAGGGCAAGAGTTGTTACCATAATGGACTGGGTTTTTTATTGTACGATCACTTCCGTGGCTTGCACTTGCTCCACGACTTGCACAACCTCCGTGATGGTATCGGGCACTTGCTCTTGAGAGTGAGGCTACGGTTGAATGATCGTATCACCGGAATGGACGTCTTCCATTATAGTGTCTAGAGAGGTTGGATCCTTAGGAGATGGTGGAGCAGAGTAGGTCGGTGCGGAGGAGGCAGTATCCTACAATCGAGCTGTTGAGGAAGGTTGAACTTGACTCTGGGTGGGGCTCAGTTTGCGACACTTCTCCCAAAAAAACTGTAGGAGGTGGTCATTGTCTTCAACCTCCATCACCTACATGGATTCTTCATGGAAGAGAAGAGCATCCCGTGGAGGAGGCTGCGCTTGTTGAACCACTGGGAGAAGGAAAGTCAGCAGGTGAGGTAATCTTGTGCGAGGGATGTCACCCTTTGTAAGCTGTCTGGAAACCGCCTGAAATTCGCAGTGAATGTGTCGAAAGAAGAAGAGGGCCCAATTAACCGCTTCTCATGCAACGGCATCGATCATGGAGTAAAATGGTTGGGGAATACCGTAATTGCATTTTTGGAGGTTGAGTGCAGCCACCAGGAACGATAGGGCTAAGCACTCTGGTTTAGGATGACATAGAATCACGAATTCATTGGATGATTGACGCGGAAAAAGCTGCTTCATGGTCGTCATAGGAAGCAGGGGTACGTCTACACTACCCTCGTGAGGGAGATGGAATTCCTCAGCAACGGTGTTTAAGGTGACGATAAGCGTGGGTTAAGACAAGTGAGTGGCCAACAAGTTTCTATAGCGGGAATATCAGCTATGGCAAAAATGATCTCGGCAAAGAATGGGTGGCATTCGCACCGAATACCATGGCAGTTTGGCGAAGGCTAAAAGTCTATGAGTGCACAAAAACTCGCCCAATTCAAGAGCGAGGCCAGCACGGAAGGTAGCGATATTTGCTAAAGCTTCCATGGCGAGCAAGACAGCACAAATGCAGACGAGAACACAGAACGCTCCAAGAACAAAAACACAATAGGAGGGAAGATGGAGAAGAACATGATGAAGTATAACATCGAATGGAAACACGGAATGAAAGCATAATCATCACCAGTTATCGGGAATATGCAGACATAATGACGACATGCACGCATTAACAGAATATTAGACACATATTGCGGAAGCTAATCATGGTTAGGTAAGAAAACGGGAAGTTTACAGTCAGTCGGTCAACCGAAATGCACGTATTGGAAAGAGAAGTCATGCAAGAACAGTGACATAAATCAGATGGAGAATAAAACTACCAATAAATAATCAAGGTGAGGAAGGCAGGGCATAATACAGATGAAGTTTTGATCCATTAATGGATTTAGGTAGAAGAGTACCAGTTAAAGTGGATAACTAAAATGTAGCTGATCCAACCTAATCTTCAATACGGTAAGGACCAAACCACCGAAGTTTGAACTTGCCCGCTGAACGATTAGACTTAGCATTATAGAACATAACTAATTGTCCTTTGGAAAAAAGGAGAGTGCGAAGAAACCGATCATGGGTCTTAGCTTGCCGCAGTTGCACTTCTTGCAGCGTCAGAAAACTTTCCACGCGTTATTTGTCAAAAGACCGCAACACATCCAACTGAAAAGGAAAGGATTCTTCTGGTAATAACTTATGGTCTAGTGCCACCCGTAGGCTAGGTACCATCAACTCCATAGGTGCAATGGCCTCCAGCCCATATGCCAATTTGAAAGGCATATGGCATGTCGCCACTTTGTAAGTAGTACGGTAAGCCCACAGGACCGAAGGAAGGAATTGATCCCAACGTTCCAAACATTCCAGAACTAGTTTCTTGAGCATGTTAAGAAGGGTTTTATTGGTACTTTCAGCAAAACCATTGGCACAAGGATAATATGGTGAGTTAAATTTATGAACAATCTACAAGGTTCGGGTAAGCACTTGCATTAAGGAATTAACAAAATGTGTGCCCTGATCCAAAACAATCTCTAAGGGAAGAACAAACCGAGGGAAAACATCAGTCATCAAACATTTGACCACCACTTACGCAGTTGTGGACCATAAAGCCCAAGCTTCAGCCCACGGAGTAGCATAATCCATACAAGTAAGTATATATCAATGATTAGTAATCGTAGCAGGAGGTGTAATGGGACCAATGAAATCCAAGCCCCACTTTTAGAAAGGTTCAAGGGGAGCGACAGGCTGTAGTGGAAAATGGTGCCGATGTAAAGTCTGTCCTGATCATTGGCAAGCATCACACTTTTTGACGTAAGCAGCAATATCACACTGCATAGTGGGCCACCATAAGCCACTGTATAAAATTTTTCGATAAGTAAGATCGACATAAAAATGACCTTCGGAAGGAGTAGAATGGGCCATGTCAATAACCAAAGGAACTTCATGAGGAGGGATACATCGTAAGAGTGCACCAGATGGATCCATGTAATAAAGTTGTCCTAGAATGATCCAAAACCATTGACTATACATTGCCAATTTATGGTGAACAGAGGTAGAAGTATTAATCAAGGGGCTTCCACTTATGAGGAAGGTTAGAAGGGTATCATAATACGAAGGTGCCACCGGGAGCTCTTGACAATCATCGTGGACCGAATCCGCCACATAGATAGTAGGGGTAGTATCATCAATTCCACTAGGAAGTTCACCGGAATCAAGTCGAGATAAGAAATTAGCCAGCGCATGTGCTGACCTTGGATGATGGACAACCACATAATCAAATTCCTATAGTAGCAGGACCCACCTGGCTAATCTGCCCCCTAAATGTTGTTGGCGAACAAGATAAACCAGAGCAGCATTATCCACATGGAAGGTAAATTGGCGTCCCAGTAAATAGTGCCGGAATTTCTTCATCGAATATACCAAACCCAGGCATTCACGCTCAGTGACAAAATAATTTTGTTCAGCAGTAGCTAATCATCGACTAGCATAATAAACAGGGCGAAACCACTTATCCTGTTGTTGCATGAGCACACTACCGATTGCACTATCGGATGCATCCACAAAAACATGGAACGGAAGCTGCCAGTTTGGTGCTTGCAGTATAGGAGCCTGGGTTAAGAGTATTTTCAATCCATCAAAGGTAATTCACTCCTCAGTCCACACAAACTGTCGGGAATTGCTAGTGATTAATCGATTCAGGGGTATAGCTAAATGTGCAAGCCACCGAAGATGCTACCCATGCCAGTGTATTTGTCCAAGAAATCGCATCACTTCTTTTGGGGTCGTAGGGGCATGAGCCTTCAACACTGCTTGCACTTTATCTGGGTCCACTTGAATGCGTTGGTGTGAAATAATATGACCAAGCAACTTGTCACAGGACACCGAAAAGATGGACTTGTTGGGATTTAAGCACAAACGAAACTCTCGACATTTGGAAAAGTAGCACCGTAAGTGATAGAGGTGAGCCGATGTGTCACCAGATAATGAGAAATCATCTAGATACACTTGCATAAAGGTAGTTAAGTGGGGGGCAAAAAATTCTTGCATGCATCATTGGAAGGTACTAGGGGCATTGTGGAGACCAAACCACATCACCGTACACGCATATATGTCCCAATTTGTAATAAACGCCATTTTGGTATGTCCATTTTTGCCATGTGCACCTGATTGTAACCACTATAACCATCCAAAAAGGAATACATCTCCCGTCCAGCAACATCATCAAGCATTGTATCCAAAAAGGGAAGTGGGAAGGGATCCGGCACGATCGTCACATTTAATTTCCGGTAATCCACACAGATACACAACTGCTTATTTTTCTTTGGCACAATAACAATAGATGAAATCCATTCTGCATGCTCAATGGGGACGATGAAACCTACTTTCAGCAACCGATCCAATTCAGCTTTCACTTGAGCAGCATAATTGGGGTTCATGTGATAACTAGGTTGCTTAATTGGACGCACATCCGGTTTGAGCATCACATGGTGTTGATAGATGGGGGGGTCGAACCCTTTCATATCCCAATGCTCCCATGCGAAGACATCTTGAAACTCTGTCAGCAACTGAAGTAGATCATTTTGAAAAGTTTTCGGTAACCCAGCCTTAATCTTGACCGATTGCTGTGAACCTTCATCTCCCACATTGCATGTGATTAGCTGATCTTCCAGTACATAAAATTGTCGGGGCATGGCTATTTCCTCAGATGACTAGAATAATTGGTGGAAATTTTGGGCATTCAAAACTTGTTCCGGCATTGGATCCACTTCTTCTATAACCGAAACTACCGAACAAATGACTAGATTCCAATTATCTGCAACCGTTTGTAAGTTGACTATACCTAGGGCTAGCAGATCCTGGTTAGCATTGAGAAAATCTTCTTCTTCATCATCTAAAAGTCCATCCAGCATATGTACAGGTTTGCCCACATAAGGTCGAGCATGAAGGTTGCAAGGCCTCATCTTGTCCAATGGTACTACATATTTTTGATGATTACTTTTGAAAATAAGTTCGTGCACAGACCACTCCTGCAACACTTTGGCTTGTTTCAGCCAGAGCGTCCCGAATAGTAAGTTGTAATCCAGACTTGATTCAGGTAATTCTAAAACAACAAAAGTCATTTTGAACACCACTCCCTGAAGAGTAATGGGTATATCTCACACCAAGCCCACTGGATAGACCCTTGATTGATCCGCCATTCTCATGAAAAACTAAAGAGGTTTCATTTGAGTCCATCCTAGCCTTTTACAAAGTGTGGCCGTAGCAATATTCACACCGGAGCCTCCATCAATTAATACTTGAGTAATTTTGTGGTTTTTATACCATACCGTAATTAAAGGAACAGCATGGTCCACCGTAGAATTAGTTTCTGGACTGATAGTGGCTGTATCAGGTGTACACGAAGATCTTGGATAAATCTATTACTGGAATTGTTGTCGTACACCCGGAACCAAGGCCAACAATTGCCCCACTAGTTTTGTAATAGATTCCTGCAATAGGATATTCCACACAGAGTCAAAATTTGATATACGCGATACCGAATTTGGTAGATTCTCTGGTGATACTTGCACCAGACTCGATTCTTCCAGTGGTAGACTCGGTACTGTCTGCTGCACCATATGTACTGGATCGGGGAAGACAGTTGGTTCTTGATTGGCCCACGTACTAGCTTTGGTAAAAACCCTTTGTTGCTCTTGAATGCCAGGATCATAAATCTCAGTAGCCGGTTGTAATTTCTTGCCAGAACGTGTTTGAATTACTCCCGCTTGTGTATCCACTACTGAGATATATACCATGTTGGCCATTGGATGTTGTCATTCTTTTCTTCGTTTATCATACTCGGCCCCCCTTTACAATATCTACGGATATGTCCAATCTCACCACAGAAATGGCGTCTGGGTGGTGGAAGAGATGTGCCTTCACCCGATCGACCGGAGTTCCATCGGGTCTGGCCGAAGTTGTTTGCTCCCGTTCCCCTAGAGGTTTTATAACTTTGTTAAGAAGTATCCCTCAACTACGGTGGCACATAGTGAGCAGCATGTTGTCCTTGCTCATGTATTATAGCATTTACGGCTGGCCTGGTCTGTACTTTAGCATTATATGGACACGTTTCGGTAGAGTGAGTCGCCGTATTACAAATAGCACAGTACATTTGGTTTAGTGCACAAGTAGAAGCAGTGTGTCCCGGGCTCTCACATTTTGTGCAATACACTTGTTTCAATGGATCCTCGCTCGTACCCTTGGTTGCCTTCAACCAGTCTAGATTTTCAATGAACCCGCCCACTTTATGTTCCAATTGTAATGCCATGGCTATTACTGCATCCAAGGTCATACCACCAACACATCGTATAATCATTACTTGTTTGAATTGAGGGTTCAATCCATTAATAAACCACTGGATAATCACGTCATCCGGTAGGTTAGCATGCGCCGGTGGCAGTTGCCGTAGATGAGTACGAAATAGAGTTGCATACTCCTGCACATTTTGGTTTGGTTTCTGTATATTATTTTGAAGATAATCAAAGATCTCAACTGCATTTTTCTTTAACCAAAATCATTGTAAGAAGGCATCCTTAACATCATCGTATTGACCGAAATGATTAATGTCATATTCAGTTAACCACCAAGCAGCCTCATTAACCAGAGTTGAGTGGAACACTATAGCCTTATATGTCGGATCTACTGGATAGTTGAGTAGAGCATAATTGCTTTTAAAAGATCGCACATGGGCATCAAGATCATCACCGGGAAATCCTCCGAATTTCATATACGTAACTCCAATGGGTACCGATCGAGGTGGTATGGCCTGTTGTTGTTGTTGTTGTTGTTGTTGTTGTTGGTGTTGTTGCTGTTGTTGTTGGTGATGTTGTTGTTGTGAACCACTCACGTTGTTTAAGTCCAGAGGAAGTATCACTATCGAATGATTTGAACCAGTTAAGCCTAGTTGCTGCTATGTCATCTCGTCGTCTTGCACGTTCTCCGGTAATCCGTTATTGTTAAGTCAATCACATCCGCCTACTCCCAGCTTCCATTCCTCGTAGCTCACTTCTGAAGTGAACTTTTCACCAAAACTTTCATCCAACAATACACTAGTTTCCTCAAAATCAGAACCCAAAGTAGAACTTTCATCGAAATTCTACGAATGATCCGAAGTAGCACCGAAATTCCACAAACTGCTATCGGAAATTTCTGCACTATCACCAGAACCAGTGCTTACTTCACCAACCTTACTTTCCGCGGATGGGGTTGATTGCACTTCTGGTATACCCTATAATCCTTGCACAAGGAAATGTTGAGGTGATACCCCATTAGCCTAGATTTCTCGCTTTCCTTCCGACGATTGTCCATCACCACTACTACCCGGAGGTGTTCCCAATGCGCTAGGAACTTTCTAGTGATGCTGATCCCTTCTGTACTTCGGGTACGATTCTCTAGAACATGTTACAAGCATATATCATTGGATTCTTTCTCAAACCCTAGTCTATGCGCCGTCTGGCTACTCCATGCCCCATGCACGGTGCCAGTCTTAAACTTTTATGGTTAATCTAAATTATTAACCAATCTATATGTGGGTTCTTAGGATGGTCATGGGTCTGTAATATAGAGGCCCTTTATGTATTTTCCCCAGTCACTAATTAACTTCTAATTATTACAACAGATTCAACTACTACTTTCAGCGCATAACTTCTTAACAATCACCATAACCACATACGCAAAACTTCTACTATTCATTTAATATTACTATTATAATCGTGCTTCACTCCCGACACAATAAAATGTTAATGCAGTACCTTATTCAATTCAGTACTAAATCTCTACCAACACAGATGACACCACAGTTGAATAATTTGTGATAGAATCAACTCCAGCCGATCGCCTAGACAAGACAGAGCAACTGAAAAGGGAAGAAGAAAGGACCAAAGCAAGACAAAGCCAAAGGTCAAAATGTTCAACCTTGAGCCATCTACGATAAGACCAACCACAACACTCAGAATTGCTGGCTCAATGGGAAGACCCAAAAAGGAAGTGGAAGAGGTGGATATGGCAACAATAGAGGTAGAGGTGGACACAACTTCAACAATAGCAATAGAGGCTATAATAGAAGGGACTACAACAATTATTTAGAAGATCAACCACATGAAGACTCATCATGAATCTAAGCCACAAAGAATCTAAAGAAGATGATCATTTGTTCTACATAGATTCAGGATGTTCCAATCATGTTGCAAGCAACATTGCTCTTCTATCTGATTTGGAAAGTCCAAAGCATAGACATGGTGCAAATAGGGGATAACACAAAGCACAATGTGGAGAAGATTGGTAATGTCAAAGCTTCCAATGGCAAGACAAACATTCTGAGTAAGGTTCTTTATGTACCCACTATCACTAAAAACCTAATAAGTGTAGGACAAATAGTTGAAAAAGACTTGCAAGTTAGGTTCACCCAACATGGAGCTTTTGTGGAAGATCCATGTCAAGGCTTCAAGAAGATAGCCAGAGGTGAGAAGCATGGTAGGGTCTTTACTTTTGATGTAGGAGAAACCAGGAACATAGCTCTATTCACTTTTGGTTCTCAAACCCTAAGTGAGCTTGAAGTGTGGCATAAGAGACTTGCTCATGTGAATGAAAGCACCTTGAAGGATATATGCACGGATCAAAGTGTTCTAGGGCTACCAAACATATCAAAGCAACACATGATCAATAGGTGTGATGCATGTCAGATTGGAAATGCACAAAGACAACCATTCAACCACAAAGGCTACATCAACAACAACTTATTGGACTTAGTACATACAGATGTATGTGGACCAAGTCAAGAACCTTCATTGGAAGGATCAAGGTATTATGTCTCATTTATTGATGACCATAGTAGATGGATTGTTCTATACTTTATCAAGAGTAAGAATGAAGTGTTTGATTGCTTCAAAAAGGATCTAGCACATGTGCAGAATCATACAGGTAGATCACTAAAGAAGCTCAGATTGGATGGAGGGGGAGAATACTTCTCCAAAGAGTTTGATGAGTTCTTGCAGGACAAAGGTATCAAAAGGGAAGTGACTACTAGGTACGCTCCTCAACTAAATGGAATTGCAGAGAGGAGAAACAAGACATTGGTTGGATCATCCCAAACAGTGCTTGAAGAGAAGAAGTTGCCACATTATCTATGGGCAGAAGCTATTTCAACTATTGTGTACCTTGTCAACAGACTACCATCCAAATCACTTCAAGGTATGACTCCTTATGAAGCATGGCATGGAAGAAAACCTAGTCTTGGACATTGCAATGTGTTTGGTTGTTTAGCTTATGTTCATGTACCCACAAATAAGAGGTAAGCTAGATGAAAGGGCAACAAAGGTAGTATTTATTGGATATGATTCAACTCAGATGGGTTATAGGTTCTATAATTTTTCAACCAAGCAATTCACTACAAGTAGAGATGTATTGTGTTTGAAGAACACATGTCTTGGTATGATGAAGACAAACAAAAGGTAACTCTACCATATGATCTTGATTCTGATTCTCATCAATTAGGAAGCAAGCATGATACACAGGTCCAAGATCCAAGAAGTGATACAGACGATGACCAAGATGAAAGGGAAAAGGATTACAAACTATGGAAGCCAAGAGGCAAAGCAAAGATGCAAGAGGTTGGAGAATGCTCCAAACAAGCACTTAGAAGATCAGGAAGAGAGAAGAAACCAGAAAGGTATGGATATGATTCCACTTTGTTACTAAACATTCAATCTACTTGGCAAAAGACTCTATTTCAGAGGAACCCTCAACCTATGAAGAGGCAAAGGGAAACCCTAATTGGGAAAGGCCATGAAAGAAGAAATAGATTCATTGAAGGAGATGGATACTTGGGATTTGGTTCCAATGTCATCGAATCAAAAGTTAATTCGTTGCAGATGGGCATATAAAGTTAAAAGAAATTCACATGGATCAATTTGCAGGTACAAGGCAAGATTAGTTTCCAAAGGATGCTCTCAAACTCATGGTATAGACTATGAGGAAACATTCGTACTAGTTGCAAAGATGACTACAATCAGGACATTGATAAGTGTAGCTGTTGTAAGGAATTGGAGACTCCTCCAACTTGATGTGAAAAATGCATTCTTAAATGGTTGGATAAGTGAAGAGGTATACATGTCACCACCACCAAGTTTTGAAAACCTAATCATCCATCTTATGTTTGTAGACTTAAGAAAGCATTGTATGGATTGAAACAAGCTCCTAGAGCTTGGAATTACAGATTGGTTACATATTTTCAAGATCAAGGGTTCAAACCTAGCAGCTGAGATCCATCTCTATTCATCAAAAGGGATCATGATGAGGTTATCTATCTATGTGTATATGTAGATGATATTATTATGACATGTGATGATGTGAATGACATTGAAAGGATCAAGAGACACATGCAAGAGGAGTTCAAAATCAGTGACCTAGGTGAGCTCACATATTTCCTAGGTATTCAGGTGATATACACAGATGAAGGAATGTATTTGACTCAAAGAAGATACATTCAGGATCTACTTCTCAAGTTCTACCAAGCTTCGATATATGCTACTCATACGAGGGTAGATATCTCATATAGTGTGGGAGTGCTTAGTCAGTTCATGCGCTCACCAAGAAGACCACACATGGATGCAGCTAAGAGAATAATTAAGTATCTCAAAGGTACAATCAACGAAGCATTTGCAGGTTCAAAGCTAGTGTCATGGACTTCCAAGAAGCAACCAATAGTTGCTTTATCCTTGAATGAAGTAGAGTATAGAGGTTTGACCATAGCAACTCAAGAGGCAATATGGTTAAAGGCATTGTATACAAATTTGGGACTTGTGAGTTCCAAACCTCACATATTTGGAGATAATGTAAGTTCCATGCATCTAGCGAAAAACCCTATTTTCCATGCAAGAACGAAACACATAGAGGTGCATTACCACTTCATCAGGGCAAAGCTCATGGCAAAGGAGATTGACATTTCTTTTGTTCCAATTGAAAAGCAAGTAGCAGATACGATGACGGAGGCACGTGATGGAATAAAGCTTTGTAGATTCAAAGCTATGGTAGGTATTCAACCTATTCGAGAATAAAGACTCAAGCATACTTTAACTTGAGGGGGAGTCGTTGGAACATCAATCTTACACTATACTTGAGGTGGATTTGATCTACAACAAAGGCTATCACATCGAAAGAAAATTTTTCTTATGCTCACTTATTGTATTAAAAAAAAAAGATTTTTCATGGATCTTTTACCATTGTAAAAGCCTTTAGCTTTACACATGTAAAAGTAGAAAGATAGAGCCTAAATCCCATGAATTTGTGGTGGTTTATTTGCATTCAATCAAGCAATCAATCACCTAAATGTAGATCAAACTAGATCTTCACTTCTCCTAGATTATAGGAAAGTGAATTGATTCCCTCCAACAACCATTCCCACCTTCATTTGAATTCAAAATCCACTTGTAGAATTCGTGGAACACTCCTAGAGTCTATATAAAGACTTGAAATCACTTTTTACAATACATGGAAGCAATATACATACACGTGTGACCATCATTGTCTTGCTCCTTCAACTTTTTGCATCATCTTCTTCACCAATAGTAATCTTGCAGAGGCTGCTTCTCTCTTTGTAGATCACTCAATTGAGTGCAAGATAGCTCATTAGAAAGGTATTACTATCTATTTTATGCCTATAAATTTTCATACGATATGATTTAGTAAATTGGGAGAAATCTTAGTTTTTCTGCCTCGGGATCAATCTCTACGTATTCCTGAAAAATAGGAGGTACCACCGTTGAGTGTCTGATTCATTACTATAGCAGATTTTGCTTATTCCTTATACTTTTGTGCATTATATACACTCAACCCTATTTGTATCACTCCCATAAAAATATTTTTTCTGATTGTAATCATGCTGGTCGCTATGGGCATTTGAAGTTCATTGTTCTTCCATAGATAGTAAGTTTTCTTAGCTAGTCGAGCCGTGAACCTATCTGTTTTGTATCGACTCCCTCTCCTTGATGCTCCAAATTACATAGTGCATTTCTTTGCACTTATCACATGCCTATAAGGTCTATTTGAGTCTCCATAAGCTCAAGGGCTAGTCTTGTGCCGGTTGGCTGGACCAAACTTCGTCGCTTCGAAACGCACTTTTCTACCGCCTAAGTTGAGAAACTACATCCATTTGGCATCAAATTGAAGGCATGGACCAAGGAGAGCAAGATGCAGAGGGATTTTTAGGAAAATCCTTGTGAAGCATAGTTCATGTACGTAGTTCTCTTATGCAGTCAACAAAAAGTAAACTTCCGCTTTATGCAAAACTGCAACCATTTGTGAGTATTGAGAATGGAAAGGTCTTAAAGAAGTATGTCTAAAGAGGATGTAGTAGAAAATATTAGGTGAAATGCAAATTTTATATATGCAATTTAAGGACAATAGTGAAGGTTGTTTTTATTGCTAAGATATCGTGTTTCCATATATTTACACCGTTTTCATATTGGTGCAATGACTTTGATGGAAAATTCTGGTATTTTTATTATATCTTTGCTTGTTCAAGCATAGAATGAGTGCATCCACAGATTGATTGCAATTGTTGATATATTTAGTTAGTGATGTGTGTGAAAACACATCAGAACATCAGGGCACTTTTTCCCGCTTGAGGAGGTTTTCTTCCCCGAATTGTATATACACATATAACCCTAACAGGTCACTTATCTTTATACCTTCTAATGGTAACACATTTAGTATTGTGTATTGTGCCCCAAGCTTCTTCTTCTTCCTTGTGTTGTTCGCATGCTTTCGTAGACCTCAAACTCCAACAATTGGTATCAGAGCAAGTCCTCGCTTCATCTAGGGCATCATTGATACCCCTCTGGTCACAATTTCAGAATTGCGTAAAAATTGGTGATCATACTCAGGGCCTTCGAATGCACTCTCATAGTGTTTGTGTAGGTAATTTCATCTTTTTGTGCCAAAGATATATACAGGTTTTGGTTTGCTAGTATAAGCATCTCGAAGTTTGCTACAGGCTTAACAAAACTCGATAGGGTAGTTCTGTTCAATTTTTTGAGATACATTCATTTTTCTGCATCAAGGTATTTTAGTCAGTGGCCATGGTTGAAGGGAGTGATGTATTCCATATGTTGGCTATTGAGGATAAGTTGGACGGTACCAATTACCCATTGTGGGCTTATATGATGCATCATGTATTGGTTGCAAAAGGACTGTGGAATATTGTGTAGGGTGTTGAAAAACATCCTATTACACCTACAAATGCAGTTTGAAGCTGATGTAGATGTCATTGAAGATGGTGATATTCTTAAGGTTCCTGTTCATGCTGTGGTTCTTGCTCCACCTACTATAGAGCAACTTTGTTGGGATGGCAGAGATGCTCAAGCACATGCATTTATAGCTTTGTCTATCAAACATGACATTATTCCTCACATTTGCTTTTGCAGAATAGCTAAGGATGCTTGCGATAAACTTACCACTTTATACCAGGCAAGGAATGAGGTTTGTGTTGCTTACCTCCGAAAACATTTGGAGAGTGAGCACATGAATGAAGGAGATTACATGGATAGCTTTTTGATAAAGATCAAAGATTTGAAGGAGTAGTTAATTTTTGCTGATGAAATCTTGCCTGATGGTTCATTTATGCAGACTGTTCAGAATGGTCTTCCATATTCATATCATAGTTTTGCTTCTACTCTTCAATTGATGATGAAAGGCAATCCAAATGCCTTAACATTTGAGGAGTTAGTCTCTGTTCTATTGCAGGAAGATCAGTCTAGGCAAAATAGGTCCATTATGCCTATTGCATATTAAGCTTTCCTAGCTAATTAGAAGGACAAAGGTAAATGGAGCTCTTCTACTAGTAAGAAAGAATCTGCTAATTCAGCACAATCAAAGAAGGATGATAGAGACTAAAAGAAAACAGAAAACCAAAACTCTTTTTGCAAATATTGTAAATGAAATGATCATGTCATAAAGAGTTGTCCAAAACTAGCTGCTAAAGAGGCAAGGAAGAAAGAGGTTGGAATGGTTGTTGCAGAGGCCTCTACACCTAAAACGGAGTCTGCTAATCTTGTGCAAAATGAAGAATGGGAATTTACCAATGTTTGAAATTATGACCCATGTTCTCATTAACAGTGTATGTCTGTAATAGACTCGGATGTTCAGTACTTTGATATTGTGGCAACCAAACATATTACCTCATAGTGCAGTTTCTTCACTTCACTCAAGCTTGCCCCTACAGGGAATACAATCACATGTGCCAACAACTCCTCTTATCCTATCTTTCCAAGACCTGCAGCGTGGAACTAGGCCGTAGCATGGATTGTATAGGAGATGTAAAGGTGCATTGTTCCATGTCTGCAGCATTTCAGGATAGGTCTTTAGAAGTTTCTATCGCCATGTTGGTTGACGAATTTTGCCTTTTTGCACATCTGGAGGAAGGTCTTCCGGTTGAAACTGGGTAGCGAAGGTAGGAATCTTCCCTGTGACTCTTTGTATTTCTGTGTTATAATCTACCAAAATGATATAGTACGGCCTGTACTGGAGTTCCGATGAGAGGATAAGGCGCCTAGATGATAGGTTCTTGAAGTAGTCGGATTGTAATATGGTGTCTTCTATGACTATCATGGCCTGATTTTGCACTACAGTTCGTTCTTCATGGGAACTCCCAATTTCCTCCACTTGTCGTAGCCATGGCGGTGGCAGTGCTTCGAATGTATCTTGACCCTCTTCTGTTTGTTGACCTCCTGGGAAGGGTTGTGGGTCATATTCTTCTTCAAATGTTTGTTCCATAGGAATTTGTACTGTTTCCTCGTCAGTGGGAGCCTCTAGTGGGGAAGGTGGTCTCTCATATTATAGTAGGCGTGCTTGCAATTCTGTGACTTGTTTCTGGAGATCTTTTAGGGCCTCTGAGTCTGTGAGAAGTGCAGCCGCTAAGGTGGTTTGAGGGGTAGTCGTTGTGTCTTTTTGTTGTTTCCGCTTCAGTTGATCCAGTTCCTCAGATAATTGGTCATGTGCTTCAAGCAGCATAGCATAATCCTCCAAGATGATCTTGATATTGTCGGGGGTCACAGCTTGAAACTTTGAGGGACTGATGGGTGCCCCAGGTGTGCTTTCGATCGCTGCTTCTAGGTTTTCTTGATTCTGTAGTTGCAGGCATCGATTCTCTTCATGAGCTGCTGCAAGATGGCGCTTGAGTAGGGCCATATTTCGTTGAAGCTTTGAATTGCGTTCTACCTGTGTTCTGTAACTGTACTTCTAATATGCTATGAGCCTCTTGTAAAGTGTGGAATTGTGTATGGAGACAAGCATTCTCCTCTTCTACTGCAGCAAGACGAGTTTGTAGCATCTCCGAGGGCTCTTGCAGTCGTACGTTATGTTGCTCGAGCTGATTGTACTCTGTTCTTAACTGTGATATACATGTGAGCATGGTGTCCAATGCATTTCCTATGGATGATGGTGTGGTTGGTACAATGGAGGATGCAAGGGGAGGGGAGTGGGGAATGGGAAGAGTGAATGTTGTGTCTATTGGAGAGGTGTGTGCTGGTGAAATTGGTGGAGGGTGAATGGGAGAAGGTGGGAGTGTGGGGGGAGGTGGAGGTGCCGTGGATGGTGAAATGTCCATGCTTTCAGGAGTGGATGCAAGTGTGGTGTCTACCATATACATTGGAATGGTAGGTGGTGTGTGTGTAGTTGTGGAGAATAGATGAGAAGTGGGTGCAGGAACTTAAAATAAGGGAAATTGTTGAGACCTGGGTTGAAACGTTTTAGCAATAAAAGCGTGGAGGGATTGGAGAAGGGGAGGGATGGTGGTTGGGGGATGAGGTTGTGGGGTAGGGGCGGCCATGAAAGGGGATGTGGTGGTTGGGAATCCAAAGAAAATGGATCTAGAATCGGGATGGCCTATGGCTAAGGGTATGGGGGATGGATGTCCTAGGGCAGGCTCTATGAGCGATTCGGTGGATTGGGTAGTGATGGTGGTGGCTTCATAGATTGGGTTTTCACAGGTGGAGAATAGGGTTGAACTCGAGGTGGGAGTGCGGAAGATGAAGGTTTGCTCGGTGGGTTGGGTGGTCGAGGTGATATCCATGGCTTTTGTTCTAGGAGGCGATGGTGGGGGTGTGGGTGGTAGTGGTTCAGTTGACTCTTCATGGATGATTGTATGCTCTTGGCTAGCAGTTACTGCTGCTTGGGAGGTTGTCTCAATGGATTCGGATGTAATAATAGACCCTTCTGCCGTTGTAATGGGGATCTGGATGTTTTTACCTGATCGTGGTCGTGTTTGGAATCTTCGTGGATCATATAGAACTGGAGACCTTCTAATTGCGGTTCGAACTGCTTCTACTACCCCATATGTTTCTGCCATTAATAAGAGACCTTCACTGTATTCTGAGTCAACTCTTGCTTCTTCCAATAGATGAGCCATGAGCACCCTACTACTCTCTTCAGTGAGTAGTTGTTGCGATCGTACTTGTTCCATGATTTGATACAGCCTTCGGAGTTCTGCTGTGTAGGCTAGGCTTCAGTGGTCTCTTCTTCGGCTGCTCCTTCTCCTCCTTCTTCTTCTGCCCCTGAGTGTTCTAGTTGTTGCAACAAAGTTCTGTGTTGCTCATCATCCCAGTGTACATGGCGGCCTTCTGTGGATTTTTACCTTCTTTGGGAAGACGTGCCCTGTTCTTCTGCATCTGAATAGAACTCTACATCAGAGAGTTGTGTATTCTGCAAGAATGATTCGAATTCAAAGTTACTCATCCCTTCAACGCCTCCAGTCGTAGGAAATTCAAACACCGGAGGGACAGGAGGAGCCGAGGGGGTAGCTTGTGATGTGCCTTCAGATCTAGATCTGGGTATTCTAATGGTAAAGGGGGGTACAGTGGCCTCCCCTCATGGCGATAATTCAGGAGTAGTCAGAACTTCACGTGCTTGGACACAAGGGATCGAACCCTTCATGCGCTTGGATTGATGTGTGGACGTCTTGAGCCTCTTAAACGTTTGTAATTGTGCCCAAGTTAAAGCACGTTCAATGGGTACATCGTATGCTAAGCACTTGTAGATGATGCGGGTGATTGCAAAACACCCATTCACCACTAGCTTCCTGTGTGCCCTTTTCTTTGCTTCATACAGCTGTTCTATAATCCAAACAGGAAGCTTAATTGGCAATGCATCTGTCTCTGCCAAGTAAAGAGCAAACCAAATTCTTTTGTGCGGTTGTGTGAAGCGATCTTGGCTAGGAAAAGTGAAATGTTGCATGCACTTACGGAGAGGGATGGACATGTTTGGTGTGAGTGCTGCCATATCTTTCAGCTTGAGTAGTTTCCGATCCTTCATGTTAGTGGGAATGAGAGCATCTTTCTCAGAAGGTACATGTGTGCCATGCATATTCAAAGCAGAGCTCACCAACTCCAAGGTAAGTTCAAACCTCTTTAACTCGTTGTTGCCCAGCAAGGAAGGAAGAACAAACGATCCTGGTTTGTCCTTTTCTGCATTAGCCTATAATGTTGAGACCAGATAGTAGCATCGGAGGAGGTCTGGTTTGGGTAATGGTTCCTCGAAGTACTCGGCTAGCCCTACACGTTGCCATATGGTCTGAAGGTCCTGTGTGTTCTGTAGAGTCTCAAACTCCTTGAAGAAGAATTGGAATCTGACCCATGATCTGTCATACTCGCACTTGGACTCCCATATATACTTGGCCTCTCCTAATGGACTTGGCATGCCATTGAACCAATGAGAATTGGCATGGAGTCTCTCTGTGATCCCTGTGGGAGGATCCGGTACAGGTATCTGTTGGAGGTGTTGCAGCTCCAGAGGTCGTTCAGTTGGTGGCACATCAACAGGTAGACTATCCACATCAATTCCTACAGTACTTACTCCTGCCTGTGAGCTCGGACCTGCTGCTTTTGCCATGAGAGTGCTTGTAGTTGTTGATGCTTATCTACTAGAAGAAGAGAGAGGCACATTAGCATTGCATAGGAAACAAGATGTTATGGTGTTCCCTCCACAATACCAACATGACATTCCGAGTGGTTAGAGGTTATTGGGTGAAATGTTTGTGATGTGTGTACATGTGGGTTAGTAGGTTAGGGTTCACTCTAGATGCATACTTTGGATGTGAAATGTTCTCAGAATGCACCTATATCAGAGGGGAAGGACTTACAAAGGTGGGTCAGGGAGTTCGATATGGGGTTTAGGTCTCCAAACTTTGATGGTGGAATCGTTGCTTTTATTGGCGATGATGTGTGACAGTTTGCGGACTAGAGTGTGTTGGATTTGGGACCGTTTGGGTACCCATCTCCATACCGTCCTAGGTGTGACAAAAAATGTGGTGGTGTGGATTGGGGATGTTTGTCTTGGAGTAGGAGTCAATAGGACTTGTGAGTGTTGATTAGATCTTGTGGCTGGACGTGAAGTTCTTTGAGCTCGTAAGCAGGTCTTGGGCACCCATATTTGTCTAGCATTTGGGATTGCCTTCATTAACTGCTTAGGAACCCAAATAGAAGTGATCTGTATAGAGTGATACCTAGGACACTCTTTCGTTGTAATCTTTGACACTATCGCTCGTTTGGTGCTTCTTTGGGATTCTATCTCCAAAGTCGAGGGTTGTTCACCCTTGCGTATCCAGATCTGCTTCATGCCACAAGGTAATCTGTATTGTATCGGTTGGTGTTCATGCCTATTGTTCATCGGCCTCCTCTATGTTGTGTGTTGTCCGGCTTGCTTTCCTCGAATTCTTTTTGGAAAAGAAGGGAACTCCTTGTTGACTTCTGCACCTTTGTCAAGAGTGACAATCTTCTGCACACTATAACTTTGGACAAGAATAGCATTGTTCATTTCATGTGGGCTCCTGGAAGGACCAGGAGTTGGTGTCTCTTCTAGTGGCCTAAGTGCTCGATTTTCTAATTCGATCGTGATGTGGTTTTGGCATACCCACGCTTGAAGAAGTCCACTTCTTAGGTTGAGGCTGACTGCATGATCATAGATCAAGTCTCTGCCCAAGACAAGAGATTCGGTAAGATCCTCATCTTCACATACTAGCACTTTGACTGCCATTAGAACTTATTGAATGTAGAGAGGAAGTTCCACCTCTCCCATGCAAGGGGTTTCAACACCTCCTAATCCTATGAGATATGCCTCTATATGATTGACCTTCAATTGCAATTGTTGGTAGTAAGAAAGTCGAACTGCACTAGTGGCTGCTCCTGAGTTAATTAAAGCTCTCATGGTCCTTGCATTCTCTCCTTGTCCTACTTCTAGGGTCACAAAGGGTCGTCGATCGATTATCCTATGGGAACGTTCACCTGAAGCCTCACACATGGCCATGTGATAGCCTAGAGACTCTTGAGTGTCAAGCATAGGCTGATCTCTCCCTTGCCTCCTCAATTTCATTCGTCGGATGGGCTCTAAGGCCTCTGCCTATGCTTCTTCTCGAATTCGTTTTTCCTCCTCTTTACGTTTCTTGGCAGTGTTGAGCCGGTTTAACATCTCTTCAGTCAGGGGTTCTTGGTATAACTTGACTCTACATCCGCTTATGTAGCTAAGGAGAATATCGCCTTCCAAAGTGGCTAGTTGTACTGCCCCACTAGTTGAAATCCTATTTATGATCATAGGCCCATAACCTCTCTTCTCTAACTTATGTGCATGTTGTTTCAGGGTATAAACTAGAACCAGGTCTCCTGCCTTCAAACCCTTATCCTTCACGTGTGCATCGAAATATGCCTTTTGTCTCTTCTTGGCTGCATAAATTCCTGCGGCAGCCCTCAATCGTGTTTCCCCTAATCGTTCAAGATCAAAGATTCTAGAGGAGAGCTCATGGCCTGTCCAATCATGTTCTTGTGCTACTTTCAAGGTAGGTATCAAAAAATTCAATGGTAGCACTGCATTTTGGCCGAAAACCATCTGAAAGGGCGTGGCTTGCAGTATCGTTTTATAGGCAACTATGTATGCCCAAACAGCATGGTGTAGCTGTTTGTCCCAATCAGAGCGTTTGTTATTCACTAATTTTGTCAATACATTGCATAAAATCTTGTTTGTGCTTTCAGCCTGGCCATTAGCTTGTGGGTGATAGGGGGCGGACTTCTTATGTATTACCAAGAATTCTTGGAGAAGGTTTTCTACGACTTCGTTCAAGAAGTGTGTGCCTCTATCACTCACTAACTCTATTGGCAATCCGTATCTAGTGAACACATTCTCAAATAAGAACTTTGCTTTCGTTTGAGCATCATTCTTCGTTGTGGCTTTCACATCAACCCACTTTGTTAGATAGTCTGTGGCCACGATGATATACTCAGCATGTGAACCCTTAGCTGGGGGATTAATAGGTCCAACAAAGTCTATTCCCCACTTAGAGAATGCACGTCCACCCATCATAGGTTTCAATGGCATCTCATCTTTTCGTATAGGATACTGAGTTCGTTGACACACATCACACCTCTTCACATAGGTATGTGCATCCATGTGGAGGGTTGGCCACCAAAGACCTGCAAAAAGCACTGGCTTGATCACTCTATCTGGTCCAAAGTGTCCTCCTGCTACACCTTGGTGGGCAGTTTCCAAGATCTTCAAATATTCACTCTCGTGGACACACACTCTAAGATAACCATCTTTGCCACGCTTGTATAAATTATCTCCAATGAGTGAGTAGTCTAGGGCTTCTTGTTCTAAAATTCTCTTCCTAGCCAGAGTCATGTCTGGAGGGAATGTTTTTGTCCTCAGGAAGGTCACTAGTGATTCACTCCAATCTGGCACTATGGTCACATGATAAAGAATGGCATGTTCCACAGGTGGTTTAGTGCAGTAGACTGGGCATTCCTTACACAGCTTTTGGACATCAGCTTCCATAGTCGGCCAATGTACCCCGAGTCTCTGTAGTGTCTGTAGGGTTCGTTGCTTCGAGTAATGTTGCTCCAATGCACCTACATGTGCTAATTGCAACCATTTAGCGTACTCGTCCTCTTCCACACAACAAGCCAAGATCCCTTGATCTGTATGCTTGTACATACTTCCTGCCATGATATGGTACTTTTGGGCTCTTACTACCTCCCTATCTTGAGTGTTTACTACTGGATGTTTAGGCCCATATGTCAGTATTGGCACTAAGTTCTTGGCCCACTGGGGTACAACTTCCAAATTAAACAAGTAAGCATCAGGAAGATCATCTGATACTCCTTGCGGTGCCTCTCGAGATGTGAGCCTTGAGAGATGATCTGCTCTCAAATGAGTCTTGCCTTTTCGCACCACTACCTCAAAGTCATATTCCATTAGTAAGAGGAACCATCTTACTAATCTTCCTGTGTTGCATGGCTTGTTTACCAAGTGTAGTAGGGCTTGATGATCAGTAAAAAATTTAAACTTATTTGCAAGCAAGTAGTGTCTAAACTTTTTGACGGCACACACCATGCCTAAGCCTTCTCCTTCAGTGGTGGTATAGTTCCGTTCGGCTGCATTTAATTGTCTACTAGCATAGGCAATTGGAAGATCCATATTACCTTCACCAGTAGGTTGTGCAAGCACACATCCAATGGCATAATTGGATGCATCCACATGCACATGGAAGGGCTTATTCCAAACTGGTGTAGTCAAGATTGGTGTTGAACATAATCGTCGTTTAAGCTCATTGAAAGAGTCCTCACATTCATTAGTCCACTCAAAGTTCGTCAGAAGTCCGTACAAAGGCTTTGCAATGATGGCATACATGTGTATGAAACGTTGGTAATAGCCACAATGCCCCATGAAAGCTTGCACTTCCTTGACATTCTTGGGTCTAGGTGATTCCGCAATAGCCCTCACTTTCTCTTCGTCAGTGGAGATAACGTTCTTTGACACTATGTGTCCTAAAATCTTGCCTTGCCTGACCATGAAAACGCACTTTTCTGGGTTCAAGCAGACTTGATATTCTCTACATTTGTCAAAGATTTGCCTGAGTTCAGGTATATGTTTCTGTCTAATGTTGGAATGGGCACAGAGATCATCAACATAGACTTCCAAATTCTTTCTCAAGAACTCTTTAAACACATGGCACATCAATCTCTGGAAGGTTGCAGGAGCATTGGTAAGCCCAAATGGCATTACCCTAAAAGAGAATATGCCCCACTCTGTGGCAAAAGCCGTCTTATGCTGATCTTCTGGTGCAATGGCTACTTGATTGTAACCAGAGAACCCATCCAAGAAGTTGTATACTTCCTTGCCTGCTACCCTTTCTAATAGATGCTCAGTGATAGGAAGCGGATAACTATCTCTGATAGTGGTTGCGTTAACCTTCTTCAAGTTAATGCATACGCGTAACTTACCATTCTTTTTGGGCACCACTACAATGGGGGATACCCATTCGGTGTGCTCAATTTCATATATAAATCCAGCTTCAACCAAGCGATCTATCTCTTCTTTGATCTTGGTAGCATAGTTGTCATTGTATGTGTACGGCTTTTGTTTAGAGGGTCTGGCTTCTCAGGTCATGGGGATCATATGGGAACATATGTCGGGATCTACGCCTTTCAGGTCCTTGTAACTCCATGCAAACACATCCCTATATTCTCGTAGTAAGGCTATCAACTCCTGCTCCTCTTCTTCAGTAAGGTCATGTCCAATGTACGTGCATCTCTCCTCCCCTTCTTCTATGGCTATGACTATTTTCTTGATGGTTTCTTTGTTATCATAGGCCTCTCCTGCTTGTGCATCACGTTTTGGCATTCTTATCATGACTCTCCTGTCTTCTATTTCATACTTCTTAAAGTTTTCTGGGACCTCAAACAGAGATTCTTCCTCCTCTGGTGTGGCTTCTCTCTTCTTCCTTTTCTTTCCTTCAACCTTAGTGGTCACTTGTGTGGTTAATCTCACCTCATTTGTAATGTCTTTGTATCTCTGAGAGTGAGTTACTACTTCATGGAAATATTCCTCATCTGATGCAAAGGGTGGGTCCATAATGATTGACTCTAGATCGGTGTCACTTGCATCCTCGAATGCATCAGGGCTAGGTTCACATTCTTCCAGAACCGAATCTCCCATGATTGGCTCTATTGTGAAGACTGAGATGTCATAGCCATCCTCGTCACAATGGGGTGTCCACTGCTCTTCGTTGACGGCTACATCCATAGTTGCTAAGATTTCTGCCCAACCATGAGGTTCAAACTCTTCGTCAGGAAATACTACAGGTGCATAGGCTGGGTCATGAATTGATCTATGGGTATCTTTTGGACCTACCTCTCTTGCTTTCTCTCTCTTCTCTTCTTCTACAACCACTTTGCACATCCATAGTTGAGTATCTTCATGCATCCATGAGGTTCCTGATCCTATGGAATGCATTGACTCTGTATCATCTATGGCTCTATGAATGGGATTCCATTGAATGGGGGGTACATCTCTATGAGAGAAATCTTTGAGATTCACTTTGGTTGTAACACCCAAGTGTTGCAAATACAAAGAATTGGTCCCCCAATCTTGTACCACTTGCAACTGCCTCAAGAAGGGTCTTCCCAGAATCATCTCATAGGCTTGATTTTTGCTAAAGTCACATATAGCAAATGTGTGCTCAAGCTCTACACCACAAGTAGTGAGAGTTATCCCTTCTAGTAGTCCTAAAGGTCTCTCAATGTGACCATCGGCCATTTGCAACTTCATTCGTGTTGGCCTGAGTGTTGGCTTGCCCCAACGTTTCCATAAGGAAGTGGTAGCAATTGCAACTCTTGCACCTGAGTCCAAAATGGCCTTGGTTGTGTAGCCCTGATGAGTGATGGGATGATAGGTGTTTCCTTCTTCTCCCTCGCTCATGTCTCCTATCTTGTCCAAGGGTATTTCTGGCACTGTTCTTTGAGATCCTACCTGGGAACGAGGTTTTGCTACGTCTGGCACTTGTTTGGCTACGTGTTTCCACACTTCAGGCTTAACCTTGAGTAGCTCTTCTAAAGTGAGATTGCATTGCACTTTAGTATTCTTTACTACCTCTGTGTTCTTAGGTATGATTGAGTCTTCGTTTCTTATCATGACTGTAGGTGCTCTCATACAAGTGGACTTTGCTTCCCATGGGCCTGTGAAATGGGGCAGCTCTTGTAAAGAGTTAGACTTGAAGTCTAATCTCTCTTGAGATTGGTTGCTCTCTTGCTCTCCGTAAATGGACGGAAGGTCTTGTGGGAATTGATCATGTGTGTCATCCACAAGTTCAATGGGAGGAGGAATTTCACTTTCTTTAGCCCATTTCTCTTCCTGAATCTCTCGCAAGAATTCTGGTGAGTACCGACTCATAGAAGAAGAATTGTCTGGTTCAGTGGAGTTAGGTACATAAGCTTCCTTGGGAGGAACACTTATTCTATCACTTGCCTTCTCCTTAGCCTGGGAGTTGGCTCCTTTTCTAGACTTTGCAATTATTGTCTCCAATCTATCCAAGAGATCATCAAAATGCAATGGTGTTCTAGTAGAGCTAGAGCAATTGAAGAGGCGATTGGCCTCAAACATGGCTTGAGCCAATTCCACCATCTTGGCACACAACTTGGTTCGTTCTAGCTCTAGGTCAGCTCTAGGGTAACATCTTTCATGATCCGTTACATTTGGCCCTTCCTGGATCCTGGCCTGATATGCTCTAAGCATCATATCTATGTCTTCGGGAGTGGGATCTGCTAAGATTGATCCTACTCGGGGTGGTGGGCGGGTTACATATGGTGGATTAGAGGGTTGAGGAATGGAGGGTGAAGGGTATGGTAGTCGGGTTGATGTGTGAGAGTGTGTTTGAGATGTGATTTCTATGATCTTTGCTTTGGTCTCTCGCAGACTTTCCTCGAGTTCGCTCATCTTTTTTGCCCATTGCCTTTTCATACGCTCACGGTTATCTCTCCAAGCTCTTGTCCTCTTCTTATTCTGGCTCTCAGTCTCGCTAACCTCCGCACTCTTTTCTTGGCCTAAGTCTTGATTTTGCTTAAGTGCCTGGGCTCTCGTGATGACTGGCACTAGGGTTGTGGAAGTCACACTTCTTGTGGAGTCTACCACTAAGCCAATAACATTGATAGGAGAAATTTTTGGCATATTGGTGGGGTTCTTGGGACACTCTCGTAACAAATGCTCCTTTCCACAATCCGGTCAAAAGCCTTGAATTGTCACGGATTGGGTTTGTGTAGGTGCAGGTAGAGGGCAATCACGAATGAGGTGATCTCCTTGACAGCGATAGCATGGCCCTCTAGGAAATGGAGGTCTCATCGGCCTAGGTTGGGATCTCGCGTTGGGGTTTGCGTACATGACATTTGCGTATTCTGGCTCCCAACTAGATTCACTCGGTTCTTCATAATAATATGACTCACTATGCTCCGTGATTGCATGTAGTAGGCTTGAGGGCTCTCAACATGGGTGGAGTCAAAACTATGATCACTTGGATCACTTTCTGAAAGCGAGGATGTCACTGGCACTAAAGCTCTATTTAGATTTTCTTCTGCCGCTGCATACTTCACTGGAATCACGTTGGTGGGGGCAGGGGGTTGCTGCGCTAGGAGTGGTTGCGGTCTTTGTTGCCCTTGGTAGGGTGGTTGATACGTTTGTTGAGGTCTAGCATATTGTTGTTGTGGGTACTGATTAGAGTACTTTCCTAGTTGTGGATATGGCTGAGGATAATTTTGTCTAACAGCTTGTTTGTTGTATGGGCAGTCTTGTGCAGTGTGATTGGTGTATCGCCTTTCTATGGTGCAGTATTGGCTGTTAGGGTTCACCTGGGTTTGGGCCATGATAGGGCACACATTACCTAATATGGTCTCCTCCATAGGTATAGCATCGTTTTCCTGGGGCAAATCTAGGAATTTGCTTGCTAGAGACACCTAATTTCAGAGCTACCTTTTCTGCTAGATCCTCAATTGATGTGGATTGTGAGGAAATGAGGCTACTAGAACTATCTGAGTCTTTATAGATTTTTGAGAGCTCTAATTCCTACCCTAGATTATCCTCAATGTCTATGCACATGCGTACACATTCTTCTATGGATCTAGGGTCCTTCAAGTACACATATGATCTCAGTTAGGTGCTTAACAATCCATCTAAAAGTAAGGCCACTTGCTTGGCTGGAGTGGGTAACTCTGGGGTTGGGCATCTCTCTAGATATTGTCTAAATCTTCTGCCTGCGAGCCTCACTGTCTCTTGAGATGTTTGTTTGAAGCTGTATATCAGGGAGGATGTGTTATGTCTTATGCCACTTTCAGAGAATTCGATAATGAATGCCTCTAGAAGTTGATCTATGCTCCTAAATTGCCTCTCGTTTAGTGGCTGAAACCATGTCAGGGCGGTGTTCCTAGGGGTTAGACCAAAGGCATTGTATTGCGTGAACAGATCTTCAACTTGTTCAGCTCTCAAGACTTGCCTAAACTCAGCTACATGATCGTAGGGGTCTCCAGGACCATCGAAGTAGTTTTTCATGGACTTAAGTAGCTGGGTCGGTCTCAAGGTCCTCGTGTGCTCTCTCGGTCTTGGCAAAGGGAAATCATCGGCATTTCTTCGGTTCCCTGGGGCTCTATGTCCCTCAGGTTCCACTCTATTTGTTTCCGTTCTCGTTCTTTCTCTTCCCCAAGAGTTGGCAAAGCTTACCTCAGGTCTATCTCTACTCCTTTCTCTTTGAGTTCCATGAGCCTGAGATGTTCCAGCTCCTTAGTGACCATAAGACACATTGGATCGAGGTTGGGGAAAAACAAATTCACCCTTCCAAGTGTATGCGTGTCTTCCATGCTCAGAGACCACAAAGATTCTCTCAGAAGCATCATCTAATTAGGTCACCTTGCCTCGGCTATCAGGATCTTTGAATTCATAGATGGCAAGAGCTCCCACTTCATTAGGCTTTTCAGGCTTGTACCTTCAAAAAGCCTCATCCATCTCTTGGTTCCAGAGCAATTCTATGCTCCTATTATCCTGGGGAACTAACTCTGGAGTGATTATTCTTGTTAGGACCGATTTGCCTCGAGGGGTTTTCGGCTCCTTTCCTAAGTTCCCTTGCTCTATGTCACCTAATTCAGGTTCAGAGATTATGTTGCCAAACTCATCTGTTCTTTCAGGTTGGCTGGTGACCACATACATTGTTCCTTCTTTATCTATGTATGAACCATTTTCAAACTTGACTACAGGGTGTTCTAGTCCAATGGGCTGATTCGGATTTTTAATTAGGACAACAGATCTTCGCAGTCCGTCCTCATAGATGCGTGCACCTAAGCGGTTGGTTCTGATGTATTCCAATTGATTTTTGTAGGGACCCTCCGGTCTTGCTAGGTATGCCACTCCTGAGCTACCTACAGGTCTTTCCATGTTGTAAGACATCTCCGAGTCACTAGTTTCTGAGTCTAGAGCGTAGGGGTGATCGCTCAATTGCTGAGCCCAAGATCTGGCTGTATGGTTGACACTAGCCTCAGATGATCTAACACTCTGATGGTCTCTCCCTAAGTGTCTTCCGGATCTAAGGTTCATATGCCCTTCCAATTAACCCAATGATCCTCACAGAACCACGTTGCTGATTCTTTGATACCAATCACTTGTTCCTTTTAAGTTCTTTTGTATGTGTGTTCTTGTCTTTAATTCACCGTCGTCAGGAGTACTTGAATGTGTCGTACTTGATGTTCTTAGTGATATCCTTAGCACTATAAATCGAGTGCTTAGTGACCAAAAAGGTGTCAAATCCATACCTTTTTGCTTTCTTTTTTTCTCTCGTTGATCTCCTTATTGTTTGTTGAGAAGATTTTGCAACATCTCTCAGTTCCTTTATCTTTGCTTTACCTTTGTAGTTCCAAGCATTGAAATTCCTCCTTCGTCTCTTGTGATTATCATCAAAATCACTTGCTTCTTCATGTAAGTGATCACTCCCCTTTTGCAATGTTGGGAATTCCTCCTCTAGGTCATAAGGTAACTTGACTTTCCTTTAATCATCTTCAAACCAAGAGTTGTTCTCATCAAAGGCAAAATCTCTACTAACAATAAAACCTTTAGTGCTTGGATTATATAGCTTGTATCCTTTTTTATTTAAGTCATATCCAATGAACACACATTTCTCTGCTCTAGCATCCATTTTACCTCCGATTTGAGATGGAATATGTGCATAACTATACATCCAAATATCCTGCAATGATCAAGGCTAGGTCTTCTTTCATTCCATGCTTCATATGGTGTCATCCCATCCAATGCTTTTGATGGGATTCTATTGATGAGATAGGTGGTTTTAGATACAACCTATGCCAACAAATAATTTGGTGATTTTTTCTCATTAAGCATAGACCTTGCAGTTTCAACTATGGTCCTATTCCTTCTCTCTGCCACTCCACTTTTCTCTAGAGTGTACCTGGTTGTGATATCTCTCTTGATACCTCTCTCTTGGAGATAAGTATCAAATTCATGGGAGAAATATTCTCCCCCTCCATCTGACCTTAACCTCTTTAGTGTTTTACCTATTTGATTTTCAACAAGAGCAAGATACTTCTTGAAACATGAGAAGACTTCATCCTTATGCTTCATAAAGTATAGGATGGTCCATCTACTACAATCATCTTATGCTTCATAAAGTATAGGATGGTCCATCTGCAACTAGATCCTAAAATTGATGGCTCCTTGCTAGGTCCTCAAACATGTGTGCAGACTAGCTGCAACGTCACCATGAATGTATCCTTTCTTCGTGAAGGGTTGTCTATGTGATTTCCCAAGCTGACAAGCATTACACTTATATATCATGTGTTGCTTGGAGATATTTGGTAGGCCAAGCACATTTTGATCCCTACACATTTTCTTCAAATTCCTTTCACCTATATGAGCCAATCTTTTGTGTCACATCTCTAATTCTGATAGGGTCTGATTACCATAATTGAGCAGAGCTATATTTCTAGTGTCTTGGAGTTCAAATGCAAAGATTCTACCTATATTTCTCCTTTTACAATCCTCTTGAATCCTTGTTTTGGATCTTCAACAAAGGCTCCATTTCTTGTGAACCTTACCTGCAATCCTTTCTCTATAATTTGCCCAACACTTATGAGATTCTTTGTTGTGGTATGTACATAAAATACCTTGCTGAGTAGATTCATGTTTCCATCTAGAGTCTTCACATTTCCAATCTTTTCCATTCAGTTTCTAATGTCATCTCTTGTTTGAATCTCATGTCTATTTCTTGGATCCTCTAATTCTAAGAGTAGAGCCACATTCCCTGCTACATGATTTGAAGAACCAAAATCTTTATAAGATATGATCATGTTCATCAAGAGAAGTGAATCCCCTTGATTTTGCTCTTCAATGTAATTGTTGTAATCTCTTCTTCCTCTATATCATCCTTGATTAAATTTTGTACTTTTGAAGTTTTTGTTGTTGTAGCCATTATAGTTATTTGATTTGCCTCTTGCACTTCCATGGCCTCCTCTATTGAAGCCTCTTCCTCTCTGATTTCTAGGGTTCTTGAAACAATTCTCAGTTGTATGATTAGTTAGGCCAAATATGGCACATGGATAGGAGCTTTGAAATCTCCCCCTGCCATGTCTACCTCCTCTACCTCTTCCTCTTGAACCTCTACCTCTACCGACAAAGTTTTCTTGAGAGGTACCTCCTTCATCAACAGATCTTTTACCCTTTCCGTTGCTATCTTTACTCTTGTTCTTATCTGTGTATAGGGCAGAGGGTTGGTTACCTTTTGATTTGTCTCCATTCTTCATAAGCTTTGCCTCATGTGTGAACAATTTTCCCATGAGGGTATTGAAGTCAAGAACCTGCATATCCATGTATAGGTCCATTGATGTGGTGAAAGCTTCACATTTATCATTTTCTTTAATTCCATTGATTACTTGTCTCACTATCTCCTCTTCTTCAATGACTTCTCTAATGCTCCCATGTTGATCTGCTAAGTCCATTTTTGTGACAAAATCAATCACCCTTTGCTTGGACATTTTTCTGAGTGTGGTGAACTCCATCCATAGTTGGTTCTTCCTAGCTCTAGTGCTTGATGAGAAGAATGCTTCAAGGGCACTCCATGTCTTTTGGGAATTCTTGCAGCTCCTAATGTGTGGAAGTAAAAAAATCAAAGATTGACTTAAGAATGTAAGACCTCTCTAGAGCATCCTTTGAGCACCATGTAGTTAACCTGTCTTGTTCTTCTTGAGTTGGTTGTTCTTTGCTTTTGAGAATTGGCATCATCTCATCTCAAGAAATGTAACCATAGAGATTTCCCCCTTGAAGATATGCTTTCATTCTAAGTGAATAGGCTGAGTAATTACTTTGATCCAATTTGTTGATGGATGAAGGAAATCCATCTCCCATGTTGAGTTGATGTAGCTATGATACCACTGTGAAGAGATGGTTGGTATTGCAATGATCCTGCTCAACACCTGTCAGTGTGACTTCAGGGCACCTTACTAGACACCTTTAGCTTCCCAAATATGCATTTAGACCCACTATATACCTTGGATCATTGTCAATTTTTTGTGCCAAAATAGAGGCTCTATGAAAAGCTTGCTATTTTTGGACTTGAACCTCTCAAAAAAATGTTTAGTTCTCACTCTCTGATATCAATTGACGAGAGAACTTTTAGACTCATCTAATTGAATATCTTAGATAACTATTCCAATTTATTTCACTAATTTAGAGATATTTTACACGGAGGAATGAGTTTAAGAACTCAGGGGTGTAATCCCAACCTTTTCAGGAGAAAGACAATGTATAGGCACAGGTAGCTTGTATGATTCATGACTCAAGATCTAGTGAAATAAATGTAATAAAAATTGATATGTAGCAACTAGGCTAAAAACTCTAACTATATACCAAGTGAAAGTAACTCAAATGATCAAGTATACACAAAGAACATGATCAAATAAAATCACTCAAATGAAGAGGTTGTAGCAGAGAACAAGAGACAAATATTATCATGAAAAAGTGAATTACGTTCTATGTGCTAATGAATGTATGATACAAAGGAGATGTAGTGGACATACGCATACATATGTGAGCTCAATGTATGTCCAATCATGAGGCTCAATGGCTCTCTCTTCTCTGTCATCTCCCGCGACCAAAAATCACCTCTATTATACACATAGAGAGAATTTTAAATTTGAATTTCCCTCACCTAAAAATGTTCCTACACTTTTTGTGTTGATTGATTTGATTCCAACCACCAAATAGTCGTGGTTCTTGGCTCCTAAAATCATGAGATTCCTTATCTCATTTCCCTTTAATTTTATCTAGTGAAGTAAAGTCCATGAGTTTTACAAGAGGTATTCATATGTCATACATATGTGAGCCAAAGTGAGTATATGAGAAGTCCTGATCATTTGGTCAACCATCTAGCGTTGCCAAATGTACCAACAAGAGGAAATGTTAAATTGACTCAACACTAACAAGAAACATAAGGAAAAGGAAAAATGATTTTGATAAGAAGCATAGGCAAAAGCCTTAGACGCATTCGGCGAATGAAATTGAGGAGACAGGGTCAAGATCAACCTAGGTTGGATGCTCATGACGTGCCAAGATACCACATGGCCATGTGTAAAGCATCAGGTGTAATTTCCCTTGAATTATTGACCGAGATCCTTTCATGACCCTAGAGGTAGGGCAAGGAAAGAATGCAAGGACTGTAAGAGCTTTGATTCACTGAGGTGCAACCACTAGTGCACTTAGACTTTCCTACTGTAAAGAATTGAAATTAAGTATCAATCCTATAGAAGCCTATCTCATAGGATTAGAGGTGTGGAAACCCCTTGCATGTGCAAGGTGGAGCTTCCCATCTACCTTCAAGATGTTTTAATGACAGTAAAAGTGTGTGTATCAAGATGAGGATCTCACCAAGCCTCTTGTCTTGGGTCAACACTAGATCTATGATCATGCAATCCACTTGAGCCTAAGAAGTGGACTTCTTCATGTTTGGGTAAATCAAAATCACATCACCATTGAGTTAGAGAATCAAGCATTCAAGGAATTAGGAAAGGCACCCACACATGGTCCTTCCATGAACACACATGAAGATAATGATGTTATTCTTGTCCAAAGTTCTATGGTGCAGAAGAAAATCACTCATGAAGGAGTCACAGAAACCAATATGGAACTCTCTTCTTTTCCAAGGACGGTCCCAAAAAAGCAAGCAAGGCAACCCAAGAAGCAGATAATCAAGATGCGTGCTCGACAATGGGTGCAAAATAAAATGCCTCATGGAATGAAGAAAATCTAGATACGCAAGGGTGAACAACCCCCTTAGGATATAGGGCCCCAAAGATGCACCAAACAAACTACTCAGTCAAGGATTACAATAAAGTATTATTCCAAAATCCAACGAAGGCAGACCAGATGTGATGAGGAAGCAATTGTCTACCTAGATTCAATGCAACATTGTAATATAATACTAGGTGCTGCCACATTTAATTGTGGCCTTTAATCTTTTGGAAACTTGGAGAATATTGAGAAGGGTCAAGAGCTACATGTTGAAATTGAGAAAAAGGGTTTATTGAAAACAGATCTTATGATTGGAAATGCGCTTGTTGACATGTACTCAAGATGTGGCATTCTTCACAGAGCACATGAAAGGCTTTATAGTCTTTCTCTCAAGAGTACAATCACATGGAGCACACTCATAGCTGGTTACATTGATCATGGGTATAATGAGAAGCAGTCAGATGTTTCATGGAGTCTACCCTTCCTGGCAGTCCTACTTTAGTTTCTACTCTAAAAGCCTTTGGAAGCATGGGGATGCAAGGAAAGGTCATTGAGATTAATGTAGAATGTGAAAGAAGGGCTTTGTGAAGGATGATCTTTTGGTTGGTAGCACTTTAGTTGATGCATATACCAAATGTGGTTCTCTCTCAAAAGCAGAAGAAACATTTGAGAGGCTTCAAGTAGAGGGGATCGTAGCTTGGACTTCTTTAATAATTGGATATATTGAACATGGATATGAAGATGTAGCACTGGACTGTCTACAACAAATGCATCATGATGGTCTTTCCCTTGATGTAGTAACTTATGCATATTGAAGCTTGTGGGAGCATAAAAGGTTTGAAGAGAGGCCAAGGAATTCATCGAGAGATTGATAGGCTGGGCTGTTGAGAAGTGATCAAGTGGTTGTAAGTGCTTTTATCAATATGTATGTCAAGTGTAGTATGCTTGAGAATGCAAGAGAAGTATTTAATAAGCTTCATGTCGGAGATGTTGTGACACTGAGCACATTGGTGTATACGTATGCCGTCACATGGGGGCTAAGGAGCATCAATGTTTGACTTAATTTGGGTATGCCTGGCTTTTGTCAGAAGATGGCAGTGGGGGTGGCTTCTGGCTCGTGCCCTGTTGGTCACATGAATGGTTCAGGGGAAATACAGGAGTGTCTGCCTACAAAAGGGGGACGAAGGGGTCATCCATTTTTTCTACTTCACTTCGGTTCAGGGAGGAAAGCAGGTCGTCTGTCGAGGAAGCAAGAGAAGGATGATACAGTGAAAATGGAAGTTGAACCAGCTGACATAGTTTTGTCTATAGAGGGGAATGCATTGATTGTCTTCGATGGATTCTTTAGAGGCAGCAGTAGTAGTAGCCATTGGTGATGAAGTAGTCGACCTCTAGGGTTGCACGGTTCTCTGTGTCTTTTCCTTACCCTCTGTCTTTTCCTCAATACACACTTGCCTACTTCGGAATACCCATCATTCGAATAAGAACCTTTACTGGCACTGTAGTCCTTTTTCGGCCTTCAACAATTTGACAAGGCTTCTAGCGCAGCAGAGATTGCCATTTTTCAAGGATTGTGTGCACTTTACTCGTGGTGTAACCTTCTTGGTTGTCTTCTTTGTTGGTAGAACACCCAAGGCTTCACTACTACTAGCAATGAAGACAACCTAGACAGTGAAAGCTCCTTCCTTGGTCCTACTCTTCCGGTTTGCATGCCAAGCTTACCGCAATATAAGTCAAAGCTTATAGGGAAACAACCGTCAGGCATGCCTTGGAAGAGCCCCCTCAAGAGTAGGATCATAAGTCAAGAAGCTGGGAGAAAAAAAGAAGATCACAAGAAAAAAAAGATCGTGTCCCTCCCCTTAAAGAGGGCAACCATCAATAATGGAAATCACATCGCTAAACGTCAGGGGTTTGTCTGACCCCTCAAGAGCGACGATTCTTGGTCAGTGGTTCAAAGACAAGTGCCTCAACCCCGACTTTATCTGCTTACAAGGGATTAAAATCGATGCAGAGGATCTCCAGAAACGGCTTAAATGCATTTCTCCGAACCAGCTTTGGTTCTCCACTTCACACCCTAGGGGGGCGGGGGCGCTACGATTGGTATTAGTCACTCCTGGATTGGCAGATTGACCTCGACTTGTGAAGATCAAAATCATCGTTGGATTGTTGCCTCTATCAGGTTCCCTATTCAGTTCACTGTGGTCTCAATTTATGCCCCTAATGGTGAGGCTGATAGAATCGATACGTGGGCTTCCCTCGACTCCCTCTCACATAATGTTCTGATTTGTGGGGACTTCAACATGGCTGAATTTCCTAAGGATAGATGGAATAACACGGGGAAAATTATTGACGGTCAGGAGAAAGAGATATGGGATAAAATCAAGCTCCACTCCAACATATTCCTCCTCTACTTGTTTCACTACTTTTCTTTTCTTTTTCTTTTGACTACCTTCACTTTCCTCCCTCGAATTTATAGTTTTAATGCTTGTGAGAGGTTTCTCTTATTTTTGGGTAAATATTCTTGCATTTTTTAGATAGTGGTTTATGAGTCAAAGCAATTGTCCATCATAATGGACTCTAGATCATCTTCATCCTCTTCTTCTTTTATGACCTCATTAGAGTCACACTCTTCTAGCAAGGGTTCGCACATGAACAAAGAGATATCATAACCCTCCTCATCACAATGAGGTGTCCATTGTTCTTCATTGACAACGATGCCCATGGTTGCTAAGATTTCTACCCAACCATGAGGCTCAAATACCTCATCTGGAAAGACCATCAATGTGTAGGTTGGGTCTCTAACTGGTATGATTCCTTGAGAAGTGCCTTCTTTTCTCTCACCTTTAGGAATCTTCCCTCTTCCTTTGTGAGCTTTCACATTGACAAGTGAGTATCTTCATGCATCCAAGATGGATTAGAAGAGCTTACAAAGTGCACAAAGATTGAATCTTCTTGCACCTTGTGGATAGGATTCCAATGTAGGGGTCCTAGAGGGAAATCTATACTGACAAGAGTACTAAACCCAGAATGGATCCCTCAGGACAATAGAAGCATGGAATTGTTCCTGAATAAGGAAACTGATGAAGTGTTTTGGAGGTACCAAATGGAACAACCTAGTGAGGTAGGCTCCATCATGATTTACAAATTCAAGGATCTAGATACACCTGGAAAGGTTGTATACCTGGACTATACTTCAGAATGAGTATTTGTAGTGCCGCAAGACTTGTCTACACATGGAGAGGTGAGTTAGTATTCCCTCCATCACGAACAAATGTAAACACTAGCCATCAGGGTGTTGGGACATCCTCAACCCATGGTACTCAAAGAGAAAAGAACAAAGAGAGACCAGAAGTGAGTTTCACTCATCCCATAGGGAGAGATAGACCAACCAGGGACACTGATAGATTGGAAAGACAAAGGGAACCAAGAATACCAGGTGGTAGAGATGATTTTCCTCTACCTAGACCATGTGAACACCCCAGGATACTAAGACCCACTACAATAGTAAAGTCAATGAAAAACTACTTTGATGGGATAGGAGATCCCTATGACCATGTTGCAGAATTTAAGCAAGTGCTACGAGCAGAGTAAGTAGAAGACATGTTCACACAGTATAATGCGTTTGGACTAACGTTAAAGAACACGGCTTTAACTTGGTTCCAACCATTGCAACAAAGGCAATTTAGGGATATTCATCACTTGTTAGAGTCATTCATCATGGAATCCTCTAAAAGTGGAATCAGACATGATACTTTTTTGTTGATTCACAGCTTCAAATAGACCCCTTAGGAAACAATCAGACTGGTAGGATGTAAGTTTATACAATATGTTGAGAGATGTCTGATGCAAAAATTACCCTCAGGGGCCAAGCAAGTGTCATTGTTTTTAGATGGCCTCTTGAGCTCTAAACTACGCTCCTATGTATACTTGAAGGACTAGAACACTAGAGCAATGTGTAAGAATTTGAATAGACATTGAGAAAAATTTAGGAGATGATTTGGGACTCTCAAAGGTCTATAAGGACTCAGATTGTTCATCTCTAGCATCCTCAAAACTTTCTAGCTCGATAGAAGACCTAGCAGAAAAAGTGGCCCAAAAACTAGGAGTTTCTAGTAAACAGATGCCTAGGTTAACAACAAACAAGCATTGTTACACCTGTGGTGGTAATCATATGGCAAATCTATATCCCAATGTAACACAACCGCAAGCCAACCCTAGTGGCCAATACTGTATGATTAAGAGACAATACACAAATCACGAGGCCCAGGATTGCCCATATAACAAACAGTGCGACAGAACTACCTACAATCATACCCCCAACCACGGAGATATCAAGGTCAATACAATGCTCAGCCTCATTACTATAGACCTCCTCAGAATTATCTTTATCAAGCTCAACAGAGACCTCAACCCGTTTTAGCTCAGCAGCCACCCCCACTAGTTAATGTCATCCCAGTTAAATACGCTACTGCAAAAGAGAACCTCAATAGGGCTTTAGTGCCTTCTTCACCCCTGATCACTGATAGTGATCCGAATTCTAACAGTTTTGACTTTGCCCACGTAGATAGTCCACCCACATATTACGCGGAGTCACCAGAACATATGGAAATATATCAATACGATAGTCCACCATTGGAACCCATTTGGGAGACCAATTATGCTAATGTGATGTATGCAAATCCTAATCCGCGACCCCAGTTAAGACAGCAAAGACCACAGGGCCCTAGAAGACCATGCTTTAGGTGCCAAGGAGATCATTTCATAAAGGATTATCCACATCCTCCGATAGCTGGTAAAGAGCATGTCATCAGAGATTGTCCTAAGAACCCTGCTAATGCCTCAAAAGTGACACCCATTAATGTGATAGGTATTGTACATAACTCAGATGGATCCAACCCTACATACGCGCCTATCCAAGCTATAACAAGATCCCATGCGCTCTTACGAAATCAACAGCTTAATACTAAAAAATTAGCAGGAACTAGCAAAGTTGGAGAGGCTAGTACTAAAAAGGCAAAATCTTGGAAAGATTCTAGAGAAAGAATTAAAGGAAATGGAGTAAAAAGATAACTAAGTTGGAAGGAAGTCTAAAGGAATCTAGAGCCAAAATCCTAGAATTGACTTCTCAAGAATCTAATCGGGAGAACCTAGCTCAGAGATCAGGATCAGTTCTAGCTGAACCCATACCAGAAGACATAGACATGATGTTTCGTGCATATCGGGCTAGATTAAAAGAAGGATCCCAGACAGCTGAAATGAGTAAAAACTACCCAAGAGCAGATTTAGAAATTGAGAGGACTAAACTTTGCATGAAGATGATAGAATTAGCACAAGCTATGTTCGAAGCCTCTCGTTATCTTAATTGAAATAACATGGAAAAACCTGAATAACACTTTCAAGGACTACTGGAGAGGTTAGAATACTTGATCAATAGCAACGAGAAGAAGAAATTGCAAGGGAACCCTCTTGTTCCTGAGACACAGGAAAGGAATGCACCATTTATGTCTCAAGTACCAAATAGAGAGGCTGAAGACAACTTGTCTTCCATACATAAGTATTCACACAAATTTTTAAGAGAAATCCGAGAAGAAAGCAAGAAACCCATCCTCCTATTCAAGAAATAGATGACTTGCAGGAGCAATTTCCCCAAGACATACCCTCTATTTATGATGATGTAGAGGAAGAACAACTGAGTCATTAGGGGAAAAAATGAACCCTGAATGGGCCTTTTAGATTAAGGAGGAATTAGTGATGGACCAATGAGAAGAGGGTGGTGGCCACAGTCTAGTCCCTAGATAACATAGGCTAGGCCTAGTCTTCCCTTGTTTTTGTGTGGTCAAAGAGAAAAAAACCACCTAAAACTCCTTGTTTTCTCCACTTGAATGGTTTTCGAATTTTCGGAAATGATTTTTAGCCGTTGGATTGAGTTCAGAATCCAATGGTAGAGGCTAGAGGACAAAAGTCAAGGCGCCTTTGCTTTATGACCCTTGGGTTGGCTTTAGATCTTGTGGCTAAGATCAAATGAGGCTTCAAATAGGCACCTATGCTTTATGACCCTTGGATGGGGCTTAGATCTGAGGGCTCTCATTGATTCCCATGGGATTTGAGTGCCTTAAATTTGGGCCTTTAGATGGAGCCTTGATCCAATGGCTAGCATGGGTGCCCATGATGATCTTGGGCACCTTTTGTTCTCCTCTCTTAGATCAAATGTCCATCCAACGGCTCACGTTGCCCGTGCTGCGAACATCAGCCCCAAATCCGGATATCCATCGGATTTGAGTCAATTTAAGGGCCTAAGATTGTGCAGAGACTGCCCAAAAAAGCCTGCTTGAATAGGACAAAACTCCCACGACTTTTTTTACCTTCTCTCTCTAGAGGCCCTTCAACTTAATCTAAGCCATTGAATTCAACTATCCAAGGGCTCAAAACACTCCAATTTAGTAATTTAAATATGAAAGCTATCAAATACTATTTTATTTGAGAATACCACAGGTGGTTTTGTATGCTTCCTCAAACCACTAGATTAAGCATTTTAATCCCTAAAAATTAGGAATCCTTACAAGGCCCATGCAGAGTCCATTTTTTCCCCTAATGTGAACAAACAAATTTTGAATCCAATTCTTTGCAAGAATTACCTCAGTTCACAGGACCTTGGGAAGTCAAGTCTATTAGGATGAGAGCACCCACCATACTGGTGAGGAATGAAGAATCAGTAATCCCTAGAAACATGGAAATAATCAAGAACACTAAAGTATAGTGCCATCTCACTCTAGAGGAGTTGTTAAAGATTAAAAACCAGAATTGTGGAAGCACGTAGCAAATCAATTCCCTGAGCTTTCTATTTCTCCCTCCCATATAGGATCACACAAGAAGGTATCAGGGATATCGTTAGAACGAATAAGAGATGTGAGAGAGGGAGAGGAAGGTAACACTTATCTTCCAATAACCCACAAGGGCTACACCACCAAAGCCATCTTAGATTCCAGAGCTATAGTAGCCATCGCTACCACTGCCTTGTGGAAACATTAGGGTAAGCCAACATTAAGACCCACCAGGATGAAGCTACAAATGGCTGACGGACATATTAAGAAGCCATTGGGCTTATTAGAAGGTATATCTCTCACCACTTGTGGTGTGGAGTTTGAGCATACTTTCGCCATTTGTGATTTTGGGAAAAATCATGCTTACGAGATGATTTTAGGATGACCATTCATGTGTCAATTGCAAATGGTACAAGATTGGGGAACTAACTCTTTGTACTTGCAACATTTAGGTGTGACTATTAAAGTCAATCTTAAAGATTATTCCCATCGAGATGTACCCCCAATACAATGGAACACCATCCATAGGACACAAGGAGAAACAAAGTCAGTACACTCATTGGAATCAGACCCCTCGTGGTTGCACGAGGATACTCATCTATGGATGTGTAAAGTAGCCAAACAAGAGGAAGAACGATTAGAAGCCAGGACCTTAGGCTCAGAATGACATCCGCGAACCCTTCAAGACCCAGCTTATGCACCTATAGTATTTCCAGACGAGGAATTCAAACCTCATGGTTGGGTAGAAATCTTAGCTACGATGGACATAGCTGTGAATGAAGAACAATGGACCCCTCATTGTGATGAAGACGGATACGACATTTCCATCTTTATGATTGAACCTGTTGAGGAAGACCTTATCCTAGAAGAATGCATGGAAGTGACCCAAGAACAAGGCGAGAGTAGTGATGAGGACCTAGAATCCATCATCATGGAACCCTTTTGTTCCACAAAAGAGGAAAATTGTTATTTTGTGGAAGCCAAAACCCCTGAAGAAGAAAAGGAAAGTCAAATGGAATGACATGAGTCACTTGCGAAAGATACAGAGAGTAAACAAAAGAAGAGAAAGAAATCACCTAGGACAGAAGAAGAGGAAGAACCACTCATGGAAGTACCGGAGAACTTCAAGAAGTATGAAATAGAAGATAGAAAAATCATGGTACGAATTCCCAAAAGAAAAGTCGACGTTGGAGAAGTATATGATAATTGAGAGAAAACCAAAAAAAATCATAGTCACCATAGAGGAAGGAGAAGAAAAATGTACATACATAGGACATGATTTGATGATGAAGAAGAAGAAGAAGAAGAAGAGTTAATTTCCCTATTGGGAGAATATCAAGATGTATTCTCTTGGAGCTACAAAGCCTTAAAAGGAGTAGACCCAGATATAAGCTCCCATAGAATCCCTATGACTCCAGACACAAAGCCTACGAAACAAAAACCATACACATATAATGATAACTATGCTGCTAAGATCAACGAAGAAATAGATCGTTTGATAGAAGCAGGATTCATTTACGAAATTGAGCATACCGAATGGGTATCCCCCATTGTGGTTGTTCCCAAGAAGAATGGAAAATTGCATGTGTGTATTAACCTTAAAAAAGTTAATACCACCACTATTAGAGACAATTATCCTCTTCCTATCACGGAACACTTATTGGAAAGGGTTGCAGGCAAGGAAGTTTACAGCTTTCTTGATGGTTTCTCAGGCTATAACCAGGTAGCCATTGCTCCGGAAGATCAACACAAGATGGCTTTTGCCAGAGAATGGGGCATATTTGCATTTCGTGTAATGCCATTTGGGCTGACAAATGCACCGGCCACTTTCCAATGACTGATGTGTCATGTTTTTAAGGAATTCTTACAAAAAAATTTGGAAGTTTATGTCGATGACATATGTACTCATTTGAATATGAGGCAGAGGCATATCCCATAATTAAGAAAAGTATTTGATAAATGTCGAGAATATCAGGTTTGTCTGAACCCTGAAAAATGCGTTTTCATGGTCAGACAAGGCAAAATTCTAGGACACATTGTGTCAAAAAATGGAATTTCTATCTATGAAGAAAAGGTGAAAGTAATTGCAGACCTACCTAGGCCAAATAACGTCAAAGAGGTACAGGCCTTCATGGGTCACTGTGGTTATTACAGACGGTTTATACACATGTATGCTATCATAGCCAAGCCTTTGTACTCTCTTTTGACTAAGTTCGAATGGACAAATGAATGTGAAAATTCATTCAATGAACTTCAATGATGCTTGTCCTCAGCACCTATATTGACAAACCTAGATTGGATTAAGCCATGCCATGTACATGTGGATGCATCCAACTATGCCATTGGATGTGTGTTGACACAACCTACGAAAGAAGGTAATGTAGATCTCCCCATAGCTTATGAAAATAGGCAGTTGAATGCAGCAGCAAGAAATTACACCACTACAGAACGAAAAGGATTAGGAATGATCTACATAGTAAAGAAATTCAAGCATTACTTGTTGGCAAATAAGTTCAAGTTCTTCACGGATCATCAAGCATTATTGTACTTAGTCAACAAGCCTTGTAACACCGGACGACTGATACGATGGTTTCTATTACTCATGGAGTACGACTTTGAAGTAGTAGTCAGGAAAGGAAAGACACACCTCAAAGCTGACCATCTCTCAAGATTAACCACGGGCGAAGCTCCTCAAGGAATTGCGGATGAATTACCTGACGCATACCTATTTAACATTGAGACCTAAGCCATTGTCCCTATTCTCACCTATGGACCTAAGAATCCAAGGATTGGGATCGAAGAAGGAGAAATCAACAAGTCACAAAGATATCAAATAATAGCAGGAAGTATATATAAACATGATAATCAGAAGATTCTTGCTTGTTGTGTAGATGAATCAGAATACGCAAATTGTTTGCAAGCACATGTAGGTGCATTAAAGCAACATCATTCAAAACATCATACATTGCAGACTCTGCATAGACTAGGAGTATATTGGCCTTCTATGGAAGCAGATGTCTATAAGTTGTGTAGAGAATGCCCTGTTTGTTGTGAAAGACCACCGATAGAACATGCCACATTATATCACATGTCTCTCACACTAGAATGGAGTGAACCATTAGTGACATACCTGAGGAAGAAAACATTCCCTCAAGGAATGACTTTAGCAGGACAACACCGTCTAGAGCAGGAAGCTCAAGACTATTCACTTATTGGTGACAATCTATACTAACGAGGAAGAGACGAATACCTAAGACAATGTGTTCATGAGAGCGATTATTTGAGTGTACTAAAACTACACACCAAGGTGTTGTAGGAGGTCATTTCGGCCCTGACAGGATAATCAAAGCCATACTATTTGCAAGATTATGATGGCCCACTCTTCACATGGATGCACATACCTATGTTACGAGATGTGATGTGTGTCATAGAACTCATTTTCCTATTCGTAGAGATGAAATGCCATTGAAACCCATGATGGGAGGACGTGCATTCTCCAAGTTGGGTATAGACTTTGTAGGACCCATTAACCACCCTGCAAAAGGAATACATGTTAAATACATTATTGTAGCAAAAGATTATCTTACCAAATGGGTAGAGGCCAAGGCCACAAAAAATAATGATGCACACACGACTGCAAAATTCTTATTTGAAATGTCTTTACTAGATATGGACTGCCTATAGAGTTAGTGAGCGACCGATGAATTCACTTTCTAAACCAAGTCATTGAATATTTGTTACAAGATTTTATGGTGATTCACAAGAAATCTGCACCCTATCATCCTCAGGCCAATGGTCAAGCAGAAAGTACTAACAAGATCCTTTGCACTGTATTGACGAAACTCGTGAACAAGAAACGTTCAGATGGGGACAAATAGTTACACCACGCTGTTTGGACATATCGAGTGGCCTACAATACTGTACTCAATGCAAATCCCTTTTAGATGGGTTTTGGTCAGAATGTTGTGCTCCCTTTGGACTTCTTGATACCCACCCTTAAAGTTGCACAAGAACATCAGTGGACTGGCCATGAATTATCATCAAGGATAATGGACTTGGAACGATTAGGAGAAACCAAGCTGAAAGTAGCAGCGGGCATATATGCAGCAAAGAAACAACAAAAAACCTATTTCGATGCACATGTGAAAGATAACGGCTTAAAAGAAGGAGATTTGGTTCTAGAATATACATTAAAACAACACGCATGAAAATTAGAAAAGCGAGGTTATGGACCTATGATCATTAACAGACTTTCGACAAGTGGAGCGGTACAATTAGCCACCCTAGTGTTGGAATACAATGTCATATAGGACATTATCCATGGTCAAATTGGGCCATATAACTCACTCTATACAGCATGAGTAGCACTTAAGTATAGCCTTTGTACAACCAAAAGGCATTGGTAGCATGGTTAAAACTGTCGCCTCCCAAACCTATGGTGAGGGTTGATTCCCCTGTCCAACAGTGGGCGCAGCTTGTTCGTGGAATGTTTTGACCAATAAAGCGATTTTAATCAACGCTAATCGATGGATGGCGATAGCCGTTTAGCGAATGTTTTTTTTTTCGGATTAGATCAGCGATCGCTACGAAAAGTGCTTTATTCAAGTGCTTTTCACAATAGCTTTATTTCAAGCAAGCTCTACTATATAAGCAGACATTGGGCTCATTATCTAGCATCCTTCATGTAGGTATATGTGATACCAATGGCACATGCGGAAAATGATGGCCAATAACCCAAAGAGACCAAAATTAGAGTTTTAATTAAAATTCAATATTTTAGTTCCCTTAATACTTAACCCCACCTTCGTACATCACAAATAAATCCACCCTTTATCTACATAAAGGGCATCACATCATAGCATCATACATAAAGATAATCACTCTTTCATCTTCAATGCTTTGTTGTATTCACATATAGAATAATGTATGGCTTCCTCATGTGACCTGTATGTAAGAAATGTATACATAAAAGACCACATTTGTTAAACATGGCATCGCCATAAATATAAGTTCACCATTGCATGTCTATCAGCAGTCTGCATAGAACTATATATCAACAACACGAATAATGTGCATGACTTCCAACTTCAATCCTACATGTATTGACATCTATACAATGATTGTCATGAATATCAGTCGGTAATGAATATCGGATAAATAGCACATCAGTAAATGGCAAGATGCACTAACTTTTCATCACTGAGTTTTGTTAATATGACCATCATATGATCAGTAGTTTAATCTCATGTGTCTCTGGAATATCTCATAGCTCACCATATAATCATAAATAAAAAATCATCACATTCAGTAGCATGTATACATAATGTCCTTGCATACATCTGTATCATCATATGCGTATGTTCCTGCAACATAAATCTGTATATCCCAACATTATCATTTTTCAGCGGCACCTTCCTCCATATATCTTGATCAAGACAACAACATGTATATATATATATATATATATATATATATATATATATATATATATATATATATATATATATATATATATATATATATATATATATATATATATAAACCGGACTAAATGACAATGGAAATATACATAAAAGGAATCATTTTTCTTCAATATGCATAGAATATTCATAGGCGTTTCTACACAAATGTGTAGTCACATCATGCCTTCATGTTTGCATACCCAAAGTAATGTAATCTATAACATATCCCGTAAGAAAATATGTGCATGTCACTTCACTTAGTAATGTGTTTACATTTATTTATGAAGAGCAGAATTCCCATTGCAACATGGCCGTCAAACTATGATAGTATCCTATTGCAACATGGCCATCAAACTATGACAGTATGTTAAACATGAATCATTTGCATATTAAAAGAGAATTGAATACTGTACAATATTTGTCACATCAAACCATAGCAACATGTTGAATGTAAATCACCATGTTAACTCTAAGCCATCTGCATGTATGAAGTATGTTACCTGATAACTTTTTTTCACATCATACGCGGTCATCTCATTAAATGTAAACCTGCATCATCTCATATCGACAATGTATCATACCTTTACTGCACATTTTCTCTTGTTGATGATGATTGCTCCACAGAACACTAATATGTGAACAATTCTTCATAGCAAACTTAGAACTCAACATATCATATGCTTTGGTGATGTTCGCACATCTCGTCTGAGTATTTGATAAAGAAATCTTTTCATCACATTGAGAACATACAATGTTCATGTGTAATAAGAGAGAGAGAGAGAGAGAGAGCGTTAACTTGAAAACCAACTTCTATTATGAAAGAAATAGAATAGCTTACTGTTATCATAGCAAAACATACATCGAGATGCTCCTTCTATCATAAACGAGTTATACTTCTGAGAGAGCTTAAAAAAAACAGCAATCTTACAAACTCATTGCAAGCCACGGTGCTATACAAGCCACACTTACGACTTCTAGTTTTGCTCCTTAAATAGGAGTTTCATATGAATCGGTGGCTTTTCTTTCTTAAAGCGTGAATTAAGGAAGAGATCCATAATTCAAGCTAATGTGATTCATAATAATATTTAATAGAAGATTGTTTGCCTTATTTGATGCTGAAATATAGGAAATAACTAAAGAGTCTATTCATATGCAAATGAAGTGAACTCTAGAACTACGGTTCAAGAGAGGGTTTCTATGAGGATAAAATAGAAGAGAAAATAATGAGAGGTGGGAATACAAAAGATACGCTTCCATTGAAGCTTGCCTCATTTTCAACACTCCCCCTCAAGATTCAATGGAAGATCCAAGGAATGTGCCATACAAAGTTTTCCTTGAGCAAGGCAATGAATGCTCGAGATCCTTGATGTAGTATCCATGTCCTCAAGATTTGTCGTTGATGTTCCATGCTTCTTTTCATAAAGAAATGACTTGGATCATATGATAATCCAAGACACCACTTCATGACTTGTTTGAAGATATCTTGGTAGATGATCTTCAACATAAGTAGGGTGATGAACAACCGAGTTGTCCATTGAATTGATTTCAAAATGAGAAAGGGAAAGGACCCTTTTCTTCTTACCTTCACTTCAAGATTGATGATGTTCCCTTTCAATACTTGGTTCTCTTGTACCTTTAAATCCATGAATGCTCTTCTATTGCTTTGACTCTTCAAGTCTTGATAAATCTTTTCTTCATTTTCTTTCTCTCTCTTGTTCTCTTCTCTTTCTCTCCTCTTTTCATTTCTGGTGGCTTCCCTCTCTTTTCCATTCTTCTTTTCCTCATGTTGATCTCTGCTTGCTTCTTCCATTTGCTTTCCTTTGTAGGTAGCTGCCTTGATCTTGTCTTCTTTTGCTTCTTCTTCCAAAATCTTCTTACCTTGGTTTCCTTCATCTTCATGTGCAAGGATGGTTGTGTCTTCTTCATAACTTCTTCTATTTATCAATGTTCCTTGGGCTGGTTGCACTTCTTCTTTGTCATCTTTGAATCTTTGAACCTTTTCTTCTACTCCATGTATTGGTTGATCTTCATAAGGTGCACTCTCTTGACTCATTGGCATGTCTCCCCCTTCATCTCTAGTATCTGCAAGTTCTTCATATGGCTGGTCCTCCAACCATGATAGAAAATCATGAATGATTTCCTCTTCTTCAAAGGCAGGGCTTTGTCTTCCCATCTCTTCTTTCTTCATAACCTGAAATAGAACACAACAGATATTCCAAGATTTTGTACCTTTGAGAATATCTTGGAATTATATTTTGGACTCCTTTCCTCAATCTTTTCTTGTGAGCTTCCACACTAGCTCAAAACTCCTTTGTCTTCTTGACTCCTTGATGTGGCTTGAGTGAGCTTCAATAACTCTAACTCCTTCGATGAGTCCCCTCGACTGCTTTATGTAGCTTGAGTGAGCTTCAATAGATCTAACTCCTTCGACGAGTCCTCTTGACTCCTTTATGTAGCTTGAGTGAGCTTCAATAGATCTAACTCCTCTGATGAGTCCTCTTGACTCCTTTGCCTTGTCGTGGCTTTGCTTAACCACCTCCTTTGAAAAAAAAAACGTCTTCTTGACTTCTTCCTTGTCTTCAATTGGTTCTCAACACTTCTTGTTGAGATCACTTCAAGATAAACATAAGCAAAAAAATGATCAAGCCTTTAGTGACCATTGCTCAAGCTTCCCAGTAGCGACCAATGCTCAAGCTTTAGGCGAGCTACTTGTGAGATTCTCAAATCACTAGCATAAATGACTTAGGACTAAAAGCCCTTTGTAGAACCTTTATCACTTTAGCTTCAATGTTCAAGAACAATGAACTAAAGAAATGTATACCTTGAGTTTTCTTCCTCTTGAATCCAAGCAAGTTTGTAACAAGGACTCACACTCCTTGCCTCAAGCTCTGCCACAGCTCGTTTGCCTTCCAAAGCTTGAATTCGAACCTTTGCTAGCTTTCTTCTTTTGGCTTGTCTTCAACTCAATTGATGAGGAGACTTCACTTTGATAGGAGTTCCTTCTCGAATCCTATCCACCTTTATGATGGCAGCCCTTTACCTTTCGGAGTCTTCCTCTTGTCTCGAGATTCTGTCTTTTCCCAAAGCTTCTTCGTCTTTACTCGTTTGCTTTTACTTTTGAACTTGCTTTCTCCAAGAACCTGTATTCTTCAAACACTCTTAAAGAGTTAGTATCTCTTCCAAAAAAAAATATCAAGTATGGAATCCTTGGGGAGACCTTGAGCTCTAATGGCTTCTATAGTCTTCTTGTAAATTGACGGCTTCAACAAGCCTCTAGCAATCAAAGTGCATCCAAAATCAATGAGGGGACTTCAACAATTTGCAAGCATACAAGAGCACTATGGCTCTGATACCATTGTAGGTATATGTGATACCAATGGCACATGCGGAAAATGATGGCCAATAACCCAAAGAGACCGAAATTAGAGTTTTAATTAAAATTCAATATTTTAGTTCCCTTAATACTTAACCCACCTTCGTAATTCACAAATAAATCCACCCTTTATCTACATAAAGGGCATCACATCATAGCATCATACATAAAGATAATCACTCTTTCATCTTCAATGCTTTGTTGTATTCACATATAGAATAATGTATGGCTTCCTCATGTGACCTGCATGTAAGAAATGTATACATAAAAGACCACATTTGTTAAACATGGCATCACCATAAATATAACTTCACCATTGCATGTCTATCAGCGGTCTGCATAGAACTATATATCAACAACACCAATAATGTGCATGACTTCCAATTTCAATCCTACATGTATTGACATCTATACAATGATTGTCATGAATATCAGTCCGTTATGAATATCGGATAAATAGCACATCAATAAATGGCAAGATGCACTAACTTTTCATCACTGAGTTTTGTTAATATCACCATCATATGACCAGTAGTTTAATCTCATGTGTCTCTGGAATATCTCATAGCTCACCATATAATCATAAATAAAAAATCATCACATCGAGTAGCATGTATACATAATGTCCTTGCATACATCTGTATCATCATATGCCTATGTTCCTGCAACATAAATCTGTATATCCCAACATTATCATTTTTCAGCGGCACCTTCCTCCATATATCTTGATCAAAACAACAACCTATATATATATATATATATATAAATATAAACCGGACTAAATGACAATGGAAATATACATAAAAGGAATCATTTTTCTTCAATATGCATAGAATATTCATAGGCGTTTCTACACAAATGTGTAGTCACATCATGCCTTCATGTTTGCATACCCAAGGTAATGTAATCTATAACATATCCCGTAAGAAAATATGTGCATGTCACTTCACTTAGTAATGTGTTTACATTTATTTGTGAAGAGCAGAATTCCCATTGCAACATGGCCGTCAAACTATGACAATATCCTATTGCAACATGGCCATCAAACTATGACAGTATGTTAAACATGAATCATTTGCATATTAAAAGAGAATTGAATACTGTACAATATTTGTCACATCATATGATATCATCTTACTTCGTGTTAACCTGCATCAAGGTAATGCATCAAACCATAGCAGCATGTTGAATGTAAATCACCATGCTATCTGATAACTTTTTTTCACATCATACGCTTCTGATAGTAGAAACTGATACCTATGATTTGATGTTGATCCGATTCCTTCATCTTCTCTAAAACATTGTTCTTCCTTGAATTTGAAGTAGCATTCTCTTCATCAAGTCTTGGTCTTCAAACAATACTTTTGTAAATTATTTGTAGACTCTTCCAAAAATATTCGGCTGCTAATAGATCATCAACTTCATACCCCACACTGATGAATACACATGTAATTGAATTGTTTAATTCTCAAATCTCTACTCATCTAGATTAAGTGTGTATGTCAAATGTCAAATATTAGAAGATGCCCTTAAATCATATGTTGTAAACCTGGAATTCTAGAAACCTGAGAATATGAATGAGCCTTAATGCATTGATGCCAAAGTCCTAAACCTTTGAAACCAAAACCTTAGTGCTCTAATACCAAATGTTGGAAATGAGGTAGGCCCTTAGCTCATGTCACAGGTCCATGGTTCCATAGGTCTAGTATATACAACATAGAATCTAGCAATCTTCCATATTGACAAAACATGAACATCCCACACTTAATCATACAAATGATGAGACAAAGATAGAGAAAGAATAGACGACATGCAAGGTGTTACGTAAGCCATCGCTTACTCATAGCATCATATATACCAATGTTCAATGTACAATGTGGGAGCAAAGCTCTCAACCACTCTATGTGATGAGAAATAGATGGAAGAGTGAATGTACAAATGTAACAAACATATTCAGATGTATAGGCAAAAATCTGAATATACATGAGATGTGTGACCTTATAGGTTATAAAAGAGTGAATATGAGTGACTCAAAGAGGAAGGATCAGTGTGAAACTGATAATCAACAAACCCTCATCTAACCTTAGGCTATGGAAGACCCTAAGTCAGATACGTGTGTGAAAAGATCACATACTTAAAAAGTAGCAAAGAATGCTAACAAGTTTGCTGCCAGAAATCCTCAAACTCATGTGAACACACCTTCTCAAACACCTCATCAAAATATGCATAAAGCATATACGTAAAATATGCATAAAGCATATACGTACAGATTCTCTTGTACCTATGCCGAATAGGACTCCTCTTGATATGGATGTTATTGCCTCCATAAAATTCAAGTAGTACCTGTGTGCATAAAGAGAATATGTACCTGAATACTTAACATAAGATGTAAATCTTATGTTAAACACCATCCAATGTCTTTGAAGTAGCCCGAAATCTTCATGTAGAAGACAATCTTCAAATACACCATGTAGATGGCCGATCCTCACCATCAAGCTGCTAATGTCTAAGTCTTCCTTCCATGAACAAGAGATAACCTCCTCTTCATGAGCAAGAGTGTGAGCACACTCTTCTTCTCCAAGAAGAACTCCATAGCTGCTCCTCAACATGCTTCAAGTTAGCACCATGGCTGCCCCATGTGCTAGACGAAGCACCACCTCTATTGAGGTCCAAGCTCTCCAAAGCTTGTGTTGAACACTAGGTGAAGTGTTGAAAATGAGGCAAGCTTCAATGGAAGCATATCTTTTGTATTCCCACCTCTCATTATTTTCTCTTCTATTTTATTCTCATAGAAACCCTCTCTTGAACCGTAGTTCTAGAGTTCACTTCATTTGCATATGAATAGACTCTTTAGTTATTTCCTATATTTCAGCATCAAATAAGGCAAACAATCTTCTATTAGATATTTTTCTGAACCATGTTAGCTTGAATTACGGATCTCTTCCTTAATTCACGCTTTAAGAAAGAAAAGCCACCGATTCATATGAAACTCCTATTTAAGGATAAAAACTAGAAGTCGTCGTAAGTGTGGCTTGTATAGCGCCGTGGCTTCCTATGAGTTTGTAAGATTGCTATTTTCTTGATGCTCTCTCAGAAGTATAACTCGTTTATGATAGAAGGAGCATCTCGATGTACGTTCTGCTATGATAACAATAAGCTATTCTATTTCTTTGGTAATAGAAGTTGGTTTTCAAGTTAATGCGCTCTCTCTCTCTCTCTTATTACACATGAACACTGTATGTTCTCAATGTGATGAAAAGATTTCTTTATCAAATACTCAGACGAGATGTGCGAACATCACCAAAGCATATGATATGTTGAGTACTAAGTTTGCTATGAAGAATTGTTCACATATTAGTGTTCTGTGGAGCAATCATCATCAACAATTTGCAGGTCATATCTTAGAAGAGCAGTTATGAAGAGATTTGAAGGTTTCAAGGAGTGCTTTTATACACTTTCATTATTTGAAAGTTAAAGGCTACATCAAAACAGGTATCTAGAGAGTTTTGAGAGATCTCTTTCATGGCAAGAAGGCTCATCTAAGAAGACAAATTTGGAGATGGGATGAGTTTTGTGTTCAACCAAATTTTTGTTGTAAGTTGGTTGGATATCCAGGTACAGAATGTAATCTAGGTATCTAGAGAAGGTAACTCTACAAGGGTAATTCATCATTCAGACAAAAGATTGGTGAATTTAGTCGTTTCAGACATTTGAAGCAGAATTTTGATTCAGAGATATGAGGAGATGATAAAACATGTTTCTATATTCACTTCCATTTGTATACCATGTTTGTTTTATCTCTTATTCTTAGCATTAGAGGAAGAGAAAAGTTCATTTGAAGAGGTCAAGAGTGTTTGCTACTTCAAGATGAAGAGAACAAAAGGTATGGAAGAGAAGTTTGAAGATGTTGACATCATCAAGTGGAAGAAAGAAGCAGAAGAAGAAACTCCATCATTTCCAAAAGAAAAGTAAGACTTCCTTTTATCATATATTTTCCATATACTTTTTCTATTTTCTCCTCTACACCCAAAGACAAGTCTATGAGAACATCTTGTGAAGATAATCTAAAGAAGAAGCAGTTTCTAGTTTTGCATTACACTTGGCCATGATTTAGTACATTTGACAGAGAATTGCATTGAGAGAAAGAAAAGCAGCAGATTTTAAAGACAAGTTGTATGTTTTAGCTCATATGTATGAGTTATATATAGGTTGAAGCTTTTAAGCAGGCAGCTTATGATGGGGGAAGTATCTCAACCCCTAAGCAACGATGAAGCGCGAATGACCTCCACAGGTATCCTTCTTTGACCTCTGCACACCAAAAATGCTCTTACTCAGAGCTTATGCAGAGAACTCCAGTGAGCTTTTGTAGACCTGTAGTAGACACCAAGGGATTTCCAACAAAACAAATTTCACTTGAAATGGATGCTTACACAAAGAGAAACAATGTCTACAACATGAGCTAGTTGAATGCTCATAACTGCTAGTCAAGCAGAGACCTCACTTCACTCCAGCAAACTTTTCTCAGAGATTATAGAGAGAATGAATCTCAAACTTGATTCAACTTTAGAGCACTCTAATAGCTACCCAATGACACCAAAATCATAGCAAATGGATACATAGAGAAGGAGAACCAGCCCTTACAACAGAGAGCAAAATATTTCCAACAGAGCCTACACAAAGAGAGAGATATCAATCACACAACTTCACTAAAATGAATGTTGCTCCCAGCTTACTCAGAGAATGCTCCAAAGAATTGGTAAGCATAAAATAGACTCTTATAGCTATCCAATGAGACAAGAATTACATCAAATGGATACCATATGAGGGAGAACCAATGCTAACAACTCAGGGGTAGAGAGTTGCAACACTGCCTGCGCACACACATAGATATGCCTACTAAAAGAAAACAAACAAGCAAGCAAGGGGGTTGCTTAAGCAAGGGGCTTGCTTATCACAACTCCAGCACTTAGTGCTCACTTTACATGAGCTAAAACTCCAAGAAGATGGCCCAAAAGAAGTCAGGATACATGCTCCTTTTATAGTGAGAGGTGTGCCCCTAAAATCTAGGAACTACCTTTCCAAATCAGCCTCCTAACTTGGAGGAATTAGTTGAGATGACTTGGGGAGTGGTTGAGTGACTATTCTTGATGGAATCTCGTGGCTTTTGGCTTCCTTTGATTGCTCCACATGTCCATAAAAGATTCCCCATGAATTTTTAGCTTGAAGCTTGACTTTTAACACTCCCCCTCAAGCTTCAATTCTTCATCCTCATCCAAGCTCCTTCATGTTGATGCATTGCTTGAATTTTGAAATCTTCATCCCATCCAAGGCCTTTGTAAACATGTCCGCAACTTGGTCCTTGGTACCAATATGATGTACTGAAACTTCCTTGGATATCACCTTTTCCCTTATGAAGTGATAGTGCACTTCAATATGCTTGGTTCTAGCATGATAGACAGGGTTTGATGCTAGATGAATGCTACTCATGTTGTCACAAAAAATTGGATATGTGTCAACCTGCAAATTAAGCTCCATAAATAACTTCTTAATCCACATTAGCTCACATGTGACTTGAGCCAAAGCTCTATACTCAGCCTCGGTGGAAGATAATGCCACCGTGGGTTGCTTCTTTGAAATCCATGAGATGATCTTGCTACCTAGCATGACTAGGTAACCACTTGTACTCCTTCTATCTTCCTTCGAACCGGCCCAATCGGCATCGGAATAAGCTTTGACCTGCATATCATCATCAAATGAGTAGAACAATCCTTCATTTATAGTGGCTTTGAGATATCGCAACATTCTTCTTGCAGCTTGCAAGTGTGTAGTCCTTGGACTATGCATAAATTGTGATAACACTCCAACTCCATATGCTATGTCGGGCCTGGTTATTGTGGCATAATTGAAAGAGCCTACAATAGATCGATACAAAGTTACATCCTCTAATGGCTCTCCATCAATGGAGCTTAGCTTTACATTAACTTCCATGGGATTTGAAATAGGCTTGCAATGTAGCATCCCAAACCTCTCAAGTAGGTCTAGAATATACTTCCTTTGTATGAGCATAATACCTTCTTCTTTGTATACAACTTCAATGCCAAGAAAATACCTAAGATCTCCAAGATCAGAGATCCTAAACTCCTTTCCAAGCTTTGCCTTGATCTCCTCAATGCCCTTTGTATCATTACCTGTAATGATAAGATCATCTACATACACACACATGTAGACCACAAGTTCTCCTCTTTGTTTGATGAAGAGAGATGGATCCGCCTTGCATTGATTGTAACCACATTTGATCAAATAGTCCACCAATCTTTGGTTCCAAGCCCTTGGAGCTTGCTTTAGGCCATAAAGTGCCTTCTTCAACCTACAAACATGATGTGGAAACTCTTTATGAACAAAACCTAGTGGTTGCTCCATGTATACCTCTTCTTCCAAGTCTCCATTGAGAAAGGCATTCTTGATATCCAATTGGAAGAGCTTCCATCCTTTGCTAGCAGCCATTGCAATGAGTGTCCTAATGGTGCTCATCTTTGCCACGGGGCTGAATGTCTCTTCAAAGTCCACTCCATAGGTTTGTGCAAAACCCTTGGCCACCAATCTTGCTTTGAACCTACAAATAGATCCATCTGAATTCCTCTTTACTTTATACACCCACTTATTACCTATTACCTTCATGTTCTCCTTCTTGGGCACTAGAGTCCATGTTTGATTTTCCTCAAGTGCGTCGATCTCTTCTTGCATTGCCTCTTTCCATTCGGTGTACCTGCTTGCATCTTCATAGCAATCGGGCTCATGATCTTCTACTACTTTGTTCATATATGCATAATGTGTTGCCATGTATGAATCATAAGTAAACCTTTGAGTTGGATACTTAACTCTAGAAGACTTCCTTTCTTCACCTTTTGGAGGAATAAACCTCCTTTGCCTTGGGAACTTGATCTCTTTCTTTGATGTGGCTTCTTTCTCCATCATGTGTCCATCATCTTCAACTTCATTACCTTCTTCATCCAACTCCACCAATGTTGCTTTGCCTTTGTTGATTGATTGTGCTTCATAGCTTGATGAAGATCTCCCCCTCCATGGTGAGTTCATGCTTGAACTATCTTCATTGATGGAACACCTTGGGCCGCTTAGCTCTAGGTCGATTTGTTCTTCATCATGTCCATGCTTTTCTTCTTCATAGTCCTGCATACAATCATACTTCTTATACCAAGGGAGTAGCTCATCAAATGCTACATCCCTTGATATCCTCAAGTCCTTTGTGTTTGGGTTGAAGCACCTGTAACCTTTATGATTATTTGAATATCCTAGAAACACACACTTTTCTGCCTTTGGTTGTAGCTTGTGCCTCAATTCACTTGGCACATGTACATAACAAGTACATCCAAATATCTTCAAGTGGGAAAGATCAGGTTTCTTACCATAATAGGCTTGATATGGTGTCAAGCCATGGATCCCTAAGGTAGGAGCCCTATTCATTAGATACACGGCGGTATTTGCTGCATCACTCCAAAACATGTTAGGTACATTCATCTCATTAAGCATTGCTCTAGCGATCTCGGCAATGTATCTATTCTTTCTCTCTGCTACTCCATTTTGTTGGGGTGTGTACCTGCATGTTACTTGCCTCTTGATGCCTTGATCCATTAAAAAATCAGAAAACTCATTTGAGAAATATTCTCCCCCTCCATCGGACCTTAGCTTCTTGATATATGTACCTGTTTCCTTCTCTACCATTGCCTTGAATGCTTTGAAACATGTAAACACATCTGATTTGTTTTTGATGAAATAAACCCAAACCATCCTTGTGCAATCATCTATAAAAGTGACAAAGTACTTGTTACCTCCAATGGATTGCTCTTTCGTTGGCCCCCACACATCTGTATGTATCAACTCCAATGGATGTTGGCTTATGTAGCCACTCTTCTTGAATGGAAGTCTCGCTTGCTTCCCTAGTTGACAAGATTCACATAAATGCTTCATACCTTGTCCTTGGAAGTTGGGAAGACCTTCAACCAGCCTCTTGAATTGCATTTCCTTCATTCTTTGTATGTTGATGTGACCTATCCTCTTGTGCCACAAGTCCAACTCCGAAATCCTCTTGTTTCCATATGTGAAGTAGACATGTTGAGTAGAATGAGAATTTACCTCCAAAGTGAAGAGTCTCCCTTGCTTCTTTCCTCTTGCTATGACCTTGTAACCTTGCTTAGGGTTCTCCACAAAGCATCCACCTTTGTTGAACCTTACTTGATAGCCTCTTTCAACCATTTGCCCAACAGACACCAAGTTCTTTGTGATGGTAGGTACATGCAAGACATCCTTGAGACATCTTCCTTCCTCCTTGTCATCCAAAGCTACATCTCCAACATGGGAGATCTCATGGGCTATATCATCACCTGTTTCTACATGTCCTTTACCTTTGGGAACATGTAGATTAGTAAACCAAGAAGCATTGCAACTCATATGGTTGCTACATCCACTATCAATATACCAAGTGTTATCTACTTTGCTTGAATTCCCATTCATGTGCATCATCAAGAGATTGTCATTTTCTGAACTTGTAGAAGCATAATTACCTTGGCCTTTGTATGAAGAACCTTGATTATAGTTCCTTTGGTTTCCTCCTTGGTAGCAATCTCTAGCATAGTGGCCAAACTTGCCACATATGTAACATCCTTCGCCATCTTGATTCCTGTTTTGTTGATGTCGTCCTCCTCTTCCTCTTGATCTTCCTCTCCCTCTTTGTGATGAGGTGCCTTGGTCATGTCCTTGATTTCTTGAGTGGCCTTGCCTTCCTCCAAACCTTCCTTTGCCCCTTCCTTGTCCTTGTCTTCCTTTGCCCCTTTGATTACCTGCATAGAAAACTTGTGCATCTTTGCTTTTAGTTGAACTTCCACCTATGTTCATTTCTTCGGTGACCATGAGAGCAACCAATTGCTCAAAATCGGGAAGATTATCCCTTACATAAACTGAAGTGGTAAAGGGTTTCCACTTCTCATCATCTCTCAAACCATTGAGAGTATAAGCCACAAGATCGTCATCGTCTACGTGGCTTCCAATGGATCCCAATGCATCTGATAACTCCTTGACCTTAAGTATGTAGCCATTTATGCTACTCCCTGAGCTCTTCCTAAGGTTGTTGAGCTAATTCTTGAGTTGGATCTTCCTTGCTTTGGTGCTTGTTGAATAAAGCCTTTCAAGTGTCTCACATACCTTCATGCTTGAATCCAGGTCTTGGATATGGCCGATCATGCTATTGCTAATGTGTTGGGAAAGAATAAAGATAACCCTCTTGTCTCTTTCATTCCATTCCCTAAAGGCCCTTCTCTGGTCATTGGTTGGATTCTCATCCAACCTAGGTCTTGGTTCACTTCCACTAATCAACCCCCAAAGGCCCTTGCCCATAAGATAGTTGGAGACCCTAAATCTCCATGGTTGATAGTTACCTTTGTCTAGCTTTTCAATTTGAGTGTTGAAGTCTCCCATATCTAGTCTTTGATACTTGACCTAGCCCTTGGCTAATGCTCCAATGTGTGTAAAATGAAAATGAGGCTCTGAGGTTACCTCAATCCAAAGCTTTCCTTAGATGGACACCTTGTGCTCTTGCAAATTTGAGTAGAATAGCTCCCCCTTGATGTGAGCTACCTCCAAGAAGCTTTTGTTGATGCAACTCTTCAACCACCAACTCCAAGAGGTCTTCTTGCTTGTATGTGATACCTCCAAGATGCCCAAATGCTCTGATACCACTGATGGGGGAAGTATCTCAACCCCTAAGCAACGATGAAGCGCGAATGACCTCCACAGGTATCCTTCTTTGACCTCTGCACACCAAAAATGCTCTTACTCAGAGCTTATGCAGAGAACTCCAGTGAGCTTTTGTAGACCTGTAGTAGACACCAAGGGCTTTCCAACAAAACAAATTTCACTTGAAATGGATGCTTACACAAAGAGAAACAATGTCTACAACATGAGCTAGTTGAATGCTCACAACTGCTAGTCAAGCAGAGACCTCACTTCACTCCAGCAAACTTTTCTCAGAGATTATACAGAGAATGAATCTCAAACTTGAGTCAACTTTAGAGCACTCTAATAGCTACCCAATGACACCAAAATCATAGCAAATGGATACATAGAGAAGGAGAACCAGCCCTTACAACAGAGAGCAAAATATTTCCAACAGAGCCTACACAAAGAGAGAGATATCAATCACACAACTTCACTAAAATGAATGTTGCTCCCAGCTTACTCAGAGAATGCTCCAAAGAATTGATAAGCATAAAATAGACTCTTATAGCTATCCAATGAGACAAGAATTACATCAAATGGATACCATATGAGGGAGAACCAATGCTAACAACTCAGGGGTAGAGAGTTGCAACACTGCCTGCGCACACACATAGATATGCCTACTAAAAGAAAACAAACAAGCAAGCAAGGGGGTTGCTTAAGCAAGGGGCTTGCTTATCACAACTCCAGCACTTAGTGCTCACTTTACATGAGCTAAAACTCCAAGAAGATGGCCCAAAAGAAGTCAGGATACATGCTCCTTTTATAGTGAGAGGTGTGCCCCTAAAATCTAGGAACTACCTTTCCAAATCAGCCTCCTAACTTGGAGGAATTAGTTGAGATGACTTGGGGGAGTGGTTGAGTGACTTTTCTTGATGGAATCTCGTGGCTTTTGGCTTCCTTTGATTGCTCCACATGTCCATAAAAGATTCCCCACGAATTTTTAGCTTGAAGCTTGACTTTTAACAGCTTATATGTTCCCTCAAAGAATTCTTGGAGTGTCAATACAGAGCTACTTGGTATATGACAAGTTGCAGAGAAGTATATTTCTTCTTTATCTAACTCTTAAGGTAAACGAGTTTTTTGTAGCAGATGTTGAAGAATTGGGTTGAGGTTTTATGTTTGGAAAAGGTTACCTCATATTCATAATTTTCAGAAACTTCAGAAAATTTAGTCTTGTTGATGTACCAATCAGTTGAGGAATCTACTTTTTATGATTGTCTTGGTTTTTGGATACATGTTTGTATTCAAAAAGGTGTTCCATGAGATCCTATCACTTGATTGAGAAGTGGAGTTAGCCAAAAGAAAATCAAGCAGGTACTATCACATTTCACCCGGGTAGAATATGAAAAGATGAAGTATCAACTTGCAGTTTTTGGAGTTCTCAAGGTGAGAAGTTTTTCCACTTATATTTCAAGTAGGAGTTGCAAATTCTTGGGAAGGATTTGTTTGAAGAAAATTTTTACAACTTTTTGCGAAGCATGAACACTTGGAGACATTCAGGTAATAAATCAAACATTCAGTCATGAAGGTTTGATGAGAGCAGATTCTACATAGGATAGATCATTGATCTTGAATAGATCATGAAAGATCTTGAGTATTTATGAGTCAGTTGTCTATCCTTTGTTTGTGAAGATTCTTAACATTGGAAGAAGTAAGTCAAAGATTCAGATTCTATCAGATTTGTGTTGCAGAGAGATAGGTGAAGATACTTGTTATGTTACAGAAGGTTATGAATCCTATAATGCTTTCAGCAAGGTTTTGTTATGTTAGGATCAGCTAACCTTATTCTACAATATGGGAAGCTGAAGACTTACAGTGAAAACTATTAGCAACTGTAGTGCTAATAAAAAGGGTTCAGAGATTTTGTTTCAGATATAGGTATTGATCACTGAACATCAGATTTATGAAGGAAGACGTTCCAGATTTCATAAAGTCTGATATAATTTGAAGAATATTGGATACTAGTGTTAAGTCATCTAGGGGGGTGATGAAACATGAAGACTTATTTTCAAGCCATATGTGAAAGAATGCAAATTCATACCTACAGGTATTCCTATTTCAGGTATTCCTATATTTCCTTTGTCAGGTTCTCTTTATGTTCCAGCTTTGAAAGACGAAAGAAGAAGAAGAATGTTTGGAGAAAGTTCCTGTTAGGTGTTCCTATTCAGGAGAAGGTTCCATAATTCTATTGAAGAGAAGCTTGATATTTCAGAAAGGTATGTTTTAAAAGTGCGCACATTTATGTTTATACCAGGTTCTGAAGGAAAGAGGTATGAAAGACTTACAGATAGAACAAGGATGAAGACATGATGACATCATAGATATGATTTTTTGATGAGACTCATATTTCAGTTGATTTCAATTGAGTTGAGTTGATTTGACTTGAGTACAATCAGAGATGAACTAGTAGTGTTCATAATACACTAAGTTGTGAGTTTTCAGTCACAGGTTCCAGGATTCAGTTCTTGATTTTGGTTAGTGTATTTACATGACACAGCAGAAGTACGTTGAGAAATCTTTTTGGAAGGTAAATGCAAATATATGGATCCTAGTGTATGTTTTCAGGTTTTTGAAGATAGGAGATAGCAGGTTCAAAGACAGTTCATGCTATATTTGTTGTCAAGCAGTGATTTCTTGATGTGTACACTATTGGATATCTAGTTTGCAAATTTTCTCAAGTATTATGGTTCATATTCAGCAAGTTCAAGTTTTTTGAAGAAAATTCAAATTCAGTTTTTGAAGAAAAGGTTTGAAGAACAAAGAACAAGCTTGAAGCTTGTGGTAATTTGCAGCTTATGAAGTTTGCTGATCCAGACCAGATTGTACCAATATGACATTGCAAGGGGGATTGTTGAAATACAATTTCATATAGGACATTATCCATGGTCAAGTTGGTCCATATAACTCACTCTAATCAGCATGAGTAGCACTTAAGTATAGCCTTTGTATAACCAAAAGGTGTTGGTAGCGTGGTTAAAACAGCCGCCTCCCAAACCAATGGCGAGGGTTCGATTCCCCTGTCCAGTAGCGGGCGCAGCCTGTTCGTGGAATCTTTTGACCAATAAAGCAATTTTAATCAACGCTAATCGATGGATGGTGATAGCCGTTTAGCAAACGTATTTTTTTTGGATTAGATCAGCGATCGCTACGAAAAGTGCTTTATTCAAGTGCTTTTCACAATAGCTTTATTTCAAGCAAGTCTACTATATAAGAAGACATTGGGATCATTATCTAGCGTCTTCACCTAGTGTTCAACACAAGCTTTGGAGAGCTTGGACCTCAATAGAGGTGGTGTTTTGTCTAGCAAATGGGGCAGCCATGGTGCTAACTTGAAGCATGTTGAGGAGCGGCTATGGAGTTCTTCTTGGAGAAGAAGAGTGTGCTCACACTCTTGCTCATGAAGAGGAGGTTACCTCTTGTTCATGGAAAGAAGACTTGGACATTAGCAGCTTGATGGTGAGGATCGGCCATCTACATGGTGTATTTGAAGATTGTCTTCTACATGAAGATTTCGGGCTACTTCAAAGACATTGGATGGTGTTTAACATAAGATTTACATCTTATGTTAAGTATTCAGGTACATATTCTCTTTATGCACACAGGTACTACTTGAATTTTATGGAGGCAGTAACATCCATATCAGAAGGAGTCATATTCGGCATAGGTACAAGAGAATCAGTATGTATATGCTTTATGCATATTTTGATGAGGTGTTTGAGGAGGATTGTTCACATGAGTTTGATGATTTCTGGCAGCAAACTTGTTAGCATTCTTTGCTACTTTTTAAGTATGTGATCTTTTCACACACGTATCTGACTTAGGGTCTTCCATAGCCTAAGGTTAGATGAGGGTTTGTTGATTATCAGTTTCACACTGATCCTTCCTCTTTGAGTCACTCATATTCACTCTTCTATAACCTATAAGGTCACACATCTCATGTATATTCAGATTTTTGCCCATACATCTGAATATGTTTGTTACATGTGTACATTCACCCTTCCATCTATTTCTCATCACATAGAGTGGTTGAGAGTTTTGCTCCCACATTGTACATTGAACATTGGTATATATGATACTATGAGTAAGTAATGGCTTACGTAACACCTTGCACATGTCGTCTATTCTTTCTCTATCTTTGTCTCATCATTTGTATGATTAAGTGTGGGATGTTCATGTTTTGTCAATATGGAAGATTGCTAGATTCTATGTTGTATATACTAGACCTATGGAACCATGGACCTGTGACATGCGCTAAGGGCCTACCTCATTTCCAAAACCTAGAAGGAGAGCTAATGCCTAATTACATTAGTGGCTATAGAGTCAAGCTTTATCAAGAACCTCTTACTGAGGATATGCTTAGACGACTCACGTTGGCAAAGAAGCGTAAGGAGGAAGAAAAGAGAATATACGCAGAAGCTCATGCATAATCTATAGAACACATTAAGCGCATGAAGCTAAGAAGCTAGGGAGAGAACATTATAACCATCTAGAAGCAATACCTAGATACCCCATGGCCATGTGTCAGGCAAAGTGAATTACTCATCCTAGCATAGTGGATAGGAGACCATTCATTACAGTCAGGCTAGAGCACAGCAACCCTTATCGATTCACGTGTTGCGACTAGTGCGATTAGATGGTCCCATTATAAGGACTCGGGAATAGAAATGTGGCCAATTCAGGCATAACTCATAATGCTAGGAGGCATGGAAACCCCTTGCATGGGTGAGGTGGATCTTCCTATCCTCATACACGAAGTGACCATGAGAGTGAAGCTCCTAGTGTGCCATGACGATGACCTGATAGAACCCCTAATCCTTGGCCAAGATTGGCTATACGATCACTCAATGGACCTAAATCTTAGATAAGGCTCCTTGCAGATTGGAACCTTAGACCAACAACGAGTGATACTACTTGACTTCCCTAAGAACACTCCACCTGAGGTATGTAACCCTCGACCATATGAACTACATGCGATGGAGGACCGAAAGATCTTCAGCCAGATCCCTCGGCTAAGAACGCTCCTTCCAAAGTCAACCCATGAGAGCTTGGTGATGGATAGTTTCTAGACAAAAAGACGTCAAGAGATCTTCCCTTGGTCTTCCATCAGGGGTCAGGTGGGTTACATCAGCGGTCAGGTGGATGCATCAACGGACAAATGGGCACAATAGCCTCAAGTGCCCATCCTTCCACACTTACTGTGGACTGGCCTAGATCTGTGGTACAAAACGCCTCACTTCCTAATGGGAAAGTTTCGCAAGTGTTGGACCTCCCTTCTTTTCCAAAGCAGAGTGTCAACCAGACCTCTCACCCTCAACCACGAAGGCATCAGCCATGACTGAGGAACCCACTCCGACGATCATACCCAACGATACAAAGTAGGTAGTAGTATCAGCATCACAAAGCAAGTGGAATGAGACAAGTATGGATGCCAAAAGGATAGAAAGCACTGATAGTTTTCGACAATGCAGACAATGCTAAGACAAAGTTTCAGTAGAATCAGAGGCAATATTCAACAACTCCTCGACCTTGTTCTACAAGTACGAACATTCAACGGATTTGGATCGCCAAGCAGTACTTAACCAACCGACCCACAGCCACGCAGATATGGGTACCCAAGTAGTGTATTATAGCCCCACACTCAAGCCATGTAACATATACCGCTCAGAAATCTCTTCACCCATCGACACCACAACCACCAAAATCACCTTTTGTACCTCACCAACAGAATACTACCCACTCATCAACTCTTAGGAAATGGATGCCGAAACGTATCCAAAAGCCTTCTCATGACCTGTCGTACAAGATTACCCCCATCCTGAATAACCAACCCCCTTACAATAATTCTTCACAACTGAACTCTGTATAAACTCAACCGCACTAACCCAACATCACTTGTAATAACATCTCATCAAGCAATGTATGCACTATCTAAAGCATGTAGGTATCTAGAGACCTACATTAGTTTTGCAAAAATCATTCCATAAACCACTCACAACACTCGACTACATGGGTTACGCATCGGTTATGGAAAGGAACATATCATCCACGGATGTTGCACCCTTACTAGAATTGTTTACATGTGTTTGTCATATGATTTGCCCATAGAAGGCGCAATGACTAGTGAAGAATTAAAAGCATTCAAAGGAACTACCAAGAAGGCTAGGAAAGCTAGCAAGGGATGGACAGGCAAACGCATGTGCGGTTCTCTCCCCTGTTTGCAAGTTCCAGAGTCCCGGTCACCTCAAATGTCCCCAAAACAGTCACCAACGGAACCCCCTGCACCTATACAACCCATCTATATATGCATTTCACGACCTATTATCACAGAAGGTACTACTAGTGCAGTGACCTCTCAAGCAACCCCCAGTCAAGAACCCATCACTACAGCAGGAGAACTTCCCACCACCATCGGTGCGGAAGCCTTAACCTTCCCTATACCCAACTTGGAGGCAGAACCAACAAACACCACCTTTGATTTTGAAATGCATGATGCTTTCTCTAGTGAATTCCAATTTTTTGAAGGGTAATTTTTCTCACAAGAGTATGAACATCCGAGTTACCCTACCACTCCCCCTGATCAAGCACAAGAACAAGAAGTCTCCAACTCAAAAGAAGAGAGGAAAGAAACTAAACTGACAATGAAGATGGTGATGATGAAGCCAGTCAAGACATCCACGACTCTCAAGAGGATGTGCAAGATGAGGAACAAGAACAGCAAACCGAAGCTCAAGGTGACACAAGTACACACGAAGATGACATGTTCAAAGTTGTCGCCTACACTTTGGCAATCAAGAAACTCTACCGCACTATGCAGGCAGTCTAGGCATGCAGACAACTCTTAGAAGAAGAAAGTCAAGCAATTCTAGAACAAGAACTCACTACAGGAGGGTTTGAAGAAGCTTTCATTCAAGGCGTCAAGGAGTTAGTTAAATCAGTTGGAACCAATGAAGCACTGCAATATCTACAATGAAACCCACTCCCGAAGTTTGACCCATGAAGAATTCGTTTATTATCCAAGCCAGGTCAGTATATTTGCATACCAACGGATGCTCAGTCTTCACACCATGCCATGGAAGCATGAATTATTCCGGAAGACCCTATTGAAGAAGTGACCATAGTCATCGACTCCCCACCTCATCCTTCTACTGTAACTACCACTACCATCGTGGAAGTACCCACCACACCACCTGCTCCTTTGTCACCTTCTACCCCTCCAAACTATTCCCGTAGCCCTCCAACCTATCCTCCCTCTCCTAGCTCCCACCATTCCACCCAATCCATTTCTTACTCCATCCTTTTCTTCCTTCCCCATCCCTGCAAGGCCTATATTCCCCTTTCCCCCTCCAATGACCTTCTCACCACTCTCACCTCCCTATCCCACTATTTTCCCTCTCTCCTCCCCTCTCCACCAAGCCATACGATAAACCCAATCTGTAATTTATTTGTCAACCTTTGTAAATCTGGTATTCACACCCACTATCACACCACTCTTCACAGTCATTGCACTTGACACCACATCCAGTGACATGGAGATCTCACCACCCACCGCACCACCACTCACCTCACCTCTTTCACCACCCCATTTAAGCACGTCACACTTCTCCATGGTCACCAGTGCATCCACTTTCCCATCCCTCTTTCCCCTTCCCCTTGCATCAACACCCACAACCATAGCATATTCACTCACTCCATTAATATTGTGATCCACAATCGACACTGCTTTCTGCCATATGTTTTCTTGCATGACACAAGTTCGAGATGAATTCGCATCTCTCGGGACCAGCTACCAGACACTCCAGCAAACAACTATAGATTTATAGGCGCAATTAAACTCTTTATCCATCAAGAATGCCTCGCTTAACACACGCTATCAAGAGCTACACGAGGCCTATCACACCCTCGAACTACAAAGCAAACAGAAGACAAAAGAAGCAATTATCAACATCGACAACCTATTATGGGATCAAACAGTCACAAATGCAACTCCCACTCAAAATATGGGACTGTTACAATGCCACCTCGCAGCGGCCAAGGAAGAGAATCAAAGATTCCAGGAACAGAACAGAGAAAACCTTGAAGCAGCTCTGGATCAACCAGATGAACCTCTGAGTCCCAACCGCTTTAAAGCAGTACCATCGAAGTTCATGCATATATTATTAGAAGATCATGCACAACTCTTAGAGGATTATGACAATATGAATGAAGCATATCAGAAACTCCAGGACGACCATAAAATGCTATGTTGCACATAGCTACGCCACAACCATCACCAGCTCCTAAATTCATCTCTCCAGAGATTATAGAGGAACTCAATACTTTACGTGCTCAGGTACTTACTCTTCAAGCGCAGATTGCTGCTTTCTCCAAGCCCACTAGGCCTGAACCCCCAGCTGAACTTCCGAATGATGAAGAAACCATTTCTATCACAGTGGAGGAAACTTATGAAGAGGCCTACGAACCACAACCCATCCCAGGCAAACATGTCACGACTAAAGGCCAAGAAACTTTCGAACTCCCTACACCCGCATGGATGAAGTCAGTAGAAGAACTTGGAAAGACCCATTCAGCACAGGTGGAGGCACAATTACATGGCATGGCTATGATAGAGGAACACATTTTACAATCACCTTACTTTGCTCACCTGGCCCCTCGAAGGTATATCTTAGGCCATGAGCTTCAATATAAACCGTATTTAATGCTGATGGCAGAATATTAATTGGCGATTGAAAAGGAGACGAACAAGAAACCATCACATGCCACTCAGTTCGAGCCTGATGACTTGCCACCAGAAGCACAAAACGGTCAAATCTTTCAACCAAATTGGCACCAGGAGTTGTTACAAAAATATCCAGAAATGATGAGCACATGGGTCAAGGCACCCTTGCATTTGAAATAGCCAGGCATTCATTTTTTCTCTAACAAAATAATTGATAATACTTTTTCAAAACTCCCAATAGTGATTTTCATCACTCTTGTACCATATGTATCATAAAAATACCCACTTTTGTAATTAGTAGCTGCATTTTGTGCAAATCGAGGAGTCCTCGAGCTTGAGGAGCTTAGGTAGAACAAGCATACCGATTTTGGCTATTTTTAGATCTCATTTAGACCTTCAAATAGTGCCTAAAACCTATTTTTTAAGTATACCAGACACTAGATGTGAAACCGGTCAAAAGTAGTCTAAAAACTATAAAGAGAGCTGGAGAGCTCATTTTTGAGGTTAGCTTGTATGAGTAGAGAAGAGCTTAGAGCTATTTTGAGCTTGTAAGAGTGTTCTTGAGTAATAGAATCTACTTTCAACCTTCCATTGTGTCTTGCTTGTCTCTTTCTTGTGTGTGTGTGTATGTGTGTGTGCATCCATATGCTTCTCACCTTCACTCTCACTACATCTTGCATTCACGATCTTCATATCACTCCTATCTCTTCCATGGATTGACATTAAGGAGGTGGAGCTTCTTAACGTGGTGCTTACCATTGTACTAGAGCAACAGATGGGAATATTTCTTACTAAGCCCACAAAGAATTTCATCGGTTCAATCTTGTTCCGACCCAATTTCTTGCATAAGGCTATAGTGGTGATATTAGAACTAGATCTACCATCGATGAGTACTTGTGTAATCTTATGATTCTTATACCATACTATGATTAAGGGGACCACATGGTCTAGAGTTGTGTCTGATTCTAGGTGGATTGTAGCTCCAGCTGGTATCCGAATCAAATCCACATCAATGCTGCTAAAATTATCTCCTAATACTAGGAACCAACAACAACAATCGACCTAAAGGCAAGGTAATTGGTGCTTTGGACAATATTTCCTAGGAGGTACTCTGAGATGGCCCTTTTGATGATGTTCTTGATGATTCTAGTACATTCACTATTGCAGGTTTGGATGATACAAGATCAGGAAAAACAATAGCTTTGGCTTGTGCCCACTTAGTTGCCTTGGAGAATGTTCTCTGTTGCTCCTTGAATCTTCATTCAAATATTTCACCAACAAGTTGCAAAATCTTACCAGAACGAGTCTGGATGGTCACTGCTTGCATCTCCACAGATGAAATCACTACCATATTTGCTGTTGGGTTTTAGCGATCCTTCTTTATTTTTTCATAATCTTGAGCATCTTTGCAGTGCCTCTGGATATGACCCAATTCACTATGGAAGTGACATCTAGGTTGGAATGTTCAACTTGTGGCGTTTGTTTCTCCTTGATTCCAACATTGAGAATTGTAGTCGCCAGTTCGTGGTGCTCTAAAATTTGTATACAAGGAATAAGTTGGATTTTGCATATGAGGAGGGATATAGCTTATCACAGGCTCACTACGTTCTTGTATAAATGCATTGATTGCAAGTCTATTTTGTGCCTTGGCATTGTAAGAGCACATATCAATAGAATGGCTCCCATTTTCACAAATTGCACAATAAACTTGGTTTAAAGCACAATTGGTTGCTACATGGCCAATTTTTTTGCATTTTACATAAAAAATCTATTTTAATGCTTCTTCAGCTTTACTTTTCCTAGACTTTGCCCATTCCAAGTCTTCAAGGAATCCACCTACTTTATGTTCTAGCTGTAGGGCACTTCAATTACTGCATCCAATGTCATTTTGTCAATACATCAAATAATCATTACATGTCTCAGCTGTGGATTTAGTCCATTTATCAACCATTGTATTATGACATCGTTTGGAAAATTAGCATTTGTTGATGAGAGTTGCATGAGGTGGGTGCAGAAAATGGTGGCATATTCTTGCACTCCTTGATTCAATTTTTGTCTATTATTTAGTAAGAACTCAAAAATTTCAACAACGTTCTTCTTTAATCTGAATCGCTATAGAAATGCATTTCGAACACCATCACAACACCAAAAATGGTTAAGATCAAATTTGTCAGCCAACAAGAAGCTTCATTAACCAAAGTAGATTGGAAAACAATAGCTTTATATTCTGCATCATCAGGATTTTCGAGCATGCTATAGTTAATTTCAAATGTTCTAACATGGGCATCAGGGTCATCTCCTGGAAACCCCCTGGACTTTGCATAAGTTACAGCAGCTAGGAATCACCTTCTCAATCTTCCTTGCTTCCTATTCTGTTGGTCACCCAAATCTTCCATCACCTTTGGATTGAGATACTCACGATGTCGGAGAGATTCTCTCTCCCTAACTGGATATCCCAATTCTTTATTTTGACATATGAATTGTCGAACTAATGAATAGAAATATTGAAGGCATGGAGAAGGATCGATAGTGGATTCTTTGATGGAACTCAAGGAAAGACAACTAAAGATTTAGCACTTGATCTTGCTCATCACTACTTTTCTGATTGCGGGAGGTCCAGTGGAAAACCATCGAATTTCTACATACTTACCACGTTACTTTGGCAAGTTGTATTAATTGTTGACCACCATATGATATGTAAATAAAGCATGTGAAGGTCTGGGAATCACTTATATCTAGCAGGAGAGCTCAAAGGAAATGTGGAAACCATTCATTATGATCATTCTTGGGATGTCTCAAGAAGATTTAGTGAAAGATATCACTATCACTTACGCATCGTGTGGACTCACAAGGGGAAAGAAGGCAACATGTTTCCAATGATAGCATGGATACTCGTTAATGCACACTTTTGAATTTAAAAAAAAAATAAAAGAGAAAAAAATAAAGAAGAAGCGCATGTACGACTGAGGAGAGGGAGTCCAACTGATGGTGAAATGGTAGGCAAGTTTGGTGGCATCATATGCATGATAGGCGCATGCGGAGATCTCTGGCCGCTGAAGGATACAAATGAGGACAGACATGGATGCTGAGGGGGGCCATTTACACATTCAAATCTGGCAATGAGGTGGAAGAGGAGACACGTCACTGCAGAAAAAGGGCAGAGGATTCGGAAAGGAGGAGTGGCTACACGGAAAAACCCACATTGTTGGCTATGGCAGTAGTGTTCACAGAAGCAACAGCCAAAGCGGCAGAAGGTTGAAGAGCGTTGAAGCTCAAAAAGAAAGGAGAGGGGCTTCTTGATCATCTAACTTTTGAGGAGCGCTGGGCTTTTTGAATGATCTCGCTCATCGCAGAGCAGAAGAAGCAATAATCAGAGAGGGGCTTTTGTTCGGATGGGCAGAGGCTCCATAGGTGCTGCTGATTGAGAGAGGAAAGCTACCGTATTGATGATAGAGGAGGAACGTTTATGACATAAAGGAGATGATAGGCATTTCTGATTCGAGAGGTTGAGTGACTGGAATGTACGATCGCTGCTGAAAAACAGAAGAGGACTTGCACTGGAGATAATTAGGACATGTAGAGGACTTGCACTGGAGACAATTAGGACATGTAAGCACAAACTGAGTGGTACCCATGCACATAAGAGAGATTGTAAGGCTTTATGTATATTCACATTGCTATGTATGTGAGTGAGTGCACAATCCTCACCATCCGAAGCCTTTTACCTTGTTCATTGCACCATAATTGTTCTCTATGCATTTTAAAAAGTATGCATTTTATACGGCCCAATACATGGCCGTGCATAAGGCACTTTACTTTTTTTACCCATGCACTTGCAGGATTTTGTTAAAAAATGACATGAAAATCAAGATTTGATGTTATGAAGAAGGCAGGTTTATTCTCAGGTTGGTGCATCTAGAGGAAGCACAGGTTTGGTGGGGGTGAATGTCGGAGAGATTCTCTCTCCCTATTTGGATGCTAGAAAAGTTAGATCACGAGGATGAGTGTAAATTCCCAACTGAAAGATCTTAAGTATTATTAAACTCCAATCAAGGAGGGCATGAGGATGATGTCGTTAGATGCCTTGAGATTTACCAAAAAAGATGGTTTACATTAAAACATCTTTCTAAAGGATTGCAAAATTTATGATTCATTATATGCTTTCTCATAGGGATGAAAAGAAATGGTTTACGTTCACAAATCCAGATGTGATTGCGAACATGCAAAGGGAAGTCCAAATTTTTACGTGGTGGAAGACATGCAAGCAAAGAAGGATGAGTTCTGCATGATCGAGGTCACTCGGCAGTGGAAGAATGAAGAGAAAGGAGGTGGAGCGCTGATTCTCGAAAAGGAAAAAAGGAGGACTGCCTCTGGCGACGAGTAGTCTTCTAGTCCACGCATGGAATGGAGATAATTCGGACCATCTTTGGAATAGGTTGCATGAAAAAGGTAGCTATTGCTCTAGAAAACGGGGAGAACTTCAGCGACAAATGGAAAAAAAAAGGACGATTCGCTCTGATAAGGGAGGTCACGAAGGGCATGTATATATTCAGCAGATGGAGGGGGACACGGAGGCACAAATAAGAGCATTGAAGGGCGCTAGTCATCAGAAAGAGGTTGTTTCTAATAGAGATCGAATGCTATTAGGCACGATAATTTGCAAGGACTCCTCAAGAAGAATACCATCATTGATAAGCTTCGTATATGCCTCTCATCTCTGTAGACATCTATCCATATACGCATGCATACCCTCTCGTAATCCTGGAGCATTGAAGTGAAGAGGAAAGCAGAATCGGGACTTGCCATTTAGCACATCTTCATCACTTATCTACATCGCTCTCAGCTACCCATTTGCCCGAAAGTAGTGTGCTACATGCTGAATGCCGATGCTAGGAAGACGAAGGCTACAAGGAAACATATGCTCAACCCTTTCTCTAGCTGCAGAAATCTGTACCTATGGTTTTGAGATGTATGGTATTGGAAGCGTTGAATATTTACTTGAATTTTCTATATCAATTTGGAGATTACTGTAGAAATTAGTTTGAAGTTCATGCATTTACTTTGCTATAGAATTTAATTAGGAACTTGTGCAACTCTCTCATTTTTTTTTCGTGCGAAGGCTACAGTTTGAACAATTAACATCAAATTTTGTTGAGCGCACATGATGTGTGTTTTAATCGTGTCCAAAATATGTGCACTTTGACTGTAGTGAGTTTTTTTTGTTATGCATTGATTTCACATATATCATGTTGACCTGAGCATTATAATGACAAGTTTTGATTGAAATAAGAATTCTATCGTAGCACAAGTTTTGATTGAATATAAGAGTGTGTATTCTAATGCTCTCTGATGATGGTAGATGTCCAGTTTGATCCATATCTCCACTTCTGCTCGACTACAAAAAGATGCTACTATTCTAAGTCAATTATCTGATAAATGTGAATCCGATTCTACTGCAATCATGAGTATTAATGCTGACTAATGGCAGACTACTCTGCTCCGTGTCTCATTCTGTTGCATCTGATGAAGCAAGCACCGATGAATGTACAGCTATAGTGGCCACATTTGAAGAAGCAGGCATCGATGAATTGGAAGGTAAAATGAGAATAAACACAAGAGCCTCTGGATAGAGTTACATAAAAGAGAATTCTCAGATTTCTGGTTCCTTCCGCTGCTTTGCTTATTTGGTTTCAAAAGTTTTAATTCAACGATTTTGTAGTGGACAAGTATTGGTTTGCTTGCACAGGTTTCGTGATAGGACTGTCGTGGTCTAACAGCAAGAGGAAGCACCATTTCCCTTATTCTCTTAAATAGTGTTATGGAAGCTTCTTTTATTTGTCTGAGGTCGTCCTAGTAGAGTTTCTTCTTCCGGAACGGCTACAGTGATAATTCATTTTCCAGGAGCAGCCTTAGCACAAACCTCTACTTCAAGAGCAGTCAAAGTTTAGAGGTACGCGTAGTTGCAAAGTGAATTCGGTCATCTCCGATAAGCAGACGTATAATAGGGAATGCATGCTCATTCTCTAACCTATAAAATTATAAGTCAAACATTTTTGAGAAAACTCTATCAAGTTTTTCTGTTATACGATGCAGATCTTTGTCAGAAAGTCATTAGAACTTCTTCAATGGTTTTGTCGATCAACTACAGTCATGTTTATTCGCATGTAATTCGAATTCTCTGAGATCATGCTGTATAGAACAAGATGTCATCATGTTCTATATGGCAAATGACATATATATACATATAGAAAAACAAAAAGGCGAGTTATCCAGATGACAAAACAATCTATTAATCGACGAAAACTCAAGGATATTCTCTGTTTGATTCCATGATCTGCTGAATGTTAGTACCTGTAACAGATATTTTGTTTACAAGCTCGTTCAAATTTTACCATTCCTCGATTTTTCAACATTATGTTTCTTCGCATGAAACTGATGACTGATCGCCTCCATCACAGATAAAACAGGAGCATTAACTTTCAAATTTATGTTCCAATAAAAACATACTTTAAAATATAAAGAAAAAGTAATTACAACGAATGAATTTGAAGTTACTTATGATGCCTATAATTCTCTCATTGCATCATATTTTAGAAGATATAGCTGCATAAATATTCGCATCAAATGGATTTAGAAGTTTTTTCAGTTTGAAAGAAGTCATTTTTATGATTTAAACCTTCTATGCATATGTGATCATATCATGCGATGTCCATTGCATTAATATCTTTGTCCGCATAATAAATTAGAAGTTGCGAAGCGATATTCTTAGCACATCCAAGTCGTTCTTGCTTAATTAGATGCTTGACAGATTTTCTAAAAAAAAAATGAATGAAAACATCTCAAAACAAAAGTAGATGAAACATGCCTTTTAAAGTTCATAAAGTTATGGTTCTCCAATTGAATTATAAATCTTTCTCATTGAGCCTCCACTACACCTAAACTTGCTCCAAGCACCCTGCGTGCGTCGTTAGCGAGACGGTTGACTTGATCCACTAGCCGTCGCGAATCGCTCCCACATTTGAACCCGACATGAAACAACGGCACGGCAATCTCAGGTAATATATGTTTGAATTTATGTTTATACATGAGTATGATATGATGGGAGTTTATTATCTTTCTCCCTTATCAAAAAAGATATGATATGATGGGAGTTTATTATCTTTCTCCCTTATCAAAAAAGATATGATATGATGGGAGTTTATTATCTTTCTTCATTATCAAAAAAGATATGATATGAAGGGAGTTTATTATCTTTCTCCCTTATCAAAAAAGATATGATGTGATTGGAGTTTATTATCTTTCTCCCTTATCAAAAAAGATATGATATGATGGGAGTTTATTATCTTTCTCCCTTATCAAAAAAGATATGATATGATGGGAGTTTATTATCTTTCTCCCTTATCAAAAAAGATATGAAATGATGGGAGTTTATTATCTTTCTCCCTTATCAAAAAAGATATGATATGATGGGAGTTTATTATATTTCTCCCTTATCAAAAACGATATGATATGATGGGAGTTTATTATCTTTCTCACTTATCAAAAAAGATATGATATGATGGGATTTTATTATCTTTCTCCCTTATCAAAAAAGATATGATATGATGGGATTTTATTATCTTTCTCCCTTATCAAAAAAGATATGATATGATGGGAGTTTATTATCTTTTTCCCTTATCAAAAAAGATATGATATGATGGGTGTTTATTATCTTTCTCCCTTATCAAAAAAGATATGATATGATGGGAGTTTATTATCTTTCTTCCTTATCAAAAAAGATATGATATGATGGGAGTTTATTATCATTCTCCCTTATCAAAAAAGATATGATATGATGGGTGTTTATTATCTTTCTCCCTTATCAAAAAAGATATGATATGATGGGAGTTTATCATCTTTCTCCCTTATCAAAAAATATATGATATGATGGGAGTTTATTATCTTCCTCCCTTATCAAAAAAGATATGATTTGAATGGTAGTTATAACCTACTTCCTCATTAAAAAGGTATTTATATAAGAATTCTTTTTACTTTCTTCCTTAATAAAAAGTAAAATTATGAATTTTATTAATGATGCAAATTTGCTTTTCTAATCAATGTTTTGAGTGGTTTAATGCAGGTCAAGCAAGAATAGATGATTGGATATTTCAATGGAATATTATGAAAGCTACAAAATTTGACTTAATATTACTTTGGTTGTTATAGATGCATTATCGAGAAGTCTTATCTTGGATTGCTATATTTGGTTTAAGTGTGCTAATAGTTATGTTTTTCACGAGTTTTTTCAAGATGAAATTTTTTTTAGGTTTAGGATGAAGAATGGGAGTTTATTGGCAAACCAAGTTTTTTTTCAAGAATAGACTATGAATAAACTTTTACTTCCAGTTTTGCACCATTTTGTTTAACCTTGCATTTAAAGTACGCATCAAATTATGTATAAACACATGTTGAGATTTTTCCTTAGGTGCACGTCCATTTGCACTGATCTCGATTGTAAAATGCATTATGAAATCTGCGAGCAAAGTCTAAGTCTATGAGATAAAAACCTCTTCATCAAAAGCTCTTATCCCTTATGCACCATAAATTCTGGCAAATGCACTCAAAGTATGCATGTGATAGGGGCACATTACATGACCATGCATTGAGGCACAAATTGAGTGTTACCCTTGCACATAAGAGTGATTGTAAGGATTTATGTATTTTCACATTGCTATGTATGTGAGTGAGTGCACAATCCTCACCATCCGAAGCCTTTTACCTTGCTTATTGCACCATATTTGTTCTCTATGCATTTTAAAAGTATGCATTTTTTAAGGCCCAATACATGGTTGTGCATAAGGCACTTTATGAGTTTTTCCCATGCACTTGCAGGATTTTATAAGAAAATCACATGAAAAACAAATTTGATGTTTTCAAGAAAGCAGGTTTATTCTCAGGTTGGTGCATCCAGAGGAAGCACAGGTTTGATGGGGGTGAATGTCGGAGAGATTCTCTCTCCCTAACTGGATATCCCAATCCTTTATTTTGACATATGAATTGTTGAACTAATGAATCGAATTATTGAAGGCATGGAGAAGGATCGGCAGTGGATTCTTTGATGGAACTCAAGGAAAGACAACTAAAGATTTAGCACTTGATCTTGCTCATCACTACTTTTCTGATTGCGGGAGGTCCAGTGGAAAACCACCGAATTTCTACATACTTACCACGTTACTTTGGCAAGCTGTATTAATTGTTGACCACCATATGATATGTAAATAAAGCATGTGAAGGTCTCAGAATCACTTATATCTAGCAGCAGAGCTCAAAGGAAATGTGGAAACCATTCATTATGATCATTCTTGGGATGTCTCAAGAAGATTTAGTGAAAATTATCATTATCACTTACGCATCTTGTGGACTCACAAGAGGAAAGAAGGCAACATGTTTCTAATGATAGCATGGATACCCGTTAATGCACACTTTTGAATTTTTAAAAAAAATAAAAGAGAAAAAAATAAAGAAGGAGCGCATGTACGACTGAGGAGAGGGAGTCCAACTGATGGTGAAATGGCAGGCAAGTTTGATGGCATCATATGCATGACAGGCACATGCGGAGATCTCTGGCGGCTGAAGGATACAAATGAGGACAGACACGAACGCTGAGGGGGGCCATTTACACATTCGAATCTGGCAATGAGGTGGAAGAGAAGACAGGCCGCTGCAGAAAAAGGGCAGAGGATTCGGGAAGGAGGAGAGGCCAATGTTCAGTGACTGCGAGCAATGATTGTGCATGTTGCTAGTCTTATTTGGAGTAACGAAGTAGTAAATCATCTAACAGACTGATCATTCTTTACGCGACTCAACATCACTCATGTTCTGACAATGCGATGAGTGTATCTCGAGTTATGAATTTGGCGACAATCATCTGTTTATCTCCAGCTTCATTCTATCTGAAGGGTACAATAGAAGACGAAAAAAGAAGTTCGTGATCTTCACTGCACGCTCAGGTGCACTCTTTGATCTCATCTTGAGACTGTATTAGTCTCTAATAATTGGACTATGGAGGTGAAAAAAGGATAATCTATCAACAGGGCTAATACGTTGAAGAATTCACACAGGGTTTGATCTTGGATTGGGTTTTTTCTTTTATTTTATTTTTGATGCGCAGATTCTCATGTCAGAGTTGATCAGCTGGTCTAGAGCAGGCATGCATATATTTTGATGATGATTCTGATCGCCAGAGCTTGCCAGGTCAATACCAGACGTTGGCCTCCTTTTTTCTATTACCGGCTCTAAAACGTGCGCTGTTGAATCAACACATAATGATGCCTCCAAACAGAAGAAAAATAGGGAGGAGAAGTCATGCATGGTGAGGACAAAATAGAGAAGGGATGAATCGATTCACTGTGAAGGGGACTGGTGACAAAGATCTAAAGTTCAAAGGCCAACACACGAGGATTTTCCTGGCAATCTGATCGAAAAGGCTACAGAATTTGGAGATGATCGGCCATTGTTTGAGAAGAGAATCGTACGTCAGCACTTGGTAGCTAAAAAAGGAGGTATGCGCAAGTCTGGGAAATTGAGTTTAACCTTTCAGTGAAGAGGGGGTTGGCCAATCTTCTGCTCTTCTTCTGCTCAAGACATATCATTAGTGTCGTGGATGAGAAGAGAGCTTCAGGAGGAAGGCGTGGAGGAACGTTGTTTGAAGGAGATGAAATTCTGAAGAGGAATTTACGGAAGAGTTGTTGTCTGCTATTTGGAATCGATATGACTACTGTCAAAACGATACCCACAACGCATATGCCTGTCATTATTACGAACATAACCTGTTAGAAATCTAGAGAAGAAGATGGAGCCTATTGCTGTATGTGAGATCTTTGGAGGAACTGAAGAAATGGCTATGCCCTCTGCTTGTGCGTTGATTGTCGTTGTTTAAGGATTGCTTGTTTGCCATATTATTCTGCAGGCGTGAACTATGATAAATGATAAGATTCTGGTAGTGAAGCTTGATTGAACTCTTCTGTAAAGATTTAGCATAACGTAAGAGATGCTTCAACATATGTTTTCTAGTGAGTTTTAAGAGGATGTGACCATTTACTTGTGTGTAGATGTTTTCGGTTCCCGCAGATGAGAACGGAGATTTAAATTGTTGGCCACTTTGCTCTGTAATGTCATGAGTTTAAAACTCATACATAGCAGTGTTTTTTATTATTCATGCTTCACGAAAATTACCGATTGAATAAACATTCATATTCTTTATTTGTAAAGTACGATAATTATTCTGATCTCTGACAGATGCTGAAGCAAACCACTTTCATGATGGTCTGATCTTCATAGCTCCGCCATCCTAAGAGACTATGATGCTTTGTGTTTATATGATTGTTGCGAAATGTTTAAAATCCTGGTCATTATCAAATGTGCGCGAAGTCAAACCAGATATAGATGTTGAATATAAGCGATTGCTTTTGAGACGGTTTATCTTTTGCATAGAATGGCTAATATACATGAAAAAGGCATAGAAGATGTTATAGATTGCAACGGGTAAAAACATCATAGACATTTGATTTGTTTTTTCTATGGTTCATGATCTCACAAATTGTTTCAAGCTCCTGTTTTCCGTTGTGCTAATCTATCTTATGCAAACTTATGAATTATTTGATCTGAGACACATAATATCATTTCCGTTGTGCTATTAGAATTTCAAATTTCTATTTGACAATAAACATATACTAATGAAATGAACTTTGTTTAGATAAAGGGAAATCAATAAAGTCGAATTTGGATTTTCTTCGTTCCTTATATTGACATACACAAAAAATACAAGTAGTTAATTATTTTTTTCTATTATAACTTCATGGTTTGCATTGATTTCGACTAGCCTTTAGGACTCGAGAAAGACATATGAACAAAAACTTACTTCATTTTTTTCCAAAAGAATGATAAGGATTTCAAATGCGAGGAACGGTTATAGACAAATGAGAAACATTTGAAATGCTCATGATTTCCTTTCAACCTTGAAGTCATCAAGATAGTTATTGGTTTAGTATGGCCTTTGAATAAGAAAAAGACTTGGTTTGGACAAGTGTGATTGAATTTTGATTTGCAAGTTCATCCTATTTAGAATAAGAATTTCCCAAGTCTTATTTATATGATAAGTTGTCACATTTTAACCTCATTACTTTTTATGAGTCAAAAATGTTAAGAAATGATGAAGTGTTCAGCCAAACATGATGAAGTGAATGATTGAATTGAATTCGTATGTTCTTTTAAAATATTTTGAAGTTTTCAAAAAATGACTTGAATTGTAAATGTGATTCTAAAGTTCTTGATTCTGGATTATATTTTCCAACTGAAACCTTACTTATTTTTTTGAGTTCCCACTTTACCTGAGCTTGCTTCAAGCACCCTGTGTGCCCCATTAGCGAGACGATTGAATTGATCCACCAGTCGTCACGAATCGCTCCCACAACAGGCACCTACTACCTCGTGAGACTCAAAGGTCGTGGGCAATGCTTGATCAGCGGAAACATGTAACCCTTGTGGGAATTTTATATTAATAGGTTGAATAGGCTCAACATCTTCTATCTGGGGTAGTTTCCTATTACTCCAAAATAATGGGGATTGTGCTAGATGCCTCTCAATTGGCATTCTCCAATCCTCTCGTGTAATCACCAGCTTTAGGAATGGTTCTTCTACAATTTTGGGAATATCTACCACAACTTCCGGGGTAGGGTTAGTCTATGTAGACTGTGTGTTGCATCCTTTCACTTGAAATTGTATCTTTGACAATACTCGAAACACATTCGATCACTGGCCTCTTACTGGACACTAGGCTTTCACTGAAACCTGCGTTGCTACCAGACAATGGAATTTCACCAAACATGACCAAAGAATTTGCCAATGCTTCCTACAAACTGTGAATGATGAAATATTATGGCACCATCACACTTTTGCTTTCAACACTCCTTCCTTCTGAACTCGTACCTTCTCTTTCCTTGTGTTGTGGTGTCCCTAATGCACTGTTTATTCAAATGGGGTTTTTATCACTTCGATACTTTGAACAACTCTCATCGAACCGTGTTACTGACATGTATTTGATAGTAACCAATCCCCAACAGGATCGCAAGTGTTAACCTCTGCTATCCAGTCCAGTTAAGGAATAGGATAAGGTCAGTAGGGTTCTTGGGATGGCAGAATCCAATAATGTTGGATCCCTGTGTTTTGTCCAACTACCTCACCAAATAGACATCTACCAAACTTAGGAACACAATATCAATAACACATTGTAATATCTTCATCGAATTACACCGAACAGATTACAAACATCTAAACTTCACCTAGTAGTTACTATTATACTGACTAACTTCATTGAACAAGGAACAAACTTACTTGATCCAACATAAATATAACACTTTAGATAGTAATTACACAACAATATGACAAAAAAATTTGACTCTATGTGGTAGAACACAGACAACCCGGCATGTCTGGTGCCTATCTATGACTTTTGTCTCTTTGGTCTCCGTGCATAGGGTAGAATGGTGTATATTAGATGAAAGGTTACATTTAGGGACTCTGCCTCTTCGAGGAGTCGCTTTGGCATAGTTTTACATAGGTGTCTGACAGCTAACAATTCGTGTATTTTCTCTCAATAGTGCAATATGGTGCAGTCAATTCTCTCACATTCTAGTTTTGCAATGGACATATGTTAGCCATGTGGTCCTCTCCACAAGTATAACATCTCTTCAACAAGGTGACCCTTGGTGTCTGTCTATTTTGAACTCCTAGCTTCTTAGCAACTTTCTTAGTTAGCCCATCTATCTCAGTGGAGGGTCTAGAAGTATGACTAGCAAAACTATTGGAATCCTTATAGAGTTTGGAAAATTCTAACTCCTCAGCAAAGTTGCATCTATGTCAATACACATTCTCAAGCATTGATCTAGTGTGATTGGCTCCTTGAGATATACATAGGATCTAAATTTCCCGCTTAGAAGTCCATCTAAAAATAGAGAAAATTGTTTCACTTGTGTAGGTAATTTAGGTGTGGGACATCTTTCCACGTATTGTTCAAATTGGCGTGCAGCTAGCCAAACTATTTCTTGGGATGTTTGCTTGAAGTTGTGGATCAAGGATGATGTGTTATGCCTGATGCCACTCCTGGAAAATTCTACAATGAATGCTTCTAGTATTAGACCTATATTGTGGTAGTTGTGACTGCTTAGGGTTCGAAACCAAGCTAAGGCAGTACCCTTGAGGGTCAAACCAAATGCCTTCAACTGGGTGAGCAAGTCCTCAACCTATTCAGCTCTTAACACTTGTTTGAGCTTGGCCACATGATCATAAGGATCTCTGGACCCATCAAAGTAGTTTTTCATTGTCTTGACCACTTGAGAGGATCTAAGGGTTCTTGGGTACTCTCAGGGTCTAGGAAATGGGAGATCATGTGCATCTCTTTGATGCCTATGTGATCTTTGTCTTTCTCTTTTAGGTCTTTAACTTTCAAATCTTGATCTTTCTCTTCCCATTGTGTGTGCAAAGCTTACCTCATGTCTCTCTCTGGCTCTTTCCCTCTGGTTTTCATGAGACTGGGATGATCCTTCTCCTTGGAGGCCATGGGAAACATTAGATCTTGGTGGAGGGAAAATTAACTCTCCCGGCCAAGTGTATGCATGCCTGCCATGCTCTGTTACCAAGAAGTTTATCTTTGACATGTTATCCAGATAGACAACTTTGTGTGGTATCTCAGGATCTTTGAACTCATAGATGGTGAGTCTTCCTATTTTGCTAAGTTGATCTGGCTTGAATCTCCAAAAAGCTTCCTCCATTTCTCTATTCAAGAATAGTTCTATGCTTTTGTTGTCTTGGGGAACCCACTCTAGGGTAATCACTCTAGTCAAGATGGATTTGCCTTGAGGACTCTTGGTTTCTCGTCCTAGGTCTCCTTGCTCTAGGTATCCTATCTCATTCTCGAGAATGACATTTCCAAAATTATCTATCCTGTCTAGTAAGCTGGTAACCACTGTGACATACATGGTTCCTTGCTTGTTAACATAAGAACCCTCTTCGAACTTGACTATTGGGTGTTCAAGTTTGAAGGGTTGATCTAGGTTTTCGAGTTGGACAATTGATCATCCTCATAGATGCATGTACCTAATTAGTTAGTCCTATTATACTCCAACTACGTCTCATAGGGGCCTTCCAGTGTCTTTAAATAGGTAGTACCTATGCTACCTGTTTCTGAATCACTTGTTTCTGAACTTAGCATGTAGGGATAATCACTAAGTTGTTGTGCCCATGACCTAGCTATATGGATGATGCTAGCCTTAGAAGATCTAGTGCTTTGTCTATCCAGCCTAGATGTCTACCTGATCTAAGGTTCATAAGCCTTATCGACTAACCCCGATTTCTTGAGTACAATCGTGTTGCAATGTCCTTTGTGTATCAATTATTTTTTCTTTTTATTTTACTTGGATTGTTCACTTCTTGTCCAATAGTTTATGGCGTGAGGAATACTTGAGTTTTTTTGCACTTGAAGTTTTTGTCGAACAATTTATATTCTTTTCCCTTAGGTTTTTCCACAACAATATCTTAACTATACTTGAACTTGATTAATTAGGGTTTCTTGTACTTATGTTTTGCTTATCACCCTAATTATTTAATACCACTAGTCGTGCTTAGCCTAGGCTAAGACTAACCAAGGGGGTTAAGAATGCTTCCAACCTCAATTTGCTTCTTCCTTGATTGCACTTGTATGCCTTTGACACATATTCCCAAGATTGCACAAACTTGCATCTTGCTTTGGTCTCTCCAAGAGCTCTTAATGGACCTATAAAAGTTCCAAGCTTAGCTAAATCTTTAATCCTAATTGACAGACAATTTTGATTTAGGCATTTTTCAAAGACCCTTCTTCCCCCTTGTATTGCTAAAAAATCCTATAGAGTTCTCTTGGCTTTCTAATCTATGTACCTAAGTACCAACCTAGGGACTTGTGGAGAAGGAGACTATACCTCGATCCCCCTCAAGTGCATATAGTGGGGATTCATGCTTTATTTATCAATCCGAGGAGTATCAAAACCTAGCCGAGTGTATGAAGACATGCATGCAAATGATGATCAATGCAAATGAGCTTCCCAAAGAATGCAAACATGTCCAAGCCTATTCCAAACAAGTGTCAAGAATCTGTGGAGATGTCATGATACTTGGAGCAGCAGCCAACAGTAAATCGAGCTTTTCTCTCAACTCCAAACTCCGAATATAGTGCATAGCGGGTTCTTTCGAAGCTCTCGAGAAGACGCATCCAATGCTGGTTTCACTCAATTCTGACACTCCTACTTCAAGTTATGACCAAAATACGGAGTCGTGGGAATGACCTTCTGTTGAAGCTGAAGGTCAAGGACAAAGCACAGGAGCACATCAAAGAGGTGGACACACAAGAAGAAGGAGCTCCAAGAAATGTATGTCAATTTGCAGAAGAATCCCCTACAACAATAGTGATTTTCATCACAAAAAACCATTGTAAATACCATTTTTTATTTTTGTAACTCCATTTTGTTCAAGCCAAGGAGTCCTTGAGCTTGAGGAGTATTAGAAGTATCATCCTACCAATTTTCATAATTTTTAGACTTCGTTTGAGCCCTCAAATAAGCCCTGGAACCTAATTTTTAACTAGGTCGGACACTAGGTCTGGACAGGGCCAAAAATAGTCAAAAAACTGTAAAAAGAGCTAGAGAGCTCATTTTTTGAGGTTAGCTTGTTAGAGAATAGAGCTTTTGTAAGAGAAATCTTTTGCAATCGAAGCTTTCCATTGTTCCTCTCTTTGATCTTACCTTGTGCACGTGTGTGTGTATGTGTGTGCATGTTTGTGTGCTTTCACTCATGCACTTGTGCCTTCACTTGCTCGTGGCCTTCATACCGGTCCTCACGTCTCCGCAAATTGACAAGTAAAGGAGGTGGTGCTTACACTTGAGCTACACCAAATTTTTCCGCTGTTGCCGGGGAGAGAGCTTCGAGGACGAGCGTTGTGATAGTAAGATCATAGATTTGCGACGTTGGAAGGATAAAAAAAACTATCATTTTTGTTCATTTTTTGATTTTTCTTCTTCATATTCATCATCATCACCATCTCCATCTTCTTCCATCTTCTTCTTCATAGAAATTTCTTGTTTTTTAGTGCATTTTCATCATTTTCAATACCATCTTTCATGCATTACTGTGCGAGGAGTTAGGAAGTGCAAGAGAGAGCAAGCGCTTGTTTTTTTTATGATTTTCTGCACAAACAGAGCTCGCCATTGCTCGGCGCTCAGAAATTCAAAGTTCCCACCAAAAAACACGATTCTATGATGAAAATCACGATTCTGTGAAAGATTCAAATTTTTTTGAAAATTGCGATTCTCTATTTCCCGCCTAAAAGCCTTTTGAAAAGAACACGATTCTGGGGTCATTCTCAGAATCGCGATTCTGTGGTTGTGCTCAAAATCGGAATTTTCAAAACAAGATTCTCATCCAGGGTACAAAAATCGCGATTTTCATGTCAAAAACACGACTCTGAGAAAATATGATTCTGTCGTTGTGCTCAAAATCGCGATTCTCACAAATCACGATTTCCAGCCAAAAACACGATTCTGACCAAACCACGATTCTCTGCTGACAATCACGATTTTCAAAAGCACGATTCTCTGTTGGCAATCGCGATTTTCAAAAACACGATTCTTTGAAAACACAATTTTGTGAAAAGACGATTCTGTGAAAACACGATTTTGTGAAAAGACGATTATGTGAAAACACGATTTTGTGAAAACACGATTTTGTGAAAACACGATTTTGTGAAAACACGATTCTCTGTTGGCAATCACGATTTTCAAAAACACGATTCTCTGAAAACACGATTTTGTGAAAAGACGATTCTGTGAAAACACGATTCTGTGTTGGCAATCGTGATTTTCAAAAACACGATTCTCTGAAAACATGATTCTCATCCAAGGTACAAAATCGCGATTTTCAGAACACGATTCTCAAAAAATGCGATTTTCAAAAACACGATTCTCTTGAGATTCACAGCATCGCGACTCTCTGATTTCATAGCATCGCGATTCTCTTGGTTTCACAAGATCGCGATTCTCTTGGTTTCACACAATCGCAATTCTCTTGATTTCACAAAATCGTGATTCTCTTACAAAATCGTGATTTTTCCACAAGTGCCTGTTTGCCTGTTTTGACTGCCAGGAGCCTGATTTGACATAACTTTTTCATCCAAAGTCCATTTTTTGAGCTCTATAACTTGTTGGAAAGCTCATTTTGAATCCTACACGGCCTCAACTGTTTTTTTTATAAGAATAATGCGTTGATTTTCAGGTAGGATAATTTGAAGTTGACCTTCAGGTGGGACCTGGAACCCAAGGGACTCCAAAGAATTTTTAACCATACTAAGGGAAAATTTTGGACTCTTAACCAAAGCTTATGAACCTGAGATCTGGTAGACACCTAGGCAAGGATAGACAAAGCATTAGATCTTCTCAGTCCAGTGTCAACCATACAACTAAGTCTTGGGCACAACAACTAAGTGGTTGTCCTTACATACTAAAATCTGACACAAGTGACTTAGAAATGTCTTTTAGCATGGGGAAACCTACAGGTGGCTCAAGAACTGCCCATCTACAAACACCAGAAGGCCCCTATAAGACACAATTGGAATATATTCGGACCAACCGATTAGGTGCTCGCATCTATCAAGATGGCCTGAGGCGATCAGTGATCCAACTCAAAAATCCAGATCAACCCTTTGGACTTGAACACCCGGTGGTCAAGTTCGAAGAGGGTTCATACATTGATAAGGAAGGAACCATGTATGTGGTCACCAACCTACTAGATAGGACTGATGAGTTTGGAAATGTCATTCCTGAGAACGATATAGGAGACCTAGAACAAGGAAATGTAGGACAAGGACCCCAGACTCCTAGAGGTAAGTCAGTTTTGACCAGAGTGATCACTTCAAACTGGATCCCTTAAGACAACCAAAGCATAGAACTATTCTTGAATAGAGAAACAAAGGAAGCCTTTTGGAGATTCAAGCCAGATCAACCTAGCCAATTGGGCATAGTCATCATCTATGAGTTCAAGGATCCAGAGATACCAGGAAAAGTTGTCTACCTTGATAACACATCAGAGAAAATGTTCTTGGTAGTAGAACATGATAGACATGCATATACTTGGAAGAGTGAATTGATTTTCCCTCCACCAAGATCCAATGTGTCCCATGGCCTCCAAGGAGTAGGATCATCCCAAGCTCATGAAGCCGATAGAGAAAGAACTAGAGAGAGACCTAAGGTAAGTTTTGTTGAGATATCAAGCTCAACATGTGATGATCCAGGATGACACGTACCAGTTTTTTGTTTCTCTGACATGTATAGTGGTCATGCCGGTATATGTCAGGGATACTTCATTGAGCTTTATTAGATTTATCTACTGAGAGTGATGGCACATTTGTTTCTTGCCAGCTCACTCATTCGCGGACATTAGGTTTTTCCTTATGTATTGGTCTTTATATATTGCACTTGTTATATTCTTGTTTTTAGGTCATTCTTGTACATTCCTTTTATGTAATAGAAGAAGAAGAAGAAGAAGATCATTCTTCCTTGCCTCAATCTGTGTGTGTGCTTCTCCTTGAGAGTGAGAGTGTGTGTGTGAGCTCTCTTCTTTATCTCCTTCCTTGTGAGATGGTATCAGAGCCAGCCTGGCTGTAGAGAGCTCGTGGAGAAGGCGACGGTGAAGACTACGCGGCAAGGCGTGGAGAAAACGCGATTTCACAAACGGCCTCCGTTTGCTACGAAAATCGTCGTGAAGGTAGAAGATGTTGGAGACCTCTTAATCTCCAAAGGTTTGATTTATACTGACTTAAGAACACTTCTATGTCAATTATAAACCAAACTTTACACAAACAATGATCTTCTTTACCAAAACTTCAATCAACACTTCTCTGAGTGAAGAAATGTTTACTTCAGAAAGTCTGCTTCAGAAATCAACTTCTTTACCTGCACAAAACTCCAAATTTCTTCAAGTAAATGATGCACAAGTATTAGCAATACCTTTGCGCAATCATACTAGTCATTAGTTCTCAAAACTAATCACCAAAAGTTTAGTTTGATCATTAAGATCAATGATATGTAAAAAACTGTCTCTCAGAAGTTGCGCCTTCGACATAGTCAACTTCTTAAGTTGATTTCTCCTAATCTGAAACCCGTTTTGCTAAATGCTTTTAGCCATAGCTTCCTTATCTTCTAACTTAAATTTTAAGTGCTCACTCATCAAAAACTTTACAGTATACACTCAGATCTGATCAAAATACTGAGACGGAAAAGTGCGCTACTCTCAGACTTCAGTTTCCAAAGTTCACATATGAATGTTCCTATTGATCATTCTCACAGTAGGAGAGGAATTAGATTCTGAAACTCTAGACATAGCTTCATTAGCTTCTCAATTAGATGTGTACAAAAGAATTTCTGATCCACTTGATCAGACAGAGAGCACTCAGAGAAAAAACCCGTCGCTATTTTCTGGGAAAAAACTCTCTACACATCTTTCTGAAGTTTGTCATCTACAAATGACTCTCTTACATAATTCTTGTCATCATTAACTTATATATACATGACTTTAGACTCATCCCGTGTCTATGACATTGCTACTAATCATCCTAAGAGTTCAGCTATACTCAGTTTACAAGATTCTTCACTTATATGTACATATGTGTACAAGACATCATCCTGAAATCTTCTTCACTTTCACAAGTATCTTTCTTTGCTTCATTCCAACCATAAGCTTTCTTCAAGATCTGTATAATCATCAATTTGTGATTGGCTTGTTCCAACAGCTCCCCCTCAATCACTAATTGTGATTATTCCATTCTTCTTCACTCCTGCCATCTCCTTGAATCTCTGTAGCTTAGGTCCATCCAAGCTCTTTGTCATCATATCTGCCACTTGTTCTTTTGTTTGAGTGTACATTACTTCAATCTCTTTATCAAGTACCTTTTCCCTCAAGAAATGATACTGAATCTCTATGTGCTTAGTCCTGGCATGAAAAACAGGGTTAGCTGCCAAATACAAAGAACTCATATTATCTCCAAAAATAATTGGAGTACTATGATCAGTTTCAAAACTCTTCATCAAGGTCTTCAACCATATCACTTCTTTTGCAGCTTCTACCATTCCCTTATACTCAGCTTCTGTGGATGATAAAGCAACTGTATGTTGCTTCTTTGAACACCAAGAAACTAGCTTATCTCCAACATAACAGAGATACCCATGAGTAGATCTTCTATCATCTGAGTCACCTGCCCAATCTGCATCACTAAACACTTTGATTCTTGTGTCAGAAGTGAAACCATAATACAATCCTTCATTTAGGGTTCCTTTGATATATCTGAGTACCCTTTGGGCTGCAATCCAATGATTCTTCTTTGGACAATGCATAAATTGTGACAACACACCTACTGCATATGATAAGTCTCGTCTTGTCAAGGTAGCATATATTAAACTACCTACCAAACTCTGATATTTCTTCATATCATTGAATTCTTCACCTCCATACCTGCTTAATTTATGATTTACATCCAATGGTGTAGTCAAGATCTTGCAATCCTCCATGTTAAACTTGACTAGAAGATTCTTCAAGTATCTCTCTTGTGAAACATGTACTCCATGTTGAGTATACACAATCTGCATTCCTAGAAAATAAGATAAGTTTCCCAAATCACTTATCTTAAACTCCTTCTCTATTTGCCTTTTGAGTTCATTGATTCCTTGAGTATCTGTTCCTGTGACAATAATATCATCAACATAAATGCACATGTAAATGTATCCATTTTCACTTGCCTTCACTAGCAAACTACTATCTGCCTTTGATGTTTGAAATCCACATTCATTCAAGAACTTGACCAATCTGTAATTCCAAGCTCTTGGGGCTTGCTTCAACCCATATAAAGCTCTGTTGAGCTTACACACATAATCTGATCCAATTGATTCCATGAAGCCTTCTGGTTGCTCCATGTATACTTCATCTGCAATGTATCCATTTAAAAATGCATTTTTCACATCCAATTGTGATAATTTCCATCCCTTACAAGCAGCAATAGCAATCAATGTTCTAATTGTAGACATTTTAGCAACAGGACTAAAGGTTTCATCATAATCTACCCCATAAGTTTGGGCATAACCTTTGACCACAAGTCTAACCTTGTATCTAGACACCTTACCATCTGCAAACCTCTTTGTTTTATATACCCACTTGCATCCAATAACCTTCTGATTCTTTGGTCTTGATACTAATTCCCAAGTTTCATTTTCAAGAAGAGCATCATACTCTTCCTACATTGCAATCTCCCAATTCTGTTTACCTTTGGCTTCTTCATAAGTGATTGGATCTTCTTCTGTCTTCACAATGTAAGCATAATCTTTTGTTGTTAGGAAAGATGTATCATAACTATACCTTATAGGTTCTTTCCTTTCTCTTGTAGATCTTCTGATTTCTGCACTTCTCGAAGTTTCAGCCTCATTTGATTCTGGATCAAATCTTGGACCTTCTTCTACATGATCCTGCAATCTACTTCTAGAATCAACATCATCAATACTTTCTTCATACACTTTTACTTTTGCCTTTCCTTTTCTTTGTATCTCTTCAACACCTGCAAAATCATTTGTTGATCCTGTATACCATGTATTTTGCTCATCAAATGTCACATCTTTAGTAACAAGAAATTGCTTTGTGGATGGACTCCACAACCTGTAACCCATCTGTCTATCATCATATCCAATAAACACATACTTCTCTGCTTTTGGTTCTAGCTTATGTCTTAATTGTGAAGGAACATAAGCATATGCAATACATCCAAATACCTTACAATGATCAAGGGTAGGTTTCTTACCCCACCATGCTTCATAAGGGGTTCCTCCATCCAAAGCTTTGCAAGGCAACCTATTCACAAGGTATGTTGCAGTGTTAATAGCTTCTGCCCATAAGTAATTTGGACAATTCTTTTCCTTCATCATGGCTCTTGCAAATTCTACAAGAGTCCTATTTCTCCTTTCTGCTACTCCATTCTGTTGAGGGGAATACCTGCAAGTTACTTCTCTTTTGATACCTGCATTCCACAAATAATCATCAAACTCTTTAGAGAAATACTCTCCCCCTCCATTTGATCTTAACCTCTTGAGCTTTTGCCCTGTGATCCTTTCTGCATAAGCATGAAAATGTTTGAATGTCTTGAAAACTTCTGATTTATCCTTGATTACATATAAAGTAATCCACCTGGTTGCATCATCAACAAACAACACATAATATCTGGATCCATTTATGCTATAGTCCCTTGAGGGACCCCATACATCTGTATGAACCAATTCAAGCATATTTGAATGCTTGTACCCTGATTTGTTGTAAGAACCTTTATGTGCTTTACCTAATTGACAAGCTTCACACTTGTACACCATATGTTGCCCTTCAATATTTGGCAATCCAAGCACCACCTGATTCTTTGACATTACCTTTATAGCTCTCTCATTGAAATGACCTAGCCTTTTATGCCATAGGTCTAATTCAGAAACCTTTTGACCTCCATAAGTAAATAATGCATGTCCCACATTACCTTGGACTTTGAGAGTGAACAATCTTCCTTCCTTTTTACCTGTAATTATGTTTCTATATCCCTGATTTGGATCTTGTACATAAACACCGTCATTTGTGAATCTTACCTCATATCCTTTCTCCACAATTTGCCCTACACTTGTCAAATTTTTAGGAATAGTAGGAACATAAAGTACCTTGCTCAGAAGTGTACTTCCACTCTTTGTCTTTACTGATCCAATGCTCTCCACTTTATGTTTGGTATTGTCACCTGTTTGAACTGTATGTCCATTCACCCTTGCTTCCATATCAGTCATCAAGGATAGATTCCCACTCAGATGGTTGCTACACCCTGAGTCAATATAAAACACTCTTTGATCTTCTCCCATTGATTCATGAGTTGCATTCAAGATAAGAGTCATATCATCCTTCTGATCTGATGCATAATTGTAATAATTGTTGTTGTAGGACTGAGATTGGAAGTTTCTTCCACCTCCTCTACCATATGATGTCCTACCACCTCTTCCTCTGAAATTGCCTCTTTGGTTTCTGCCTCCTCTACCTCTTTGATTATAATTCTGATTATTACTTCCACCATTTTGATTGTTATACCAACAATCATTTGCCAAATGATTTGTTCTGCCACAAATCCAACAAGCTTTAGCATTATCTTTGTTCTTACCTCCTCTTCCTTTACCTCTGAAATTCATCTTTCCCTTTGTGAAGTTAGCTTGATTTGAATTCTCTTCATCATCATTCGATTGCTTTCCCTTGCCATTCTTTTTCTTGTCCTTGGAGTACATAGCTTGGCTTGTACTTCTATCATTGTCTCCTTTAAGGTCCTGCTCAAAGGTTAGCATATGTCCTAGCAATTGATTAAGATCAGGAGTAAAGTGATCAAGTGACAATTCTATGGACAATATGAAAGGCTTCCACTTCTCATCTCCTCTCAGACCTGTAAGTATTTGTCTTACCAACTTTTCCTCTTCAATGTCTTCATCCACTGCTCCCAAGCTATCTGCAATATCCTTCATCCTTGCCACATAATCAGAAATTGATTGTGAGCTCTTCTTCTTGAAGGTTGTGAACTCAGCCCATAGTGAGGACTTCCTTGACTTGGTTGTATTCTGGAAATGCTCTTCCAAAGCATTCCAAACATCTGTTGCACTTTCCAAACCTCTAATGTGAGGTAGAAGATAATCATTTACAGCCATGTAAATGATACTCCTTGCTTGAGCATCCTTTCTCATCCAAGCCTTCAAGTTTGCAAGCTCTTCCCTAGTTGGAATACTAGGATCTGCAAATTCAAGTTTTTCTTCATCTCCTGTAATAAATGCCATCAAATCTTTACTCATGAGGTGTGCCTCCATCCTCATGGACCAAGCTGGATAGTTCTCTCTATCTAGCTTATCAATCTGCAAGCTTTCTCCCATCCTTGACCTTCTGTATCTGCAATTACTATGGTTTATGAGGATAAAGTGTACCTTCGATATAAGCTTTGTCCTTCTTGATTCTTTTCTAACTCGTGCTTTGAACTTCTGCAGGTTATCTTCAATAATTTGTCCTTGTCCTCCTTTGATTTGGAAGATCTCCAATATCTGCACCAGTCGGAACTTCAATTGTCTTTTCTTCTCTTGTATTGCACCTTCAGCTCTGATACCACTGTTGGAGACCTCTTAATCTCCAAAGGTTTGATTTATACTGACTTAAGAACACTTCTATGTCAATTATAAACCAAACTTTACACAAACAATGATCTTCTTTACCAAAACTTCAATCAACACTTCTCTGAGTGAAGAAATGTTTACTTCAGAAAGTCTGCTTCAGAAATCAACTTCTTTACCTGCACAAAACTCCAAATTTCTTCAAGTAAATGATGCACAAGTATTAGCAATACCTTTGCGCAATCATACTAGTCATTAGTTCTCAAAACTAATTACCAAAAGTTTAGTTTGATCATTAAGATCAATGATATGTAAAAAACTGTCTCTCAGAAGTTGCGCCTTCGACATAGTCAACTTCTTAAGTTGATTTCTCCCAATCTGAAACCCGTTTTGCTAAATGCTTTTAGCCATAGCTTCCTTATCTTCTAACTTAAATTTTAAGTGCTCACTCATCAAAAACTTTACAGTATACACTCAGATCTGATCAAAATACTGAGACGGAAAAGTGCGCTACTCTCAGACTTCAGTTTCCAAAGTTCACATATGAATTTTCCTATTGATCATTCTCACAGTAGGAGAGGAATTAGATTCTGAAACTCTAGACATAGCTTCATTAGCTTCTCAATTAGATGTGTACAAAAGAATTTCTGATCCACTTGATCAGACAGAGAGCACTCAGAGAAAAACCCGTCGCTATTTTCTGGGAAAAAACTCTCTACACATCTTTCTGAAGTTTGTCATCTACAAATGACTCTCTTACATAATTCTTGTCATCATTAACTTATATATACATGACTTTAGACTCATCCCGTGTCTATGACATTGCTACTAATCATCCTAAGAGTTCAGCTATACTCAGTTTACAAGATTCTTCACTTATATGTACATATGTGTACAAGACATCATCCTGAAATCTTCTTCACTTTCACAAGTATCTTTCTTTGCTTCATTCCAACCATAAGCTTTCTTCAAGATCTGTATAATCATCAATTTGTGATTGGCTTGTTCCAACAGAAGACCTCAAAATATTTTCGAGTGTTATCCCTTTAGGATCACTCGTTTTTGTTAGATCGAAGTTTCGGAGCCATCTCGACCTCCGTTTCGAGCCCGCAAGGTGGGGCCCATAGAAAAACCAGGTCAGTTTTAGAAACTGTAACTTGCGTTGTGTTTGGCGACACTCATATATTCCAGATCCAGAATTTCAAGCGATTTCGTGTACTGTTGATACACGAAAACTGTGTTTTTTTGAGATCGAACTGTCACGTCATAGTGCGACAGTGTTCAAGCAGAACTGCTGCTTGTAGTGTGTTGCGGTGTTGTGAATTATTACAGAAATGGCAAACGTAGATGGAATGAGTCAGCTTATGAGCGATAAGCTGGACAAGAACAACTTCCATGCTTGGAGATTCAGAATGACGAATTTCTTGATGGGAAAAGGGTACTGGAAGTACATCGAAGGAGAGAATGAAAATGCTCCGCAGTTACCAGAAAGGAATCAGACTGCAGATCAATTAAGAGCATATCAGGAATGGAATCAAGGAGCATGAAAGGTAATGTATTGGCTATCTGTTAGCATACATGATAGAATGATTGGACACATACAAGATGCCAAGACTCCAAAAGAGGCTTGGAACAGTTTGGTCACTTTGTACGAGACCAATACAAAGGCACGGAAATTGCAACTCAAGAACGAGCTGCATACATTAGAGAAAAAGAGCATGTCGGTAAGTGACTACACTCTAAAAATCAAAAGCATATGTGAGTCACTTGCATCTATTGGTGTGAATGTAGATGATGATGATAAGGTGGAAGTGTGCCTTCGTGGTTTAGGAGCTGCATATAAGCAGTTCAGAACTTCTATACAGACGAGGGAACATATTCCGAATTTTGCTGATTTGGTATCTATGCTGATTATTGAAGACAAGAATCTTGGTGAGGATTAAAACTCCCAAGGAAAGCCTAGTTCTGAGCAGGTATTCTACTCTGGCAAAGGAAGAGGCAGAGGTAGAGGTTTTGGAAGTGGAAGAGGAAACAATAACCAAGACCAAAGTCAACAACAGAATCATGCAGGAGGAAGAGGACAGTTTCGAGGCAGGGGGAGTCAAAGAGGTCGCAGAAATTTCCAAAGAAATGATTCAGGTAATGATAGTAAAGGATGCTAGAATTGTGGTAAACCTAGACAGTTTGAACGTGATTGCAGGTTGAAGAATCAAAATAACAGAAGGCAGCAAAACAACTATGCATCCACAAGTGCAGATGATTCTGAGAAGTTGTTTATGGTTCAACATCACATGATGAATACGATGTCTGTTAGTGTTTCAAAATCGAATGATAATGTCTGGTATGTTGATTCACATGCTTCAAATCATATGAACAGTCATGCAGGATGGTTTAGTAGTTTGGAGAAAATGCCAGTTCCTAGATATGTTGAAACAGGTGATGATAAATCGCATCCTATTGAGCATACAGGAAACATAGCATTTTCTATGGAGGACGGAAAGGTAAAACATCTCGCTAATGTGTTGCATGTTCCAAATATAACAAAGAATCTGGTTTCTGTTGGACAAATGGTTGACCAGAGATTACAAGTCAAGTTCAATGCTGATGGATTATATGTAGAAGAGTACAAGCAGGATGGATGATTGGTTGCCAAAGGAAACAAAGTGGGTAGGATGTTCACCTTAAATGTGAAGATTCTTGAAATGAATGCAGCCATGTTTGCAAAAGGTGCAGGAGTTATTGCAGATATAGAGATATGGCACAAACGGATTGGACATGCAAACTTGCAAAGGCTGAAACTGATGCAGTCAAAGGAGATTGTCCATGGACTACCAAATTTCAAAGTTGCAGAAATGCAAAAGGTATGTGCAGCATGTCAATTTGGTAAACACTCAAGAGCATCATTTCCACATGACAAGAATGTTAGTGAGAATGTACTAGAAGTAGTACATACAGATGTTTGGGGCCCAGCAAAGACCACATCTATGGGTGGTTGCAGGTTTTATGTTACTTTCATTGATGACCATACACGCAAAGTATGGGTATATTTCATGAAAGAGAAGAGCGAGGTGTTTACTCACTTCCAGAATTTTAAAGTTATGGTGGAAAAGCAGACAAGGAAGTACATTCAAACATTAAGATCTGATGGAGGAGGTGAATACATGTCAAATGAGTTTAGCAGTTTTCTAAAAAATCATGGAATTCGGTGTCAGTTTTCATGCAGGTACACACCACAACAGAATGGTGTTGCTAAACGCAAAAATAGACATATTGCAGAAATAGCAAGAGCCTTGATGGTTGAGAAGAATATGCCTCATTGTTATTGGGCAGAAGTTGTGCATACTGCTGTATACATCATGAACAGAACTCCGACTGCTGTTGTACATCAAGTTACACCTGAAGAGAAGTTTACAGGTAAAAAGCCAAACTTATCACATCTGAAAGTTTTTGGCTGTATTGCATATGTACATGTTCCAGATGAGTTGAGGACGAAGCTTGATCCGAAAGCAGAAAAATGTGTCTTCATTGGATATTCCCTTGAGCAAAAGGGGTACAAATGTTATAACCCACTCACACGATAGGTGAAGGTGAGCAGAGATGTGGTATTTGATGAAATTTCAAGCTTCTATGTAGATGCCAAAGAAGGACTGAATCTTGAACCAAATGACAAAGAAAATGCTGAAAAATCTAGTGTAGAATCTCAAGTTTTGAGTGGACCGGATGCATCACCAAGCAATAGTTCCAACTCAAATCCATGGATTGGAAGATTACGTATGAATTTCAGTCCAGCAAATTCATCAAATACATCCAAGAAAGGTAAAGAAACATCCAAGAAAGCTGGTGTATTTCCATTGCCTAGACCCCGAGAGCACACAAGAACCCTTAGACCCACTCAAGTGATCAAGGCAATGAAGAATTATTTTGACGGATCAGGAGATCCTTATGATCATGTGGCTGAGTTCAAACAAGTGTTAAGAGCTAAACTGGTTGAGGATTTGTTCACCCAGTACGAGGCATTTGGTTTGACTCTTAAGGGAACTGCCTTGGCTTGGTTTCAACCACTGAGTAGTTGAAACTATCGCGATATAGGTCAGCTGCTAGACGAATTCATTGTAGAATTTTCCAAGAGTGGTATCAGGCATAAGACATCATCTTTGATCCACAGTTTCAAGCAGACACCCCAAGAAACAGTGCGACTAGTAGGTAGAAGGTTCAGACAATACCTAGAAAGATGCCCTGCTCCAGAGTTACCCACACCAACCAAACAAGTAGCTTTGTTCTTAGATGGCTTACTGAGCACAAAGTTAAGATCATATGTGTACTTGAAAGAGCCTAGATCCATAGAAGAGTGTGTGCGAACGTGCATTGACATAGAAGATAACTTGGGTGAGGAGTTAAGATTGTCCAAACTCTATAAGGATTCTGATAGTTCTACTAGTCATACTTCGAAAATCTCCACAGAAATAGATGAGATAGCTGAGCAAGTTGCCAAGAAGCTGGGAGTCCAAAATAGACAAACACAAAGACTCACCTCATTGAACCGATGTTATACCTGTGGAGGGGACCACATGGCTAACATATGTCCAATGCAAAACCAAAACATTAGAGAAAGGAATGCTCCATATTGCACTATTGAGAGAAAATACACGAACCACACGGCTCAAAATTGTCCCTACAATAGGCAGGCTGTTAGAGAAACTTATCAATATGAGGCACCACCTATGGAGCAAAATTGGGAGCCAGAATACTCCAATGTCATGTACACAAATCCTAACCATAGGCCCCAATTGAGACAAATGAGACCACAAGCCCCTAGAGGATCTTGTTTCAGATGTCAAGGTGACCATTTCATTCGTGATTGTCCCCACCCACCATCTCCGAGTCAAGGTCAGGCTATCACAATACAAGCTTTTTGTCCTAAATGTGGCAAAGACCATCTTCCAAGAGATTGTCCAAGAAACCCCTCCAGTGCACCCAAGATTACACCCATTAATGTGGTAGGCTTAGTGGCCGATTCAAGTGCTAGTAGCAGTAACGTGGCTCCTATACAGGCAGTTACTAAGGCACAAGCATTAAAACAAGATAAACATGCAGAACAATTGGAGTCGAGCGAATCGAGAGAACCTAGTAAGAGGAAAACAAGAACATGGAAGGATACTAGAGAGAAGGCCAATCGCAAGTGGAATAAAAAGTTATCGAAACTAGAAGAAAGCTTGAAAGACGCAAAAACAAAGATAGAAGACATTGCATCTCAAAACCCCTCGCATGCCAGAACTCCAGCTACTCCACCTCATCCCACCCCACCACCCATTGTAAATAGACCGCAACCAGGGTCTATTCTTGCAGATCCAACCCCAGAAGGCTTGGACATGATGTTCAAGGCCTACCAGGCTCGACTTCAAGAAGGGCTTATGCTGGAATACCTCCTTCAATTCAACAGTACTCTCAAGAGTTCTTGCAGGAAATACAAGAATGTTGAAGCAGAACAATCAACAATTAGTGATTACATAAAATCCATAAGTGGAAAAATGATTGGAAAATTGAAGATCAATTTCAAGAAAGAGGAGATTCAGAAACAAAGTTCTTTTGTACATTACTCTTGTAAATATTTCAATGTATTTGGAAAAATTGACGAGTAAGACTCGTATATATATATAGATACATGTTCATAATCGTAGAGGGAGAGATATAGAAGAGATAGAGAAGACAATAGATGTGAAGAATAGAAGAATAAGAGAGAATGAGATGAACATTATGCATGTCATCCATCATATGTATGAAAAGTTATGAGAAGAAAAATATTTCAGTGAATTGTGCATCGATCTTTTCTCTGATTCTCCTTCTGTGGTTAATCTTTTGAGAAATCCTTTTGAACATGTCTAAATCCATAGTTAATCCATCTATGGTTAAATTTTGAGAGTCCAATTGCAAACAGGCTGAGAGAATTTTGATTAGGAACATTCATATGTAGAAAGTTCTGAGTGTCTTCTGAAAGAGGCGCAGATTCGATGGTCAAAGAAATGGACAGTGCTCAGTGCATAGTGTAAAGTTTTACACAAATGAGGATTCAAAATTTAAGTTGAAAATTGGCCTACTATGGAAGCTGATGTACATAAGATGTGTAAAGAATGCCCGATCTATTGCACTAAACCACTTGTGGAACATGCCACTCTTTATCAAGTGTCCATAGTACCAGATTGGAGTGAACCACTAGTAGCCTTCTTGAGGACGAAAACATTCCCTCAAGATATGATCCTGACGAGGCAAAGAAGTTTAGAACAAGAAGCCCTAGACCTCTCACTTATTGGTGATAATTTATACAAGCGTGGTAAAGATGGTTACCTGAGACTATGTGTCCATGAGAGTGAATATATCAAGATCTTGGAAACTGCTCACCAAGGTGTAGCAAGAGGACATTTTGGACCAGACCGAGTGATTAAAGCAATCCTATTTGCAGGCTTGTGGTGGCCAACCCTTCACATGGATGCACATACCTATGTGAAGAGATGTGATGTTTGTCAGTGAACTCAGTATCCTATATGCAAAGATGAGATGCCTCTGAAACCTATGATGGGTGGACGTGCATTCTCTAAGTGGGGAATAGACTTTGTAGGTCCTACTAATCCCCCAACTAAGGGTTCCCATGCTGAATATATCATTGTTGCCACTGACTATCTAACCAAGTGGGTAGAAGTAAAAAGCCACAACGAAGAACGATGCTCAAACGATAGCAAAGTTCTTATTTGAGAATGTGTTCACTCGATACGGACTACCTATAGAGCTAGTAAATGATAGAGGGACTCACTTCTTGAATGAAGTTATTGAAAACCTCCTTCAAGAGATCTTGGTGATACAAAAGAAGTCTGCCCCTTATCACCCACAAGCTAACGGGCAAGCCGAAAGCACAAACAAGATTCTATGCAATGTGCTCACCAAATTAGTGAATAATAAACGTTTTGATTGGGACAAATAGCTACACCATGCTGTTTGGGCATACCAAGTTGCCTATAAAATGGTACTCCAAGCCACACCCTTTCAACTGGTATTTGGCCAAAATGTAGTGCTACCGTTGGACTTCTTGATACCTACATTGAAAGTAGCCCAAGAGCATGATTGGACAGGCCATGAGCTCTCCTCTAGAATCTTTGACCTTGAGCGATTACGAGAAACGAGACTGAGGGCTGCCGCAGGGATATATGCAGCTAAGAAACGACAGAAGGCATACTTTGATGCCCATGTGAAAGATAAGGGCTTGAAAGCAGGAGACCTAGTTTTAGTCTACACATTGAAGCAACATGCGAGAAAATTAGAGAAGCGTGGCTATGGACCCATGATTATCAATAGGATCTCGACTAGTGGAGCAGTACAGGTAGCCACTTTAGAAGGCGATATTCTCCCTAGCTACATAAGCGAATGCAGAGTCAAATTATATCAGGAACCTTTGACTGAGGAGATGCTAAATCAACTCAACACTGCCGAGAAATGCAAGGAGGAAGAAAAGCGCATTCGAGAAGAAGCTCAAGCAGAAGCTTTAGAACACATTCGAAGGATGAAGTTGAGAAGACAGGGTAGGGATCAGCCCAGGGTAGATGACTATGCGAACCCAGGATATCATATGGCTATGTGCAAAGTCTTAAGTATAAGTCCCCATAGAATAATTGATCGACGTCCTTTTGTAACCTTAGAGATAGGACAAGGGAAAAGTGCAAGGACTGTACGGGCCCTGATTGACTCAGGCGCAGCCACTAGTGCGGTTAAACTTTCCTACTATCAAGAATTGAAATTAAATGTCAATCTTATAGAAGCATATCTCATAGGATTGGGAGGTGTGGAAACCCCTTGCATGGGCGAGGTGGAACTTCCCCTCTACATTCAAGATGCTCTTATGACAGTTAAAGTACTAGTGTGTCAAGATGAGGACCTCACTAAGCCTCTTGTCTTGGGTCAGGACTGGATCTATGATCATGCAGTCAACCTAAACCTAAGAAGTGGACTTCTTCAGGTATGGGTAAATCAGAGTCGAATTATAGTTGAGTTAGACACTAGAGCACTCAAGGAACTAGGAAAGGCACAAGCTGTTGGTCCTTCCAGGAGTACACATGAAGATGACCATGCTACTCTTGTCCAAAACTATGTGATGCAGAGGGATGATTATCTCAACAAAGACGGCAAGGGTACCATGGAACTCCCTTCTTTTCCAAAGGCCATCGGGATGCGGCAACCAAAGGTGGATCAAAAGTAGAAGAACCAGATGACCTATAATGAAGCCAAAAGAACGTGCGAAGCAATGTGTCTCAGCCATTGAAACAAGTGTGGGTGCGGAAAGGTGAGCATCCTATTGCGGTCAAGCCACAACAACTAGCTCAACTTCCTATTAGTGATCAACGACCAGACACTAATAAGAAGTCCTCCAAGCATTCTTCTATATTTAAAGTAAAATCTATCTAGGTACCCAAGAAGTCGATGAAGGTTGAACCACAATCCAGACAAATTTGGGTGCCTAAGACTTGCTTATGGGCTCAAATAGCTACACACAGATCACACCATGCACGACATGGTTCACTCACTCGAACAGCCGAAGCCCCCTCTTATTTGATACACACAAATACATATTTTCCCATGAACATGAGCAGAATCACTTGTAAATGGGTCCCTAAAAAGCCTCATTTCCAAGTGGACACTCTTATAAAGCCCTCCAAAGTTTCCACAAAATCAAAACCAAAACCCATCCACTATGTTTGGCAACCCAAAGCTTGTCATAAACCCTCGGACCCCCATTTGTAAATCCATCTCCACCTACTAACTGCATCATTCTCACACTGCATCTTTTCACTTAGCTCATAGGACTACTTGTTCACTAACAACACACACAATCATCGAGCACTCACTGACCCACTAACCCCTCACTTACCTCATGTTAATGTTGTAATGGAGACAAAAATTGTTCTATCTTGTCCATTACAATGTTAACGCATGCTTCTATATTCTCACAGAACCAGCAAGCATGTAGTAACATGGCAGAAGCAGGAGGCACCAGTTCCCAGGCAGGGTCTAGCGCCCAGATTGTGGACATTGAAACCCTCCTCCTTGAACCACAACTCACCGAGAGGCCTCAAGAGCTTAGAGTTGTGCATGTGCTTCCTATTCAGAATCCTCCACAGGGGCACATGTCACAAGTTGGCAAACATGCACATTGGTTCAGTGATGTTGCAGGTCCATTAGGAGAAGGAACATACTTCTGGGAAGCTGAATTAGAGTTTAATGGAAAGTGGGGGAGGTATCATTTCTTCACCCGTGAATTCGATAACTATCAAGATGCAGAAGTAATGATATCGGTATGGACCAAAGTGGGCTTGGATAGCTATTTCCGGGCACATTTACTTAAGCCAGATTTCCTGCGCTGCTCCTATCTAATCAGTACCATCACCCCTAGCAAGGCCAAGGGAGGCGATAGTACTTTCATGCTACCCTCACTAACGCTAGGCCACGAGCTCAAAAGATTCAAACTGACCCTCAACCTAGTATGGGAAGCATTGAACATGCAAGGTATGCATATTCCCACTGAGAAAGAAACAATGATTCCAGGCATGATGAAGCACAAGGATCTCAACAAATTGAAGGACATGGTAGCAATGACACCAACCATCGCTCTCCACCTACGAATGATCATGCAGCACTTCGCTTTCCCCGCACAAGAGCGCTTCACCATGCCACCCAAAAGAATTTGGTTTAGCTTGTACTTGGCAGAAATAGAAAACCTCACAATCAATCTACCCCACTGGATCATAGATCAAATCCACCTAGCACATCAGCGATGGAATAAGAAACAGAAGAACGTGCTTCATGGGTGCTGTGCACTGACAAAAATAGTTTATAGATGCTTTGCTTATGACGTGCCCATTCAAAGAGCACTAGTGTGGTCCAAAGCTCAAGAGTTCCAGAGACGACTATCCACAACAGGTCCTCCATCGAAGAAAATGAGAGGTTCAGTTCAATTACCGTGTGCCCAAGCAAGGGAAGCCACCACCACACCAGAAGTGACCCCTCCACAAACGCGACGTGTCCGTCCGTTTACAATCCGCTTGCCCAGACAGAGTGTGGAAGGACCTAATTTAGTTTTCCCTCCAACCTCTGACCTGGAGTTTCCACAGGGCAACACCCTAAATGATCTCACTGATGAAGAAATTGCTAGGCTGATCAATGAAACTAACCTCGAGATGGAAGTAGACCAGACCCAAGGACCACAACCCACTACAACAACTTCAGTCTTGACCCAACCGGAAGTAGTAGAAGTAGAAGAGGATGAAGAAGAGACTGAGGACGAAGAACCATACGAAGAGCATGATCAAGAATACGAAGAACCTTCAGAACTAGCGAGTGCCCCAGCTTATTCGACACAAATAAAGAGATTGTATGAAACTATGAAGAGAGTTCAAGAGCACCACAAACTGTCACTCGAAACAGGAAAAATGATAATAAGTCATATGTTAGGAGAAGAGGGAGTGGATGAAATGTTTATTGAGTCCCTGAACCTGCACGCGGACGGGGTGGGCCTGGATGAAGACATTCATTCGGTTGTGTCTTACATTCATCGCTTCAAAAAACGAGTGCCAACTCGTCCCATGCGCTTCGGCAAGCAGATTCACATGAATGTATCGGTAGGAGACACTACACAGACAGAGGAATATCATGAGGCACCAACATCACCACCTCTCACTACACACTTCACTTCACCACACGACACTACCACCCCAATTTCCACACTCACCACATATGTTAGGGGGATTCCTATTTCACTAGGCACACAATTTGGAGGGATCACCATGCCCACTTTCACAACACTATTCACGAACATCACATCCACCCCACCCACTGTACCCATCTACACGGTCACACACACGTTTGACACCTTGGAAACATCACCAGCCACAGCACCACTCCCTCCCCCCACACAGCCTCAATCTCCCATACCCCCTCCACCCACATCACCACTTGACTCCACATCATTCACGACCCCCTTTCCCTTCCCCATTCCCCCTGCATCCTCTCCTTTCCCTGCATTCTTTAATGTAAATAATGTGTTTTCAACGTTACATCAATGTGTGTACCAACTACAGAGTGAGTATCAAGCTCTCGAAGACCGTCATCGTCAACTAAATACGAATCATCAACAACTACAAAGGTGGCTTACAACTATAGAAGACGAAAATGCGGACCTCAAACAACGCTATACCACACTTGGGCAGACCCATCAAACCCTCCTAGAGACACCCCAACCATCACAATTGCCAGGCGCCAAACAACTCGAAGCTTTACTTGAAGTCTACCAAACAGATAATCTAAGAGTCCGGCGTAATTTGACTCTACTCAGAAAACACATGGCTACCGCCCTTGAAGAGAACAAGCGTCTACAGAAGCAAAACGACGAAAACCTAGAAGCCGCAATGGAAGGTTCCCCCCACGAGATCGACCCAGAACAGTTTAAAGCAGTCCCCTCAGATACAATGAAGACAATCCTGGAGAGCTATGCTGATCTACTAGAAGCCCATGATGATATAGAAAAGGAACGAGATGCACTACGCCGCCAGATCAGGGAAAAAGAGGAACAACCGAAGGTCATACAGTCAACCTTGACTTCAGAGGAGGTAAAGGCTGTTGGAACATCAAGCTTACACTATGCTTGAGGTGGATTTGATCTACATCAAAGGCTATCGCGTCGAAAGAATATCCGTTGGAGAGTTCTTTTTCATATGCTCATTTATTGTATTTTTTTGAGAATATTTTGATGGCTCATTTACCGTTGTAAAAGCCTTGAGTTGTACACATGTAAAGGTACAAATATAGGGCCAAAATCCCACGAAATTTTGGTGGTTGAAGTTGCATTCAATCAAGCAATCAATCACCTAAAAGTAGATCAATCAAGATCTTCACTTTTCCTAGATTGTAGGGAAGTGAATTGATTCCCTCCAACAACCATTCCCACCTTCATTTGAATTCAAATTCAAGTTGTAAAAGTCGTGGAACACTCCTAGAGGCTATATAAGGAGTTGAAATCACTTGTACATTACATGGAAGCAATATACATACACTTGTGACCATCATTGTCTTGCTCCTTCAATTTCTGCATCATCTTCTTCGCCAACAGTAATCTTGCAGAGGCTGTTGCTCTCTCCTCAGAGCTCCAAATTGAGTACAAGAGGACTCATTGGAAAGGTATCAATGTCTAGTTTATGCCTGTAAATTTTCAAAGCATTTGGTTCAGCAGATTTGGAGAAATCTCAGTTTTTCTGCCTCGGGATCAATCTCTGCGTATTCCTGAAAAATAGGAAGTACCACCGGTGAATGTCGCATTCATTCCTATAGCATATTTTGCTTATTCCTTATACTTTTGTGCATTCCATACACTCAACCCTATGTGTATCACTCCCATAAAAGGATTTTTTCTAATTGTAATCACGCTAGTCGCTATGGGCATTTGAAGTTCATTGTCTCTTCCATAAATAGTAAGTTTTTTGAGCTAGTCGACCCGCGAACCTATCTGTTTTGTATCGACTCATTCTCCTTGATGCTCCAAGGTACATAGTGTGTTTCTTTGCACTTATAGCATGCCTATAAGGTCTATTTGAGTCTCCAAAACCTCAAGGGCTGGTCTTGTGCCGGTTGGCTTGACCAAACTTCATCGCTTCGAAACGCACTTTTCTACCTTCGACAAGCTTCTCCAAGTTCTTTCATTGGTATCAGAGCTAGTTCAAGATGGGTGACGGCTTTCCCTCAATGATCGAGAAGCTTGATCGACACAACTACGCGGCTTGGCAAATCAGAATGGAGGCCTACTTGCAAGGTAGAAATCTTTATGGAATTGTAGCAGGTGATGAAGCTATGCCTATTCCAAGATCCAAAGGAGGACCTACACAAGAGGAGACAGATAAGCTCACACTTTGGTGCGCAAGGGATGCTCAAGCAAGGTCGTACATACTAAACTCTATCTCTGACTTTCTATTACCACATATTAGAGGATGCAAGACATCTCAAGAGACTTGGGATGCCCTGGAGACTTTCTTTTCTGCTAGTACCAAAGCAAGAAAGAATCATCTTTGGAACGAGTTCAACCAAATGAAGAAGACACCTAAACAAACCATCACAGAGTTTGTTACCAAGGTCAAAGAGGTTGCGGATCAGTTAGCATCCATTGGAGAGCTGATTGAAGAAGAGGTCATCATGAGGCAAATTCTCAATGGCATTCGAAGTGATAAGCAATGGCAATCCTTGACGACGGCCTATGATCTCATCATGGATGTGCAGACTCCAGACTTCAACATCTTTCTTGGACAACTCTTCAATCAAGAAGCCAACAATAGCATAAAGGAAGGTAACTCTTATCATGGTAATTCAACGAGTGCTCTATATGCAGATAAGAAGGATAAGAAGCAGAAAGGCAAGAAGAAGGAAGAAGATGAAGAAGAGACTTCCCAAGCCAACTTCGCAAGCAAGAGCAAGTGGAAAGGGAAGAAGAAAGGACCAAAGCAAGACAAAGCCAAAGGTCAGAATGTTCAACCTTGTGCCATATGCGATAAGACCAACCACACCACTCAGAATTGCTGGTTCAATGGGAAGACCCAGAAAGGAAGTGGAAGAGGTGGATATGGCGGCAATAGAGGTAGAGGTGGACACAACTTCAACAACAACAATAGAAGCTATAATAGAAGGGACTACAACAATTATTCAGAAGATCAACCACATGAAGACTCATTACTTCTTATGAACCTAAGCCACAAAGAAGGTAAAGAAGATGATCATTTGTTCTACATAGATTCAGGATGCTCGAATCATGTTGCAGGCAACATTGCTCTTCTATCTGACTTGGAAAGTCCAAAGCATAGACATGAAGTGCAAACAGGGGATGACATGAAGCACAATGTGGAGAAGATTGGTAATGTCAAAGCTTCCAATGGCAGGACAAACATTCTGAGTAAGGTTCTCTATGTACCCACTATCACTAAAAACCTAATAAGTGTAGGCCAAATAGTTGAAAAAGGCTTGCAAGTTAGGTTCACCCAACATGGAGCTTTTGTGGAAGATCCATGTCAAGGCTTCAAGAAGATAGCCCGAGGTGAGAAGCATGGTAGGCTCTTTACTTTTGAAGTAGGAGATACCAGGAACATAGCTCTATTCAACTTTGGGTCTCAAACCCTAAGTGAGCTTGAAGTGTGGCATAAGAGACTTGCTCATGTGAATGAAAGAACCTTGAAGGATATATGCAGGGATCAAAGTGTTCTAGGACTGCCAAACATATCAAAGCAACACATGATCAACAGGTGTGATGCATGTCAAATTGGGAAGGCACAAAGACAACCATTCAACCACAAAGGCTACATCCACAACAACTTATTGGACTTAGTACACACAGATGTATGGGGACCAAGTCAAGAACCTTCATTGGCAAGATCAAGGTACTATGTCTCATTTATTGACGACCATAGTAGGTGGACTGTTCTATACTTTATCAAGAGTAAGATAGAAGTGTTTGATTGCTTCAAGAAGTATCTTGTGCATGTGGAGAATCATACAGGTAGATCACTAAAGAAGCTCAGATCTGATGGAGGGGGAGAATACTTCTCCAAAGATTTTGATGAGTTCTTGCAGGATAAAGGTATCAAAAGGGAAGTGACTACCAGGTACTCTCCTCAACTAAATGGAATTGCAGAGAGGAGAAACAAGACATTGGTTGGATCAGCCCGAACAATGCTTGAAGAGAAGAAGTTGCCACATTATCTATGGGCAGAAGCTATTTCAACTGCAGTGTACCTTGTCAATCGACTACCATCCAAATCACTTCAAGGTATGACTCCTTATGAAGCATGGCATGGAAGAAAACCTAGTCTTGGACATTGCAAGGTTTTTGGTTGTTTAGCTTATGTTCATGTACCATCACAAATAAGAGGTAAGCTAGATGAAAGGGCAACAAAGGCAGTGTTTATTGGATATGATTCAACTCAGATGGGTTACAGGTTCTTCAATCCTTCAACCAAGCAATTCACTACAAGTAGAGATGTTGTGTTTGAAGAACACATGTCTTGGTATGATGAAGACAAACAAAAGGTAACACTACCATATGATCTTGATTATGGCTCTCATCAATTAGGAAGCAAGCATGATACACAGGTCCAGGATCCAAGAAGTGATACAGACGATGACCAAGATGAAAGAGAAAGGGATTACAAGCTATGGAAGTCAAGAGGCAAAGCAAAGATGCAAGAGGTTGGAGAATGCTCCAAACAAGCACCTAGAAGATCAGCAAGAGAGAAGAAACAACCAGAAAGGTATGGATATGATTCCACATTTGTTACAAAGCATTCAATCTACTTGGCAAAAGACTCTATTTCAGAGGAACCCTCAACCTATGAAGAGGCAAAGGGAAACCCTAATTGGGAAAAGGCCATGAACGAAGAGATAGATGCATTGAAGGAAATGGACACTTGGGATTTGGTTCCAATGTCACCGAATCAAAAGGTAATTGGTTGCCGATGGGTATATAAAGTTAAAAGAAATTCAGATGGATCAGTTTGCAGGTACAAGGCAAGATTAGTTGCCAAAGGATGCTCACAAACTCATGGTATAGACTATGAGGAAACATTCTCACCAGTTGCAAAGATGACTACAATCAGGACATTGATAAGTGTAGCTGCTGCAAGGAATTGGAGACTCCTCCAACTTGATGTGAAAAATGCATTCCTAAATGGTTGGATAAGTGAAGAGGTATACATGTCACAACCACCAGGTTTTGAAAACCCTAATCATCCATCTTATGTTTGCAGACTTAAGAAAGCATTGTATGGATTGAAACAAGCTCCAAGAGCTTGGAATTACAGGTTGGTTACATATCTTCAAGACCAAGGGTTCAAAGCTAGCAGCTCCGATCCTTCTCTATTCATCAAAAGGGATCACAATGAGGTTATCTATCTATGTGTATATGTAGATGATATTATTGTGACAGGTGATGATCTAAATGGCATTCAAAGGATCAAGAGACACATGCAAGAGGAGTTCAAAATCAGTGACCTAGGTGAGCTCACATATTTCCTAGGTATGCAGGTGATATATACAGATGAAGGAATGTATTTGACTCAAAGAAGATACATTCAGGATCTTCTTCTCAAGTTCAAAATGGAGAACACTAAACCTGCAGGTACACCTTTGGAGATGAATCATAAACTTAGTGTTTATGAAGGTGAGAAAATTGAAGACATTAAAGAGTATCAAAGCTTGGTAGGTAGCTTGATATATGCTACTCACACAAGGGCAGACATCTCATATAGTGTGGGAGTGCTTAGTCAGTTCATGCACTCACCGAGAAGACCACACATGGATGCGGCTAAGAGAGTACTTAAGTATCTCAAAGGTACAATCAACGAAGGTATATTCTATCCTTACTCTTCCGATTTGGATATCAAAATCTACTCAGATGCAGATTGGGCAGGAGCTAAGGATGATAGAAAAAGTACATCTGGTTACTTAGCATTTGCAGGTTCGAAGCTAGTGTCATGGAGTTCCAAGAAGCAACCAACAGTTGCTTTATCCTCAACTGAAGCAGAGTACAGAGGCTTGACCATAGCAACTCAAGAGGCAATATGGTTAAAAGCATTGTATACAGATTTGGGACTTGTGAGTTCCAAACCTCACATATTTGGAGATAATGTAAGTTCCATGCATCTAGCGGCAAATCCTATTTTTCATGCGAGAACCAAGCACATAGAAGTCCATTACCACTTCATCAGGGAGAAGCTCATGGCAAAGGAGATCGACATTTCTTTTGTTCCGACTGAAAAGCAAGTAGCAGATATGATGACGAAGGCACTTGATGGAATAAAGCTTTGTAGATTCAAAGCTATGGCAGGTATTCAACCTATCAGAGAATGAAGACTCAAGCATACTTTAGCTTGAGGGGGAGCTGTTGGAACATCAATCTTACACTATGCTTGAGGTGGATTTGATCTACATCAAAGGCTATCGCGTCGAAAGAATATCCGTTGGAGAGTTCTTTTTCATATGCTCATTTATTGTATTTTTTTGAGAATATTTTGATGGCTCATTTACCGTTGTAAAAGCCTTGAGTTGTACACATGTAAAGGTACAAATATAGGGCCAAAATCCCACGAAATTTTGGTGGTTGAAGTTGCATTCAATCAAGCAATCAATCACCTAAAAGTAGATCAATCAAGATCTTCACTTTTCCTAGATTGTAGGGAAGTGAATTGATTCCCTCCAACAACCATTCCCACCTTCATTTGAATTCAAATTCAAGTTGTAAAAGTCGTGGAACACTCCTAGAGGCTATATAAGGAGTTGAAATCACTTGTACATTACATGGAAGCAATATACATACACTTGTGACCATCATTGTCTTGCTCCTTCAATTTCTGCATCATCTTCTTCGCCAACAGTAATCTTGCAGAGGCTGTTGCTCTCTCCTCAGAGCTCCAAATTGAGTACAAGAGGACTCATTGGAAAGGTATCAATGTCTAGTTTATGCCTGTAAATTTTCAAAGCATTTGGTTCAGCAGATTTGGAGAAATCTCAGTTTTTCTGCCTCGGGGTCAATCTCTGCGTATTCCTGAAAAATAGGAAGTACCACCGGTGAATGTCGCATTCATTCCTATAGCATATTTTGCTTATTCCTTATACTTTTGTGCATTCCATACACTCAACCCTATGTGTATCACTCCCATAAAAGGATTTTTTCTAATTGTAATCACGCTGGTCGCTATGGGCATTTGAAGTTCATTGTCTCTTCCATAGATAGTAAGTTTTTTGAGCTAGTCGACCCGCGAACCTATCTGTTTTGTATCGACTCATTCTCCTTGATGCTCCAAGGTACATAGTGTGTTTCTTTGCACTTATAGCATGCCTATAAGGTCTATTTGAGTCTCCAAAAGCTCAAGGGCTGGTCTTGTGCCGGTTGGCTTGACCAAACTTCATCGCTTCGAAACGCACTTTTCTACCTTCGACAAGCTTCTCCAAGTTCTTTCAAAGGCATTAATAGAGCAGGTGGCAGAATTGCAGAAGAAGTTACTGGAATATGAAAGACAACCCTCTCGAGTTATAGAACCAGAGCCAGATGAATCGGTACCCATTGAGGTGGATGAGTCGTATGAGGAACCATATGTTCCTATGCCGATGCCAGGCAATCAACAAACCTCGGAAGGAATGGACACCCTGGAAGTCGAAGCACCCGAATGGCTTCAGACACTCGAAAAGACAGCTAAAACCCATGAAGATCGAGTGGCAGTCCAAATCCAATCAATGGATAAATTGGAAGAAACTATCATAAAGTCAGAATATTTTCGAAGTATGTCTCATCACAGATGGATAGGCACCAACGATGATCAGTATGTGCCATATTGTGTACTCTTCGCAGATTACAATGCAGAGATTCAACAACGATGTGGCAAAGCTCCAACCTTTGCCACACAATTTGGCCCTTATGATATCCCGAAGAGTGCTAAAAAAGGATCCATTCATCAACCTACCTGGCGGATACGACTCTTAGAAACTTACCCTGAAATGGTTCGTACCTGGAATAACATGCCGCTATTTATCAAATACAACCCTTGTTATGTTTCAGTCTTCTGAAGACGCACCTGGCCCAAGTTTACCATTGCTGTCAAGAACGTCAAAGGCTGTGCAAAGTGGTTAAATTATGTCTATCTAGCACCTCCTCAAGGACCTCCCACCATTGCTTACATGATTTCTACAATCCATCACTGGAGCCTTCGACTACGGAACACCCCTGATGTGATGGCATAGATGTGCATGAAGATCTTTGAATTAATGCTGATCACATTCAGAACATTCAAAAACATCAAAGACCCCCATTTCTCAGGAGTTGGCTTCACTGTAGGCAACCTAGATCTGGTATATGACATGAGCACCACCCCCTCAATAAAGGTAATATATGCTTGGCACATAAGAATAAAATACCTCCCAGCTTGCTTCAAGCAGACCTTAGAGGAGATGTTCGTCACAGGGTTCTGGGAATATCACTGAGAAATATTCGTACCCAAGCCCTCACATCTCCTCCAACTATTCGCTGTGGAGAGGACCATCCACTCAGATCAATTGCGGGTGCCACATCTAGACGTCCTAAGTCCAGTGGATTGGGATGCATTGTTAACAGACCTAGCACGGGGGCTGCGACTAGAAGAACACCACCTTGCTTCAGATGTGGTTCAATACTATGTCCAACACTCAGCTAGACAAGGGTCTATCAGAGACGACAGACGCGAGAGAGGGGGGGGGTGTTGGCAGCAGTCAAAGCACCCAAGGAATCACAAGACAAGGAAGCCAAAGAAGGGAGCCAGAGCAGAGAGAAAGCACAAGCACAAAGTAGTCAACGAAGATCTGGCAAGTAGGCCATTCAAAATTTTCCAAATCAACACCCCCATAACAGTGATTCTCATCACTAAAAATCATTGTAAATATCATTTCACCTTTTTGTAACTCCATTTTGTGCAAGCCGAGGAGTCCTCGAGCTTGAGGAGTATTAGAAGTATCATCGTACCAATTTTCATGATGTTTATACTCCGTTTGAGCCTCCAAATAGGCCCTAGAACCTAATTTTTAACTAGGCTAGGCACTAGGTCTGGACAAGGCCAAAAGCTAGTCAAAAACTATAAATAGAGCTAGAGAGCTCATTTTTGAGGTTAGCTTGTAATAGATTTGAACTTGTATGAGCACTTTTGAAGTAATTTAAAAGAACTACATTGTCTTTCTCTTTGTCTTGCCGTGTGTGCGCGTGTGTGTGTATGTGTGTGCATGTTAGTGTGCTTCTCACTCACGCACTTGTGCCATCACTTGTTCGAGGTCTTCATACCATCCTCACGTCTTCCCGGATTGACATTAAAGGAGGTGCTACTCATCACTGAGCTACACATTTCCTCTCTAAGAGGTTCTTGGTATAACTTGACTCTACATCCACTAATATAGTTTGGCAAGATATCTTCTTCTAAAGTGGCCAACTGAACTGCACCGCTAGTGGAAATTCTATTAATGATCATGGGTCCGTATCCTCTTTTTTCCAACTTAGGGGCATGTTGCTTTAGCGTATAAACCAACACTAGGTCTCCTTCTTTCAATCCTTTATCCTTGATATGTGCATCAAAGTATGCCTTTTGCCTTTTCTTCGCAGCATAGATGCCTGCTGCCGCTTGTAGCCTCGTCTCACCTAAGCGTTCTAGATCAAAGATCCTAGAGGACAACTCATGTCCATTCCACTCATGCTCTTGTGCTACTTTTAATGCTGGGATGAGGAAGTCCAATGGTAGAACAACATTTTGTCCGAAGTCCATCTGAAATGGGGTGGCGTTGAGTACCGTATTGTAGGCAACTCGATAAGCCCAAATAGCATGATGAAGTTGTTTGTCCCAATCAGAGCGTTTATTATTTACTAGTTTTGTCAATACATTACAGAGGATCTTATTGGTGCTCTCCGCTTGTCTGTTAGCTTGTGGGTGATAAGGGGCAGACTTCTTATGTATCACCAAGAATTCTTGGAGAAGATTTTCAATGACTTCATTTAAGAAGTGTGTGCCTTTATCACTTACTAACTCTATTGGTAGTCCATATCTAGTGAACAGATTCTCGAATAAGAACTTAGCCGTCATCTGAGCATCATTCTTTGTGGTGGCTTTGACTTCTACCCACTTTGTAAGGTAATCTGTGGCTACAATAATGTACTCTGCATGGGAGTTTCTAGCTGGGGGGTTAATAGGGCCTACAAAGTCTATACCCCACTTTGAAAATGCACATCCTCCCATCATTGGTCTCAAAGGCATCTCATCTTTTCTAACTGGATATTGTGCATGTTGGCATGTGTCGCATTTCTTCACATAGGTATGTGCATCCATATGAAGAGTGGGCCACCAAAGTCCTGAGAATAGAATGGTCTTGATTACTGGATCAGGACCGAAGTGTGCACCTGCAACACCACTGTGTGCAGTCTCTAAGACCTTTAAATAGTCTGATTCATGAACACACAGTCTTAAGTAACCATCTTTTCCTCTTCGGTATAGGTTGTCTCCTACTAAGGCATAGCCTTGAGCCTCTTGCACCATGCTTCGTCTTCTTGCTAGACTAGCCTCTTTGGGTAATCTTCCCGACCTCATAAACTCTACCAATGGAGCACTCCAATCTGGAACTAATGACACTTCATAAAGGGTTGCATGCTCCACTAGTGGTCTCTCTCTACACATTGGACAATTCTTAATCCACTCATGTATTTCTTTGTCCATGCTAGGCCAATACACTCCTAAACGTTTCAGATTTTGTAATGTGTGCTGTTTAGAATAATGATTTCCTAGCAATCCTTCATGAGCTTGTTGCAACCAACTACTATGTTCATCGTCCTCAACACAACAAGCTAATACACCCTCAATATCTTGTTTGTACATGCTTTCTACCAATATGTGGTATTTTTGTGATTTTACAATTTCTTCTTGCGATGTTTTCACATTCTTATTTACAGGGCCGAAGGTTAGGATTGGTACCAACTTATTTGCCCATTTAGGAACAACTTCTAAATTGAACAGATAAGCATCGGGTAATTCATCAGACACTCCTTGTGGTGACTCTCCTGAAGTGATGCGAGAAAGGTGGTTTGCCCGAAGGTGGGTTCTGTTACACTTATGTGTTCCTCGAGTAGCTTTGATGTGAACCTTTTCCCTATACATGGGCACTTTTTACTCTAGTGCTGGCTAGAGGTTTTTTCCCCATGATACCACATACTTGATACTCTCATATGTGGTGGTACTTTGTACTTAGGGATATTATTCAGCACTTACTTCAGTTCAGTTTATCGATCAATAGAGAGAGCTATTCCAGCCATCATCTTCTCCGTGTGTCTTGCTGCGTTTGTTCTCCTTGTGTGTGCTTCTTGTGTGTCTCTCGCACTTCTACACACACCCAACAGTGGTATAAGAGCAGATTCAGCTCCTTCTCAAGTTTCGGTTTTTTGCGTTGCGGCGCGCGTGCACTTTAACAGTGCAAATCGACTTCGAAGCATAGAAGTGTGAATTTCAGTAGCCCGGAAACATTTCCACCAGGTGCGCTGGGGTTTTACCCCCATTTCAAAGCCATTCGTGCAGTCAAAATTGCCATGAGAGTGACGGTTTGTGAGCTGAAATTTCAGCACTCATTTCAGTTTTCGTCGAAGTGAAGATTTTGTCACATTCTTGTTCCTTAGTGAAATGGCGGGCAACAATGACTTGTTTGGCATGCTTCAAGCTGAAGATAAGCTTGATGGGACCAACTATCCGATGTGGTCTTACATGATGAAGCATGTTCTTGTTGCAAAAAAACTTTGGAACATAGTGGCAGATGTAGATCGAAGAGCGGCAGGTGCTTCTACTTCACAGTCTACTGTCACAGATGGAGCTTCTTCTTCGAGTACAATGGTTTCTCCTTCTCCACCTACACAAGAGCAGCTTAGATGGGATGGAAAAGATGCTCAAGCTCATGCTTTGATTGCGCTTTCAGTGAAGTGTCATATAGTTCCACACATTCGGTCATGTTCTACATCACGAGAGGCATGGGTCACTCTTGCTTCTTTGTATGCCGTGCGTAATGAAGCACGTGTTGCATACTTGAGGAAGCAACTTGAGGATGTATATATGGCTGAAAATGAGTCGGTGGATGTGTATGTGACACGCATCAAGGACTTGAAAGAGCAATTGGAAAACATAGATGAGATCATTCCAGATGCATCACTCATTTCTACATTGTTGAAAGGATTACCGGAATCTTTTCAAAGCTTTGCTACTACACTTCATTTGGTTGCAAAAGGAAATCCTAATATGTATGCATTTGATGAGGTTGTGTCTCTTCTTTTGCAAGAAGAGCAGTCTAGAGTGAATAGGAGTGGTTTGATTGAGGGAACGCAAGCACTTGCTATCTCACAAAAGGGGAAAAGCAAGTATGGTTCAGCTTTGGGTTCATCAAAACCAAAGCCTCAAGCTTCCTCTTCCACTCATTCCTCTAATGATAGCGATTTGCAAAAGAAGAAGAGATGCAAATATTGCCGGAAGGCTGGTCATACTATTGATGAATGTAGAAAGCTTGCTAAACGCAATGAAAAGAAGAAGGAATCCGGCATGTCTATTGCTGAAAATTCAGCAAATGCAAAGAATGATGAAGCTAACATGGCTCAAGATTTTTGGGCATGTGTTGTTACATGTCATTATGATGCTTCTTTACATTCTAAATGTATGGTTGTTAGTGAGGCTGATTCAGATTGGTTCTTTGATAGTGGTGCTTCAAAGCACATAACATCATGCAAAAGATTTTTTGCCTCTTTGAAAGATGCACCTAAAGGAGGACATGTGGTGTGTGCAAACAATGCCTCTTATCCTATCATTGGAGTAGGAGAAATTGAGCTTACGGCTGCAAATGGAGGTGTGATTCTCTTGAAAAATGCATTGTATGTGCCCGGCATCAAGAAGAACTTAATTTCAGTTCCGTTGATTGCCAAAGCTGGACTTCATGTACACTTTGTTGATGATAAGTGTATGGTTCATGATTTCAGCAATGGTGATGTTATCGTGATGTCCGGTACATTATGTAATGGTTTGTATCGCATGGATACATACAAGAGGGCTGCCTCAAATGCCTTAGTTGCTCATACTTCTTCTATGGCTGAAATGGAGCTTTGGCATGCTCGTTTTGGTCACTTGCAAAAGAAGGACATGGTTATTGGCTTGCCTACACTTGAGTCCATTGAAAAGCATGCATGTGAAGGTTGCATTCTTGGAAAAATGCATCGTGCTTCTTTTCCAAAAGATAGTCACACACACTACAAGAAAATTGAAACTTGTTCATAGTGATGTATGTGGTCCGGTCAAGACTCCATCTTTTGGGAAGCATGTATATTTTGTTACCTTCATTGATGATGCTACTCGCCATACATGGGTGTATCCTATGAAAGCAAAGAATGAGGTATTTTCTTGCTTCAAAGCATTTTTAGCTATGGCTGAAAATTTTTCTTCACAAAAGCTTTTGACTCTACGCACGGATCGTGGTGGTGAATACATGTCACATGAGTTTAATGCTTTTCTTCATGAAAGAGGTATTTCACACCAATGTACGGTGCCATATACACCTCAACAAAATGATGTTGCCGAGCATAAAAATAGAACTTTACTTGAAATGGCACGATGTATGGTTAAAGGAAAGCATCTTCCTCATAAGTTTTGGATGGAAGCGGTTATGTGTGCAAATTATGTGTTGAATCGTTGCCCTACAAAAGCATTGAGAGTCATCACTCCTTATGAGGCTTGGAATGGTCATAAGCCTATGGTTAGTCATATGCGTGTGTTTGGTTGTTTGGCATATGCTCTTGTGCCATCACAACAACGTCACAAACTTGATGACAAGGCAAAGAAATGTATATTTGTTGGTTATAGTGCTGAAAGTAAGGGATATCGGTTGTACCATGCATTGACGAACACAATTATTGTGAGTCGAGATGTGGTATTTGCTGAAAATTCAGTTTTCCCTCTACTTGAATGCAAAAAACTGCCAACAATTAGCTCACAAGATGTGTTCGATACACTCATGCCTTTGTTCCAAAATGGTGCGCTTGACTATGGCCATGTAGACCAGCCAACTGAGGTTCAAAGGGCTGAAAAATTTCAGCCAAATAGGGCTGAAAATGCAGAGAATTTCCAGCCAAACATGGCTAAAAAAATTAAGCCAAAAATTGTCAAAACTGTTGGAAATTTCCAGCCACATATGGCTGAACATTTGCGTCAAAATATGGCTGAAACTGAGCATGAAATTCAGTCCACGCATGATGTACATATTGAAGATGTTTTACATAATGAATGCATGTTTATCAAGAGTGCACAATCTATGCCAAAGTGGCTGAAACAAACTTTGCAGGATAGCAAATTGAGTGCACTTTTACTTGGTAGAACAAGATCAAGCTCTCACCATGCATCAAATAATTTTGTGGATTATTCTCTTATTGCTACAACATGTAATGAAGAGCCACTTTCTTTTGAAGATGCATGTGACGATCCACAATGGATGAGTGCTATGCAATCAAAAATGGATTCCATACATAGGAATGGTACTTGGGAGTTATGTGAATCGCCAAAAGGAAAGAATGTCATTGGCACAAAGTGGGTTTACAAGATTAAGAGAAAATCTAATGGTAGCATTGATCGCTACAAAGCTAGATTGGTTGCCAAAGGATATGCACAGCAATATGGCATTGACTATGAGGAAACGTTTGCACCTACTTCACGCCTGACTACCATTCGTACCGTGGTTGCATTGGCTGCCCATCGAGGTTGGAAAGTGCATCAGCTGGACATAAAAACAGCCTTCTTGAATGGTGATTTGCAAGAAGAAGTCTATGTGAAGCAACCTCCTAGATTTGCTATGAAAGGGAAAGAGCATATGGTTTGTCGCTTGCATAAAACCTTGTATGGTCTCAAGCAAGCTCCACGTGCATGGTATGACAAAATACATAAGCACTTGATTGCTCTTGGCTTCACATGTAGTCCGATTGAAAGCACACTATGTACGCAAAAATGGGGCTGATCTTATAGTGCTTGTTCTTTATGTCGATGACATACTCTTGACTGGGTCATGTGATGCAAAACTTGACATTCTTATGGCTGATTTGCAGCATACTTTTGATGTCACTTATCTTGGTCTTTTGAGCTACTATCTTGGCATCCAGTTTGTATCCGTTGAGGGGGGAATTGTTATGCATCAGGCAAAGTATGTTGAAAAACTACTTCAGCGTTTTGACTTTGAGGATTGCAAGCCAGTTTCCACAGCAGTTGAGACAGGATTTAGATTCTCAGTTGAGGATTCCAGTGATGCATTTGACACTTCTCTTTATCAACAAGCTGTGGGATGTCTTATATATGCATGCAACACAAGGCCGGATATACAGTATGCAGTTTCCCAATTGAGTCGATTCATGCATAGCCCTATCACTAAGCATTAGCAAGCGGTGAAACGTGTGTTTAGATATCTTCGAGGCACTTTGAGCTTAGGTCTCTTTTATGGCAGAGATGTTCAGCCATGCTTGCATGCCTTTATAGATAGTGATTGGGCTGGTTGTTATGATACTCGCGTGTCCACTAGTGGTAATTGCTTTTTCCTTGGAGACTCATGCATATCTTGGTTGAGTAAGAAGCAACCTACAGTGGCGACATCGAGTTGTGAAGCTGAGTACAGGGCAGTTTTCACAGCTACAGTGGAATGTATATGGCTGAGACGCCTATTGATGGATCTTTGCATGGAGATTGATGCTGCTACGCATATTCTCAGAGATAGTCAGAGTGCTTTGGCTGTTGCACGAAACCCAGTGTTTCATGCACGGACCAAACATATTGAGGTGCATTATCACTATGTGAGAGAGCGCCTTCATGCAGGAGATATTGATTTGGTATATATGCCTACACAAGATAATGTGGCAGACATATTCACCAAAGCTCTTCCACGGGAAAAGTTTGAAGCTTTTTGCAAAGCTTTAGGCTTGTTACCTTGTGGGGGCTGATCTGTCACTCCCTGTATGTGTTCACATCATTCGCTCCAGGGGGGTTTGTTACACTTATGTGTTCCTCGAGTAGCTTTGATGTGAACCTTTTCCCTATACATGGGCACTTTTTACTCTAGTGCTAGCTAGAGGTTTTTTCCCCATGTTACCACATACTTGATACTCTCATATGTGGTGGTACTTTGTACTTAGGGATATTATTCAGCACTTACTTCAGTTCAGTTTATCGATCAATAGAGAGAGCTATTCCAGCCATCGTCTTCTCCGTGTGTCTTGCTGCGTTTGTTCTCCTTGTGTGTGCTTCTTGTGTGTCTCTCGCACTTCTACACACACCCAACAGGTTCTACCTTTCCTGAAAACAACTTCAAAGTCATACTCCATTAGTAAGAGGAACCATCTTACTAAGCGTCCAATATTGCAAGGTTTATTGACCAAATATAACAAAGCTTGATGATCAATGAAAAACTTGAACTTGTTGGCCAATAAATAGTGTCTAAACTTCTTCACAGCATATACCATGCCGGCCCTCTCGCTTAGTTGTGGTATAGTTTCGTTCAGCTGCGGTGAGTTGTCTACTAGCATATGCTATGGGAAAATCCAAGTTTCCTTCACCTGTGGGTTGTGCTAGCACACATCCTATGGCGTGATTGGATGCATCCACATGGACATGGAATGGTTTATTCCAATCTGGAGTGGTCAGTATTGGTGCTGTGCACAAACATTTCTTCAATTCATTGAAAGAATTCTCGCATTCGTCGTTCCACTCAAAATTAGACAACAAGGCATAAAGGGGTCTAGCTATGATCGCATACATGTGGATAAACCTACGGTAATATCCACAATGGCCCATAAGGGCTTGTACCTCTTTAACATTCCTTGGCCTTGGCAGCTCCGCTATGGCTCGTACCTTATCTTCATCTGTTGAGATTCCATTCTTAGAAACAATATGACCTAAGATTTTACCTTGCCGCACCATGAACACACACTTTTCTGGGTTCAGACACACTCGATATTCTCTACACTTGTTGAAGATTTGTCTGAGCTCAGGGATGTGAAATCTTCTTTCTTGGGAATGAGCACATAAATCATCCACATACACTTCTAAGCTCTTTCGCAAGAACTCTTTGAAGACATGACACATGAGCCTTTGGAATGTTGCAAGTGCATTGGTGAGCCCAAATGGCATCACACAAAATGCAAAGATTCCCCACTCTGTGGCAAAAGCTATTTTGTGTTGATCTTCTGGGGCAATGGCTACTTGATTGTAGCCTAAAAATCCATCAAGGAAGCTATAAACTTCCTTGCCTGCAACACGCTCCAATAAGTGTTCCATGATTGGAAGTGGATAACTATCTCTGATCGTAGCGGCATTAACTTTTTTAAGGTTGATACACACTTGCAACTTCCCGTTCTTCTTGGGCACCACTACAATGGGGGACACCCATTCAGTATGCTCAATCTCATAGATGAATCCAGCTTCAATCAACCTATCAATTTCTTGTTTTATTTTGGCTGCATATGTGTAGAGCTTCTGTTTGGTGGGCTTGGCATCAACAGTCATGGGCTTCTGTTTGGTGGGCTTGGCATCAACAGTCATGGGGATAGTATGAGAGCAAATTCGGATCTACCCCTTTCAAGTCTCTATAGTGCCACACAAACACATCCCTATATTCCCTTAATAGAGCTACGAGCTCCATTTCTTCTCTTGCACTTAGGTCATCTCCTATATATGTGTGTCTCTCTTCGTTCTCTTCAATGGTCACTACAATTTTCTTGGTCTTTTCTTTATTATCATATGATTCTCCTATGATGGCCTCTCTCTTAGGCATTCGTACCAGAATTTTGCGGTCGTCAACTTCATATTTCTTGAAGTTTTCTAGTACTTTGAACAATGATTCCTCCTCTTCTTTTTTCACTGCTTTTCTTTTCTTTTCCTTTTGATTGCTCTCACTTCCATCCTTTGAATTTACTGTTTTAATGCTTGTGAGAGGTTCCTCTTCTTTTTGGTTAAACACTCCTACATCTTCTAAATAGTGCTTTTCCGAGGTAAAGCAACTATCCATCACAATGGACTCTAGATCGTCATCGTTCTCTTCTTCTTCTATGACATCACTAGGGTCACATTCTTCTAGCAAGGGCTGACACATGAACAATGAAATATCATAACCCTCCTCATCACAATGAGGTGTCCATTGTTCTTCATTGACAGCAATGTCCATGGTGGCTAAGATTTCTGGCCAGCCATGAGGCTCAAATTCCTCATCTGGAAAGATCATCGGTGTATAGGCTGGGTCTCTAACTGGTCTATCTCCTGGCGAAGTTCCTTCTTCTCTTGCCATTAAACATTTTTCCTCTTCCTCTGTGACCTTGCACATCCACAAATGAGTATCTTCATGCAGCCATGATGGATCAGGTGAACTTTCAGAATGCATAGAGATGGAATCTTCTTTCGCTTTATGGATAGGATTCCACTATAGGGGTGGTACATCTATGAAGGAGTAATCCTTCAAATTGACCTTGGTGGTGACCCCTAAGTGTTGTAAGTACAAGGAGTTGGTTCCCCAATCCTGTACAATTTGCAATTGTCGTAGGAAGGGTCTTCCTAGAATCATCTCATAGACATTATTTTTCTCAAAGTCACATATAGCAAAGGTGTGCTCAAACTCTACACCACAAGTGGTTAGAGTTATCCCTTCGAGCAATCCTAGATGTCTTTCAAAATGACCGTGGGCCATTTGAAGCTTCATTCTAGTTGGTCTTAATGTGTGTTTGCCCCATTGCTTCCACAAGGAGGTGGTAGCAATAGCAACACCATGAATCTATGATTTCTTTGGTTGTGTAACCTTGATAGGTGATTGGAAGATAAGTATTACCTTCTTCACCCTCACACATGTCCCCTATTTTGTCTAGAGGTATCTCTGGTATTTTTTTCTTAGAGCCGCCTTTTGGCACATTGGAATCAAGTTCTAGGACCTGATCCTTCACATGGTTCCATAGCTCGGGTTTTGCTTTGAGCAGCTCTTCTACAGTGAGATGACATTGAACCTTAGTGTTCTTCACGACATCAGTGTTTCTTGGGACCACCGAGTCTTCATGTCTGACTAGTATTGTGGGAGCTCGGATCTGAAGAGATTCAGATTCCCATGGGCCTGGAAATTGAGGCAGTTCTTCTAAGGTATTAGATTCAAAATCTATCCTTTCGTCTTCTTGTTGTTCGACTTGATCTCCGTAAATGGATGGAATGTCTTGGGGAAATTGATCATGAAGATCATCAATCTCAAGAATAGGAGGGGAATTACCCTTCTCCTTGGCCCATTTCTCTTCTTTGATGGAGAGTGTTAATCTCCAAAAGAACAAGCTATCCTTGATGTTAGACCACCTCTATACCAAGAATAACTTCAGACTCCACTTAATTTTAAAGAACAATCACCAAACTATCAAGAAATTGATCAACTGTGAAAAATCACTTCTTAGAAAAAGTTTACTGCACATTAATCATTCATTTACTGATCATTCATGTAAAGTTTTTTATAAAACTTCGTAGAGCATGCCGCCTAGAGATTGTGCATCTTCTCCAAGTTAAAAATCCTCAAATGCTTGAGTAGATTGTGAGAAATGACTCAGACAATGTACCTATGTCTGAAACTGTCTCTCTGTAATGATGACTTTGACACCTGTAACTTCTAAGCTATGGTTCTCCCAAACTACAGCCCGTGTAACCAAATGCTTTTAGCCATAGATAGCTTACCTCTCAACTTAAATTTTGCATCCTCACTTGTGTAAAACTTTACACTATGCACTGAGCACTGTCCATTTCTTTGACCATCGAATCTACACCTCTTTCAGAAGACACTCAGAACTTTCTACATATGAATGTTCCTAATCAAAATTCTCTCAGCCTGTTTGCAATTGGACTCTCAGACTTTAACCATAGATGGATTAACTATGAATTTAGACATGTTCAAAAGGATTTGTCAAAAGATTAACCACAGAAGGAGAATCAGAGAAAAGATCGATGCACAATTCACTGAAAGATTTTTCTTCACATAACTTTTCATACATCTGATGGATGACATGCATAATGTTCATCTCATTCTCTCCTATTATTCTATTCTTCACATCTATTGTCTTCTCTATCTCTCCCTCTACGATTATGAACATGTATCTATATATATATACGAGTCTTACTCATCAATTTTTCCAAATACATTGAAATATTTACAAGAGTAATGTACAAAAGAACTTTGTTTCTGAATCTCCTCTTTCTTGAAATTGATCTTCAATCTTCCAATCATTTTTCCACTTCTGGATTTTATGTAATCACTAATTGTTGATTGTTCTGCTCCAACAACTCCCCCTCAATCATCAATTGTGATTACCTGCATCTTCTCTATTCCTACCATATCTTTAAACCTCTGCAACTTTGGTCCATCCAAACTTTTTGTCATCATATCTGCAAGTTGATCTTTTGTAGGAGTATGCATGATTTCAATTTCTTTATCAATAACCTTCTCTCTTAAAAAATGATACTGATTTTCAATATGTTTAGTTCTATCATGAAACATAGGATTTGCTGCGAAATATAAAGAACTCATATTGTCTCCACAAATGATAGGAGTACTCTGAATAACATCAAAACTCTTCATAAGTGTCTTTAGCCATATTACTTCCTTTGCAGCTTCCACCATGCCTTTATATTTTGCTTCTGTGGATGATAGAGCAACCGTATGTTGCTTCTTAGAACACCATGAGATTAGCTTATCTCCCACATAACACAAATATCCATGTGTTGATCTTCTATCATCCAAATTACCTGCCCAATCTGCATCACTGTATATTTTGACTCTTGTATCTGAAGTAAACCCATAGTACAACCCTTCTTTGAGTGTACCCTTGATGTACCTAAGTACTCTTTGTCCTGCAATCCAATGTTCCTTTCTAGGACAATGCATGAATTGAGATAGAACTCCAACTGCATATGACAAATCAGGCCTTGTTAATGTAGCATAAATCAAGCTACCCACCAAACTCTAATAAAGCTTCATATCTTTGAATTCTTCTCCTCCATATTTAGTCAATCTATGATTCACTTCCACTGGAGTTGGTGCTAATCTGCAATCTTCCATTTTAAATTTGGTTAGCAAATTTCTCAGATACCTTTCTTGAGTTACATATACTCCATGTTGAGTATATGAAATCTCCATTCCCAAGAAGAATGACAAATTTCCCAAATCATTGATTTTGAACTCTTTCTCCATCTATTTCTTAATCATGTGTATGCCTTTGTCATCTGTTCCTGTAAGTATTATGTCATCAACATAAATACAAACATAAATAAATCCATCTTCACATGCTTTGAATAGCAAGCTACTATCTGCCTTTGATGCTTGAAATCCAAGTTCCTTCAAGAACTTTACAAGACTATAATTCCATGCCCTTGGGGCCTGCTTCAATCCATACAAAGCTCTCTTGAGCTTACACACATAATTTGGATACACTGTGTAACCATTCAAGAAAGCATTTTTAACATCTAATTGAGATAATTTCCAACCTTTGCAAGCAACAATTGCTATGAGTGTTCTGATGGTTGTCATCTTTGCCACATGACTATAAGTCTCATCATAGTCCAGACGGGTTCGATTAAAATTTGTTTTTTTGGAGTTCCAAAAGCCAACATTACGTCGTTATGAACATAAAGACCTAATGTGTGAAAACCCCCTTCACAACAAGTCTGGCTTTGTACCTAGACACACTTCCATCTGCAAATATTTTTGTTTTGTAAACCCACTTACATCCAATGATTTTCTGGCTATTAGGTTTAGGAACCAGATCCCATGTCTGATTTTCCATCAATGAAGCATAGTTTCTTCCCAATTCTTCTTCCCTTTGGCTTCATCATATGTAGATGGATCTTCATCTGCTTTTATCATGTAAGCATAATCCTTAGTAGTCAAGAATGAAGTATCATAGCTATACCTTGTAGGTTGCCATTTGTGCCTTGTAGACCTCCTGAGTTCTCCACTTCTTGAAGTTTCTAGTTCATCACATTCTAGATCAAACCTTGGCACTTCTTCACCTCCAACTTGTATTTCATTTTTCTCTTCTTCATCAAATATCTAAACCTTTGTTTTACCTTTCTTCTAATTCATAATTTCTTCAACTTCTGCATACACATTAGATGTACTTGCATACCAATTACCTTGTTCATCAAATGTAACATCCTTGGACACAAGGAATTGTTTTGTGGATGGACTCCACAATCTATAACCCATCTGCTTGTCATCATAACCAATGAATACATACTTCTCTGCTTTAGGCTCCAATTTATGCCTCAATTGAGATGGCACATATGCATATGCCAGGCATCCAAATATTTTACAATGATCCAAGGTAGGTCTCTTACCCCACCAAGCTTCATATGGTGTCATACCCTACAAAGCTTTACAAGGCAATCTATTAACCAAATATGTGGCTGTGTTTACAGCCTCAACCCATAAATAGTTTGGACAATTTTTCTCTTTCAACATGGATCTTGCAAATTCAACAAGTGTCCTATTCCTCCTTTCTGCTACACCATTTTGTTGAGGAGAGTACCTACAAGTAACTTCTCTCTTTATACCTGCATTCCACAAGTAATCACTGAACTCATTAGAGAAATACTCTCCCCCTCCATCTGACCTTAACCTCTTCAATTTTTGACCTGTAATTCTTTCTGCATATGCATGATAGTGTTTAAATGTATTAAACACTTCTGATTTGTCTTTGATCACAAGTACAACACAAAGATTTGAATATCGACCTACCTTTCACCATGGTAAGTGTTGGCAACAGTCAAAGCATCCAAGGACTCTGTTGCAGAGCTAAAGAAAGTACAAAGCAGAGAAAAAGACGGGCCCCAAAATTTTTCCGATTTGGACATCATATCTTTGTATCATAACTACTCTTGTAATATATTTTCCGTTGTAAATGCACTAGAGGAGTCCTCTAGATGCATCCCCACAGAAGATTAGAAACTTACCCATGTAAAATAGTAGGAAATTAGTCTTTTAGTGAATAAAGTGCCGGTTTCTTGTGTGAAAGGACCATTTTTAGGGCACAAGTATATAAGTCAATCTGTGACTCTTTGTAAAGACTTTTTGCCATTGTGAGAATAGAGAGCACAGAAATTCGAATTTGTGTCTTCTTCACTCTGTATCTTCTTCTCTGTGAGCTTGTATGCATGTGTATTGCTTGGAAAGAGTGTTAGGAAGTGTTGTCTATCCATGAGAGTGTTTGTTTGTTGTAGTTAAGGTGTGTGCGAAGTGTAAGAAGTGCTTAAGTGTAGGAAGGTTTTCCTGCGACTCAGTATTTTGCTCATAACTTGAAGTAGGAGTGTCAGAATTGTGTGAAGCCACTACCATTGGATGCGTCTTCTCGAGAGCTTCGAAACGCATATGCTATTTGCTATATTTGGAGTTCGAAGCAGAGAGAAAAGTCCAAATTATTGATGGTTGCTGCACCAAGTATCGTGACACCATGACCGACAGTTGAAGCTTGTTTGGATAAGTCTTTGCCTTGTTTACACTCTTTGAGTAGTTCATTTGCATTGATCATCACTTGATTGCATGTCCTCATACACTCGGCTAGGTTTGTATACTCTTTGGATTGATAATTAAAGCGTGAATCCCCACTATATGCACTTGAGGAGGATTGAGGTATAGTCTCTTTCTCCACAAGTCCCTAAGTTGGTACTTAGGTCAACACGTTTTTTGGCACCGTTGCCGGGGAGTATCGAATCAAACCGAGGCATTCGTGTGATGGTAAGTAGCTTTTTGCATTGAAGCAAGAGGAGGAGTGGTGATTTTCTCTTCTTTGGTAAGTCATTTTCAGCCGCACTTGCTACTTCTCATTCTTGGAGTGTGTGTAGTGAGTTGTTAGTCTAGGGAAGTGAGTAGAATGAGTAGAGTAGGAGGAGCAAGGGAGTAGTCTAGGTAGTTTGTGTAGCTTTCAATTCTTGTTCTGTTGTTTTATTCCCAGTAAGTAAGAAAATCCCAAGTATAAAAGTCAAAAAGAGTCATTTTGTAAAGTACTTGTGTTTCTGAGCAAGTATCGTGGAGAGCTACTGTCGAGTATCGCGTTTGAGCAACTAGGCTATCTGGGGCTGCACAGAGCAAGAGGAAGTGATAAAGGAGTTGGAGCAGCCTCCAAGGTGAGCACATTGTGGTTGTGTTATGATATCTGACCTATAAATCAAGTTTCCAGAAACAAACGATCTGCGTCAGGTATTGTTTAGGAGTTGCAGAGGTTAAAAAGTGTGATTTGAATGAAACAGAGAGAGAGGAGGGTAGCAAAGCAGAAACAACAAGTGTATTGAATCAAAACTTAAAAAATCTCTCAAAAATTTGGCAAAGGATCAAGTATCGCTTTCTCCCGCGGTCGAGTATCGCGATACTTAGCAAGTATCGTGATCTCCTGTGGTTGAGTATCGCGAGATTTCCCAGGTATCGTGTATCGCGTTCCAAAGATCGCGATACTTAGCAAAGATCGTGTATCGTGATGTCACCGATCGCGATACCTATCGTGTATCGTGTATCGTGATCTATCGATCGCGATACTTGAGAAGTATCGTGTATCGTTTCAGCAAAGATCGCGATACTTCAGAAATATCGTGTATTGTTTTCAACGAAGTATCGTGTATCGTGTCTTCACAGATCGCGATACTTGTCACCGATCGTGTATCGTCCTTTCCGAAGTATTGTGTATCGTGTGGTCCAAGTATCGTCCCTCTCGAGTATCGTGTATCAAGTATCGTTTTCCATCCGGTATCGAGTATCGTGATAATCAAGTATCGTGTATCGTTCATACAGCGATCACCATACCCATCAAAGATCGTGTATCGTGAATATCCCAGGTATCGTGTATCGCATTCCAAAGATTGCGATACTTGCGAAGTATCGTGTATCGTATAGTTGAAGTATCATGTATCATGGGCATCCAGAGATCGTGTATCGTCTGTGTTCAAGTATCGTATACCGTTTGGGATCAAATATCGTGTATCATTTGGGTCCGAAGATCGAGTATCGTGCATCTTAGAAGTCAAGTATCGTGGCTAGAAAATTCCATTTTCAGTCAATTCTCAGCTAAAATTTTTCTAGAATTCTAATCCATAGTGAGGAGTTTCAAAAGCTGGAGGTTAGCTAGGACAGATCAGAGTTGTGAAGTGGATGAACCTGAGATCCGGAAGAACCCTAAGAAGCCGAAGAAGTGTAATCTCTTCTGTAGGTAGTGTAGCCGAACCAAGTAGCCGTTCACATTATTCTGAGACATCTAGTGAGTCAGAGGAAGAAATTCCCATGGCTTCAGAGAGATCCCCATTTATTTGGATGGTCTAAACAGATCAGTGGCCAGACTAAAGAAGGCTTCAGAGGCTTACATAGTGCCTAGGCTAGCAATCAAGTATGTAGGAGGATTTTACATGGACAAAAGAGATATCCAGTATGTTGTCACAAAACACCCGGAAAACATTGATGAACATGGGGAAGAAAACAATGCTTCAAACTTAAATGGAGGAGGGAATGAAGAGTAAGTAACTACTCCTAGAGGGAGATCTACTGTTGCTAGAGTCTGGAGAGGAGACCTGATTCCCCAAGATGACTCCTTAATGGATGTATATTTGATCAATGGAATGGAGTCTCTCCTGAGAACACATTCTTCTATATGGGAAGCTACCCCTAATCCTGTCACCATCTATGAGTTACAAGATCCTGAGTTCCCCACCATCGTCACATATTTGGACAAGAATCAGAGAAGATATTGGCCCTTAACAGAATTAGAAAGAGCTGAGTTGAAATATCAAAATATTCCAGTATTCCCCCCTAGGGACCAAGCCACTACTTCAAGAAACCCACTTGGAACATCCCAGAATGATTCATATCAACAGTCGGGGCAAACACAACAAACACAACAAACCCAAACCCCGGTCAGACCACATGTGTAGTTTGCAATGCCTGCAAATAACCCTAATTACCAACCTCACCCAACTATTGACCCAAGACATGGAATTCCTGCTCCAATCAGACCGCCTATAGCAAGAGGACCAGGCATACCCATAGGAAGACCAATCTTCCCAGTAATGCCTAGACCGCCCGAAGCAGGAAGAAGATTAAGGCCAATTCAAGTTGCCAAATGCATGAGAAACCACTATGATGGCTCTAGTGAGCCTTACAATCATATAGCTGAATTCAAACAAGTAATCAGAGCCGAACAAGTAGAAGATTTCTTGATCCAATATGAGTCCTTTGGTCTTACTTTGTCAGACACTGCATTAGCATGGTTTCAGCCATTGGACCCTAATAATTTTCAAAACATGGAACAAGTCTATCAAGAAATGATTGAGGAATTCACTAAGTCAGGAATTAAAAACAACTCTTCATCATTGATCCATAGCTTTAAGCAAGCCCCTACCGAATCAGTGAGATTGACAGCAACAAGATTCAAACAGTATGTGGACAGATGCCCAGTAGAAGAGAGACCTACCCAAAATAAAATGGTGTCATTATTTTTGGAAGGATTGTTGAACAGATCTTTGAGATCTTTGGTATATGTAAAGAGAGTTCAAACCTTGCAAGAATGCATGAAGGAATGTATAGACCTAGAGGACAACCTAGCAGAAGACCTGAAAATACCTCAAGGTAGCATGAAAAGTGAAGATTCGTCCAGTAGCACATCAAACCCTAAAAACAATGTAGAGGAAATAGCCGATTTGGTAGCAAAGAAGCTAAACGTTCAAGGACAGAGGAACTACCCCAGTAACCCTATAAGAGTGCCCATGCTCAGAAGATGTATGCAGTGCGGAGGTGATCATCCTTCTCACTTGTGTACTAGGGGAGTAGTCCCACCACCTGCTTATGCTTATAATAGACCCACCGTCCCAGGACCCCTACAATATTACAGTATAGAACAAAAATATACAAATCACAGTACAGAAAATTGCCCTTACAATAGGCAAGCGAGACCCTCACAGCCATACATAAGACCTTATGGATACCCCCAGAGAGAGCAAGGAGGTGAAGCATGGAGGTACCCTACCTATCAGCCGCAGGCACCAGTGCCACGACCATATGCATATCAAGGATACACCCAAACACAACCAGTACTAGGACAACAACCGCCCCATCCTCAGAATGTTGTCCCAGTCAAGATAGCTCAACCTGAAGAAAACCTAGAGAGAGCAATAGTCCCAGCCACACCATTGGCTAGTAATGAACCTTATGACTCATCTTATGACCATAGTCAAGGAGCATATCCCAACTATGAAAGCTCTATGATAGAATATGGACAACTGTACGAACCATATGCCTATGGCATGGAAGTACCAGATAGTTCCTACGGATATGAGCAGGACTATGTGTCATTAATGTACACATCCCCTAGAGCAACCATACCACCCCGACCCATGAACAGACCACCTGTGCCCAGAGGACCATGCTATAGATGTGGAGGTGATCATTATATGAGAGAATGCACATTGCCAAACCCTCCACCACCACAACGAGTCTGGGAAGGCTATTGTAGTGATTGTGGTAAGGAACACCTTTTCAGAGATTGTCCCAAGAATCCCAACAAGGTCACCTCCAACGTGCAAATCAATGTGATAGAAGTAATCGAGTCATCAGGGAGCGATAAGGAATACATTCTACCACTGAAGGCAATAACAAGAGCCAGAGCTAGAGAGACCCCAGAAAAACTTGAGAAACACAATCAAAGTGACCTAGATATGAATACACCCACACCTCAGAGAGTTGAAGGCTCGGAAGAGCTTGGAAAAAGTGTTGTAAGTAAAAGAACACAAAGATGGAAGAACCGTAGAGATAGGATAAAAGAAAAGAAGTTACTGCAGAAGGAGGAAAATGAGAAGAACGAACCGAATCCAAAAGAGGAACCGAAAACTGAAGAAGAAAACAAAAATGAAAAGTATAAAAAAGAAGAGGTTGGATCAGTCTTAGCAGATCCCATGCCTGAAGAATTAGCCATGTGGATTCAGGCATACAAGGCACGAATAAGAGCAGGACCTACCATAGAACAACATGAAAGAGAATATCCTAGAGGTGACCTAGAGAAAGAGAGGTTGGAGATCTGCAAAAAATTAATAGAAGTTGCCCAACAGACCCTAGAAAAACCTGCATTGCCATTACCTAATAACCGAATTTCCGAAAGAGAATTCCAAGAGTGCGTCATCATTAATGACCATGGAAACAATGAAGTGAGTAAGACACAGAATGGCAATTATTGTGAGGATAAGAGGGAAGGGTCCATTGTTCCCGAAGTAGAAGGGGAATGGCCTAAAGATTTGTGGGCTAGATTCCAAGAGGACAGATGGAAGAAAGTAGAAGGAATTGAACCACCCTTTGAAGAGATAGAAGCGGAAAAGGAAATAGAGGGTTCAATACCTGAATTAAATTCAGAAGAAATTTTACCAATGGATCCAAGTGATAAAGGAGATGATGGAGTAAAGGAACTTCCAAATTATACAGGAGAGTACGAACATAATTCGGAATTGTATTGTATCCCCTCAATAAGGAAAAAAGAACCGAACCCATCAGTCCAAACATCTGATATCATACAACATCTTAGGAAATTCAAAATTCCTTGTACCCTAACATTAGAAGAACTATTGAAGGTGAAACCACAGTTAAAGGAGAAATTAATCAGCCAATTGGAGATCAAGACGGAAGAAAAAAAGATAGCTGATGAAGCAGACACAGTAAAGATCCCGGTGGATAAGATAGGAGATTTCAGTGAGGGAGATGAAGGAAACACCTGCCTTCCAATTACTTTCAGGGGTTATACCACCAAAGCCATCTTAGATTCAGGAGCTGGTGTAGGCATTGCTACTAGAGAAATCTGGGAGAAATGGGGAAAACTAGCTTTAAGACCAACGCGTATGAAGATACAAATGGCTGACGAACACACAGAAAGACCCTTGAGATTATTGGAACGAGTAGTTTTCACCACATGCGGAGTTGAATTTGAACACACCTTAGCAATATGTCAATTTGAAAGGGCGAGCAATTATGAAATGATACTTGGAAGACCTTTCATGAGACAGCTAAAGGTTGTGCAAGATTGGGGAAAGGATGCGGTATACCTACAACATGAAGGAACCACCATGAGAATAAATCTTCACACTTATACATATCAAGATGTTCCCCCATTACAATGGAATCAAATTCATAGAGAGGAAGACGTTCAGTCAATTCACAACATAGGTTCTAGTGACCAATCTTGGATGAATGAGGACACTCATCTATGGATATGCCAAACTGCCAAAAAGGAAGAGGATAGGAGAAAGGGATGGCAGCAAAGGCAAGGCGTAGCTAGGTCGGTACAAGATCCAGCTTACATGCCTCAAGTCTTTTTGGATGAAGAGTTCGAACCTCATGGTTGGATGGAGATTTTAGCGACCCTCGATGTATGTGTGAACGAAGAAGTAATAACTATGAATGAATGTATTGATGAGGAAGGATATGAGGTCAGTCTTTATGTAGTAGTCCTTCAGGAGGCAGAAGAAGGAGAAGTGATAGAGAAAGAATGGAAGGAGGACTATGAGAGCATTGAGATGGAGCCAAAACCGATGGAACCAGAGTACGAAAATCAAAAAATAGGTACCATAGCTAACGAAAACAACCAGGAACCTACTCAGGAAGAAGAGCTGGAGTTAGATAAAGAGCCAGAGAATGAAGAAAACAGGCCACAAGATCAGTTTGAAGTGCCAGCCCACTTCAAAAGATATGAAGTAGAGGAGAGAAAAATTGCTATTCAAATGCCTAAAAGAGAAGCACAGCCAGGAATAGCTTATGACAATAAAGAACAAACCAAGAAGATAGTAGTAACGCTAGATGAAGGAGAAGAACGATGTACTTTCATAGGACAGGATGTCTCAATGGAGGAAGAACAAGAGTTAATACGTCTCATAAGGGAATATCGAGATGTCTTTGCCTGGACCTATAAGGATTTGAAAGGGGTAGATCCATCTATATGTGCCCATAGAATCCCCATGACATCCAAAGCCAGACCTTCTAAACAAAGACCGTATACATACAATGATGTGTATTCAGCAAAGATAAAGGAAGAGATAGATAAATTGTTAGATGTGGGATTCATATATGAGATTGAGCACACGGAATGGGTGTCACCTTTGGTGGTTGTACCGAAAAAGAATGGAAAGCTAAGAGTGTGTATCAATCTAAAAAAAGTAAATGCTACGACCATAAGGGATAGTTACCCATTACCAATTACGGATCATCTCTTAGAAAGAGTGGCAGGGAAGGAAGTTTATAGTTTTTTGGATGGCTTTTCAGGGTATAACCAGGTAGCCATTGCTCCTGAGGACCAACACAAAACCGCTTTCGCAACTGAATGGGGAGTATACGCCTTTAGAGTCATGCCTTTTGGTCTAACGAATGCCCCAGCCACCTTCCAAAGACTGATGTGCCATGTATTCAAAGAATTCTTGAGAAAAAGTATGGAGGTATACGTGGACGATCTATGTACTTATTCAGCGATACGATCAGAGCACATCCCTGAACTAGAAAAGATCTTTGCCAAATGTCGACAATACCGAGTATGCCTCAATCCAGAAAAGTGTGTCTTCATGGTTCGACAAGGAAAAATATTAGGACATATTGTCTCTAAAAACGGAATTTCAACTGACGAAGACAAAATCAAAGCAATTCTGGATTTACCAAGACCCAAGACTGCTAAAGAAGTACAAGCATTTATGGGACACTGTTTATACTACTGAAGATTTATACATATGTATGCCATAATTGCTAGACCTCTCTATGCACTCTTGACTCAATTTAGTTGGACCGAAGAATGTGAGAAAGCCTTCAATGAGTTAAAGAATCGATTGAGTTCAGCACCAATCCTTCGAGTACCTAACTGGAATAAGCCATTTCACATTCATGTGGATGCTTCGAAGTTCGCCATTGGTTGCATCTTAGCTCAACCTGCAGATACAGGAAAGCTTGACCACCCTATAGCCTATGCCAGTAGACAATTAAATCAAGCAGAACGCAATTATACCACCACTGAGAGAGAAGGCCTAGGGATGGTGTACGCAGTAAAAAAATTCAGACATTACCTGTTGGCAAACAAATTCAAATTCTTCATTGATCATCAAGCCTTATTGTACTTAGTCAATAAACCTTGCAATACAGTAAGGCTAGTACGATGGTTCTTATTACTAATGGAATTTGATTTTGAGGTAGTAGTCAAGAAAGGAAATACCCACATAAGAGCAGATCACTTATCAAGAATGACCCATGGAGAACCACCCATAGGAGTACCCGATGATCTGCCAGATACATATCTTTTTAACTTGGAAGTATGTCCCCAATGGGCAGAAAAGTTGATCCCTATACTCACGCATGGACCTAAAAATGGGATCACACCAAACCGAACCCAAGACCTGTGGAAGACTAAAAACCTTCACATCATTGCAGGAAGTTTGTATCACCAAGATTCAAGTGGATTACTCATGAGATGCGTAGAAGAAGAGGAACAAGAAATGTGGCTTCAAAAAGCACATGTAAATCAATGGAAAACTCATTTGAGTGCAAACGGAACATGGCAAACTCTGAAGAGATTAGGCATATATTGGCCGACCATGCAGAGAGACGCACACAACTATGTATCAGTCTGTGAAACTTGTCAAGAACAAAACCCAGACGAGAGCTCCATTCTATGCAACTCCACAGTAGCACCAAGATGGAGCATGCCCCTGGTAAAGTTCTTAAAGACCCAAGAATACCCAGAAGGAGCCACTATAGCAAGGAAATGTGCACTGTTAGAACAAAGCAAGGATTATGCCATTATAGGAAAACAACTTTTCAAGCGAGGGAGAGATAATCAATTACGCTTGTGCATTCATGAAGATGAATATCTTGTTGTTTTAGAGATGGCACATACAGGAGTTGCAGGAGGGCACTTCTCTGCAGATAAAACAGCAAAAATGATCCTCTTTGCTGGAATGTGGTGGCCAACTCTACATCAAGATGCCATGACATATGTGCAACGATGTGATACGTGTCAACGAACAAAATATCCAATTAGAAGAGACGAGATGCCACTGAGACCCATGATGAGTACCAGAGCTTTCACTAAATGGGGAATAGACTTCATAGGACCGATTAGCCCACCAGCAAAAGGATCCCATGCCGAGTATATAATTGTAGCCACATACTATCTGACCAAATGGGTTGAAGCCAAAGCGACCAAGAAAAATGACACAAGAACTACAGCCAAGTTTCTCTTTGAGAACGTTTTCACTAGATTTGGACTACCAATAGAAATTGTGAGTGATAGAGGTACGCACTTTGTGAAAGAAGTCATAGAAGCTTTACTGAATGAATTCTTGGTAATTCATAAGAAATCAGCTCCTTATCACCCACAAGCCAATGGACAAGCCAAAAGTTCGAATAAAATTTTGTGTACAGTTCTCACAAAAATTGTTAATAATGGTAGATTTGATTGGGATAAGCAATTACATCATGCTTTATGGGCATTTCGTGTAGCCTACAAAACCGCCATAGGCACTACTCCTTTTAACTTAGTATATGGACAAAATGCTATTTTGCCAATTGATTTCTTAATGCCCACTCTCAGAGTAGCAACCACTTACGAGTGGACGGGACATGAACTATCAGCTCAATTGGATCAAATAGAAAAGCTTCACGAAACTAGGTTACAAGCAGTAGCAGGCATTTATGCTGCCAAACGGCGACAGAAAGCCTACTTTGATGCTCACATCAAGGACAAAAATTTGAAGGAAGGAGACTTAGTCTTGGTATATACCTTGAAACAACATGCTAAGAAGTTGCAGAAGAGAGGATATGGCCCATTAATCATCAATCGCATATCGACAAGTGGAGCCATCAGCTTGGCAACCTTAGATGGAGACGTATTACCAAACTATATCAGTGGATGTCGAGTGAAAAAATATATAGAACCGTTGACGGAAGAAACAATGTCTAGATTAATCAAGGGCAAGAATAGACACATAGAAGAAGAAAGAATACGAGAAGAAGCGAGACAAGAAGCACTAGAACGAATAAAGAAACGGAAAGAGTGGATGAGAGAGCGAGATGAGAGATATCGACAAGGAGAAGAACTCATCCCAATGGCTAATTTTAGAGCCAATCAAAGCGTAGGATCACAGAGAACGCAACCATATTTGAATTTGGGAGCAGGTAAAACAGAGTACCACTTAGTGGATGCTCTCATTGACACAGGAGTTGCCATAAGCTGTATCAAACTTTCTTTGACCCAGAAACTCAAGGAGGAATTACGTCCATCAATGGCACAGTTGATAGGAATAGGAGGAACAATTACTCAATGTATAGGTGAAATCACCTTACCTTTGCATCTTGGCAACAACACTATGGAACAGAAATTATTAGTGTGTCATGATCAGGATTTACTCGAAGATGTAGTGTTAGCTCAAGACTAGATTTACGAATATGAGGTGACCATTCAATTGGCTTTAGGATACATCTCGGCCAGGATAGGACATCGTGAGGTATTCAATTTGCTAGATGAACGACCAAGCAAATCCGCTAGTATGGAGCAAAAAGTTCATTCCAATGAACAAAGTCATGAGTGTGTGTTCACTAGCACTATAGAAAACCCTTCGTCAAGTACTTCATATGAGGACACAGCAAGTTCTGCTTGCATTCCATCTTCTAGTCTAGCAAGTCACAAGAGTATCAATCAGTCTGAATCCGACCTCAGTGAAGCACCTTGCACAAGAGAGTCTAGTCCTCTGAATAATCCAAAATCTGTACCTATTAAACTATACCCTATCCCGTACACTCAACAAGCTTGGATAAGGAAGGATCAAGTGGAGGAATATCTTCGACGACAAAAGCACTATCGACATCAGAGTAACCAATCAAATAGGGAAGCAAATCAATTGGAGCTCCAAAGTCAACAACGAAGTGCTAGGGTATGGATTCCAAAGAAAGTAGTAGCCGCTCAACCGAATTGATCGCAAATATGGATTCCAAAATCATGTGCCCCAAAGACTCAAAACAAAAACTATGAACCATTGCAGAAGGAGAACAAGTACCAATATGGTCTACGGGCAAAACAGCCAAAGAAGAATAGCAACAAGAAAAAGAAGGAGTCTGCAAACGCAACACAAGCCAATTCGAGATCCACAAAACAGATAGAGCAGACTTACTACAGGAGAAAAAACACATTCATCAAAAAGGTGGAGAATACACTACACCCCAACAGAATGAAGCAGATTTGGGTACCGAAAGACGGAACAAACTGCATGCATCAACCAACTACTTCCAGTTGCACCCATATGGAGTTGTCAGGACCCAAAGTATGCATGATAGGGCCACATTATAAGGCCAAGCATTCGGCACATCTTTCTTCTATTTCAAGATAGTCGAGCACATTTTCCTCTTGGGAAATAGGAGAGCACTTGTACATACATTAAGAAAATCAATCGAAAAATAATAACCGCTTCGGCTATGACCTAACTTTTCTGTTTTTCTTTTCAGATGAAAACATAAAAATCTATAAAAATTTTTGAAAAAAATCCAGGTATTACCTTTCTCACACCCACGGGAAAGGGACGACACCATTCACTCGGAGCAATGTCAAGCTTAGGCCAAACAAATAAAGGAGGATTTCTGATAATATATGGCCACTAATTCATACTCTATATTGAGTGCAGATGGCATCTACAAATTCCGAAGCTACGCAAGAGGAAGAGGTCCAGCTTCTTCCACTGGAATCAATCACGAAAGCAAGAGGCCATTGGTTTCGGGATGACCAACCAGTGTCAGACCTCATTTTCATGGCAATTATCAAGATCATGGATAGGGATCACTATTTTCCTATCATGTCGCAGGAGTTCAAAACTATAATACAGGGATTACCGCATATAGAAGATGTATGGACACAGGCAGGCCTAGAAGCATTTCTCAAATTGCCAATTTACATACCAGATTTTCAAAGGTGTACACAAGTAATGAATACACTGCAGCCTGCAGTAACGAAGATATCAGTTCCAGAAGCACGAGTATTGGATAAAGTAGGAACATGGAAAACTATTCAATTCACACATGAACTAATCAACAGAGCTTTCGGATGGAATCAAGATGGAATCACTAATGTCAAAGAGGAATGTCATGATCCTAAAAAGAGGTCATTTTTGGATATCAACAGGACGGATATTGAAGATGTTGTCCGCCTGGCGCACCAACATTTTTGTTTCCCAAGTATGCACAGATATACAGCACTATAAAAGATTGTCGTACAGCTACTCTCGCATGCAATGAGACAAGTTGGGAATAAAGTAAATATGACAGGCTATGTCCAAGAAAGATTATTTGAAGCCTAGAGGAAGTGGGGCCAGAAGAAGTTTCTCAATGGGGGTTCAGCTTTGACATTACTCATATATGAAGCTCTTGAGATGAAAAACTGCTTACGTGAGATGCCAAGCTCAGAAGGGCTAGCCAAATATACCAAATCCGCTACGGTCCCCAAGAAAAAGAAAGCAGTTATTGTTATTGAAGAAGCAGGAACCAGTTCACAAAAACCCATGAGGGGTACAAAGCGTCTAAGAGAGGAAGAAGCCCAAGCTACACCACAGTCAAAGCGGACACACATTCTTCCAAAGGTTACAATGACCCAGATGCCTATTACCAAGAGAGATCTATCCGCTGCCCTAGAAGAGACACATCAGTACATGCAAGGGCAGATAAATCTGAATGTTCAAGGTCATCATTATAGACAAGCAAGTCAAGAGACACAACAATTGAGTAAAGAAAAGACCCCGAAACAGCCTGGAACATACAAAGAACTGGGCATAGATGATTCTAGTTCCAATACGGAATTCAGTCCTGAAAAAGACACTCTAGATACTGATATAAGGACAGAAACTCTAGAAGAAGAAGGGACAGAGATCAATCAGGTCGAAGTCACGCCAGACGACCACGAAGAAAAAGAAAAGAATATAGAAGATTCTAATCAACCTAAGCATGTCATTCAATTGAATGATACTACAAAGATTAGCATCAAGGAAGCTCCAACCAGTGTTACATATGCAAAACAGCCTATCAAAGAGGAAGTACAAACTCCAGTGAACGCGGATTCGGAGTTTTTACAAAATAAAGAGCAGATTGTGATTGAGGTACCGTATGATACACCTCAAGAAAACAAAGAGAACATGGTGGCTGAGCCAAGAATCTAGCTTCAGATTAGGCAGCCCCATGACACTACATTACATGTGGCACAGGGCAAAGATGTCACAACCGGCGAAGAACCGAGTATCCCAAAAACATGGCTCAATGTGGACGTCACTCAACTGAAGCCTGTATTCAAGCAAATGATTCAGACAGCTATGGACACACAACAGTAGATGATGGACATAGATGCAGACTATGATAAGGCTATGAGAGAAAAAAATCAATTCCAGGTAATGAGCGAACAACTGTCATCACAACTCATCCAGGCATAAAGAGATAGCAGCCAAAAACACGGAGATGCTGGAGGTCAAAGAGAACCATGACACATTAATCACTCGGCATCACCAACTGCAAGCACAGCTCACGGAATTACAAAGATTACATGATGCAAGCGAAGCTGACAAAGAAAGAATGAAGTCTCGAAGCAATTTACTTGAGACACAGTTAAAGTTATACATGGAAGAGAATGACACCTTAAGAAGCCGGAATAAAGAACTGATGAAATCATTATTATATGATCATTCTATTGAGCAACAGGAATTATCCGAGACCAAAGAAAAGGAATTAAGAGATCAGCTAGCACAACATGCAGACTTGCTGAGACAAGAGCGCGCATTGAGAGAAGAATCGGAACGGAAATATAGTCAAGAAATAACTGAACTAAAAAAGCAGTTGAATACAGCACATGGGAAACTTGCAGCAAGCTACAGTGAAAACATGGACAATGTAGCAGAAATCGGAAATGAATTGCTTGCAGCAAAAGAAGCACTCAGAGCAGCCATACAGGAAAATACAGACCACAGGAAAATATAGACCAAAATGAGCGAATAAAGCAATTAGAAATTCAAATCAACCAGAGTGCTGTGATCGGGACACCAGTAGTGCCAGCTAAGGAAAATCCTACTAACGAGGTAGAGGTACGTCCTCTATCTCCCCCAATCTAACTCCAATACATGAGCTGATAAGGGATATACATGATGATCATCCCATGCCATACACTGCAGAAATAAGTCAGAAGGAACGGGCACTAGTGGTGTCCCGATTAACGGAGAATTTTGAAAATGAAGTCATTAAAGTAATGAAAGAGGCCAAGATAAAAGGTAAAGACTTGGAGAAGATCATGAAGCCTTTCAATATCCCGTACGGATTATTGAAAGAGAAAACAAGACAATATATAAAGAAGATCACAACGAAGAGTCCAGATGAACAGCTAAATTTTAAACAGGACACCTTCGCATACAGCCAAGAAGAATTCAAAGCGGCACAACCTATTTGGCGGAGAAAGTTTTTGGAGAAACATCCCACACTACGGGTGCATTGGCAAGCAGCACCATATTTCTTACAGGTAAACCCTTCATTTTGTCCTATACCACACCGAAGGGGTAATAGAGAATTTTTGGACTTGCAAAGAAATGGCATCATAAATAAACAGTGGCTGAATTACCCGCTGCTTCCAAGCCCGCCACACAATTACTTGCCAACGGAAGATTATATGGTCAAAACCATCGAATTTTGGCTGCAAAATTATGCGACAGTACCCGACCTAACTGTCAAAATGATAAATAAAATATTCAGTATGATACTTACAGTTTTGAAGGTCTTCAAGCATGCGGCCTACACATTTTTGAACTTCATTGGTATTAATCAAGGCACAGAGATTCTCATTTTTGACTTATCTATTATGCCTAGCCGCCCAACAATAATGGCTTATTATTCCAGATTGATGTTCTTGCCAAGTGTATATATGCAAACTTTTGAAGAAGCGTTCTTTACGGGATTTTTTGAAATTGATTCAGAGGTCTTTTTGAAGATGTCCTCTAATTTGAATGCCAGACTAGTGGCATACGAACTTAGCTTCTTCGCAGATCACAGACAGCCACCCAATGATGGTGTAAAGGCAGAACAATGGAAGCAATTAATGATACGTGAAGCCAATCTGCTAAATGAAACAGAGCACAAAATATATAGGACATATGCCCATCGCTCGTCAAAGCCTGTCGGGGATGACAGAGTACAGGAGGGGGGCAGTGTTGAGCGAGAATCAAGTAAAAGAAAGAAAAGAAGAAGACAACGAAAGAAGCTTCACTATAAAGGTAATATTTGAAGACATATCTCTGCAAGAAGCCCTGTAGGGGCGCAACACCCATCTCTGCACAGAGCCCCGCAGGGGCGCACACACCAAGGAAAGGACGCACCCCAAAAGGGTGTTACAACCTCTTGATCTTTGGCAGGTCCAAATCGAAGACTGTAGCACCTTATCTTCATACCTTCCACTGGTGGCGTGCGTGGCAACCCGACTTAACACAGCAACCCAGAATTAATGAGGTTATAGGTGAATTAGACTACGACTATCAGGTGGTCATTCAAACTCCAAGGGTTGCGGGCGAGCAAAAGAAAAGAACAAGAAAAACAAATGCTTCAGGCCCAGAGAATGTAAAACAAGAATTAAGAAGAGGCCATCAAAATCAAACACTTATTTTATAAACAGGTAAAACTGAGCAAGGGTTGCGTGCAGACAACAAACTAAAGACAAGAAGTAAAGCCTGTCAAGGGACGACAGAGACGAAGAGGGGGAGAGTGTTGCAGAGCTAAAGAAAGTACAAAGCAGAGAAAAAGACGGGCCCCAAAATTTTTCCGATTTGGACATCATATCTTTGTATCATAGCTACTCTTGTAATATATTTTCCGTTGTAAATGCACTTGAGGAGTCCTCTAGATGCATCCCCACAGAAGATTAAAAACTTACCCATGTAAAATAGTAGGAAATTAGTCTTTTAGTGAATAAAGTGCCGGTCTTTTGTGTGAAAGGACCATTTTTAAGGCACAAGTATATAAGTCAATCTGTGACTCTTTGTAAAGACTTTTTGCCATTGTGAGAATAGAGAGCACAGAAATTCGAATTTGTGTCTTCTTCACTCTGTATCTTCTTCTCTGTGAGCTTGTATGCATGTGTATTGCTTGGAAAGAGTGTTAGGAAGTGTTGTCTATCCATGAGAGTGTTTGTTTGTTGTAGTTAAGGTGTGTGCGAAGTGTAGGAAGTGCTTAAGTGTAGGAAGGTTTTCCCGCGACTCAGTATTTTGCTCATAACTTGAAGTAGGAGTGTCAGAATTGTGTGAAGCCACCGCCATTGATGCGTCTTCTCGAGAGCTTCGAAACGCATATGCTATTTGCTATATTTGGAGTTCGGAGCAAAGAGAAAAGTCCAAATTACTGACGACTGCTGCACCAAGTATCGTGACACCATGACCGACAGCTGAAGCTTGTTTGGATAAGTCTTTGCCTTGTTTACACTCTTTGAGTAGTTCATTTGCATTGATCATCACTTGATTGCATGTCCTCATACACTCGGTTAGGTTTGTATACTCTTTGGATTGATAATTAAAGCATGAATCCCCACTATATGCACTTGAGGGGGATTGAGGTATAGTCTCTTTCTCCACAAGTCCCTAAGTTGGTACTTAGGTCAACAGACTCACAAGACAAGGAAGCCAAAGAAGGGAGCCAGAGCGAAGAGAAGGCACAAGTAGACAAAGTAGTCAACGAAGATCTGGCAAGTAGGCCATTCAAATTTTTCCAAATCAACATCTTCATAACAATGATTCTCATCACTAAAAAGCATTGTAAATACCATTTCACCTTTTTGTAACTCCATTTTGTGCAAGCCGAGGAGTCCTCGAGCTTGAGGAGTATTAGAAGTATCATCGTACCAATTTTCATGATTTTTAGACTTCGTTTGAGCCCTCAAATAGGCCCTAGAACCTAATTTTTAACTAGGCCGGACACTAGGTCTGGACAGGGCCGAAAACTAGTCAAAAACTATAAAAAGAGCTAGAGAGCTCATTTTTGAGGTTAGCTTGTTGTGGAATTGAACTTGTAAGAACACTTTTGACTAGTCTAAAGAACTCCATTGCTTCTCTCTCTTTGTCTTACCTTGTGTGCGCATGTGTGTGTATGTGTGTGCATGTTAGTGTGCTTCTCACTCACACACTTGTGCCATCACTTGTTCGAGGTCTTCACACCATCCTCACGTCTTCCCGGATTGACATTAAAGGAGGTGTTACTCATCACTGAGCTACACCAAATTTTGGCGTCATTGTCGGGGATCGAGCTTTGAGGATGAGCGTGTGATGGAAAGACGTAGAGTTGAGGCATTGGAGTCATAGGTATTTTCTTCACTTTTATCTATTTTCTTTTGTTCTCTTCATCATCATCATCATCATCACCATCTCCCACCTCCATCTCCATCATCGCAAAAATTTCAGTTTTTTGGTCATATCACCATACCCATACCACTTCCCCTCATTTCACTTGTGAGAGAGAGCGAGAGAGCATTTGTGTGCTTGTGCTTTTCTGTGTTTTTTGAGATTTTCTACAAGAATTAGCATCCCCAGCAGCTTCACCAGCTCCAGCAGGTAAAAATTTTGACTGTGCAGGTCTCGAGGCATTGACCTCTGTCAATGGCGACTGACAAAAAAAGTGAACATTTTGTCAAACTAAGTACATAACCATGATGTGCATGACTAGAGCTTCCTAAATCTGTGTTTAAAATCTTAAAACTCCTCTGTTTTCTGTCAATCGCGATCGACACGTCAATTGCGATCGACAAACGACGACGGACACTTGCCGACGGACTCGTCAATCACGACCGACACGTCGATTGTGACCGACTGAGTCAACAACCGACTGACCATGACCGATAGAATTTATGTGCGCCACGGTCAATCGCGATCGACCCATCAATCGCGACTGACAGCCACGACGGACCTGTCAATCGCGACTGACCCAGTCAATGACTGTTTGACCACGACCGACAGAGCTCTCGCGAGGGACCTGTCAATCGCGATCGACCCATCAATTGCGATCGACAGAGTCAACGATCCTTTGACCATGATTGATTGAAATTAGGGGCCACGTGCCAATCGCGATTGACCCATCAATCGCGACTGACAGCCATGACGGACCTGTCAATCGCGACCGACACGTCGATCGCGACTGACATATCAATCGCGATTGACAGACCACTCAATTGCGATTGACGGGCAATTTCGGCCAAGTTTTTAGGGTTTTTCATTGAAGACTTTGGGCTAATTTTGGACATGAATATTGGGCTATAGGGCACATAGAGAGGCCATAAACAAATAGTTGGAGAACACCCTGTTGATTGTTAGCCTGTTTGAATCCTGTTTTAACCTTAGAACCCTGAACTGTCATAACTTCCTCATACGAAATCCCTTCGAGGTGATCTTAGGCTCGTTGGAAAGCTCGTGGGGAGTACTACCAAAACTTCCACTGGTTACGGTAAAATTAATATCAGGATTATTAGATATAGTATTTTGAAGTTGACCATATCTAGGGGGAGCAAAATTAAGGGATCTCTAAAATTGTGTTCCATAAAGACACGATGCAAATTGATATCTGAATTGCATGAATGAAAGTGATTTGTTAAGTCATTTGAATCTAAGTCTTGAGCTAACTTTGGGACTTTTACAGGTCCACTGAGAGCACTCGAGGGCATCCAAAGCAAGGGCAATCTGCAAGCTTGAGAACGAGGTTCTTGAGCACTTAAGAGCCAGGGATCAGCAAGTGAGGTTGGAATATTCTCAACTCCTTGTGTCAATTCCTAGCTTATGCTACATGTGAATAGTGCTAGAAGTAAGGCAAGGCAACGATAGGCATGAGACAAGTCAAAGACTATCTAAGAAATCAAGTTCAAGTCAAGAGATAACCTGTGTGTGACCGATAACTTTAAAGGAAAGAACTTAACATGGAACGACCAACTTAAAGTGCGGCAAGTCACTCAAGTATTCCTGACGACGTGATATCAGACAAGATCACAAACACGATAATCATCTAAAAAGAACCAAGTGACTAATACAAATTACTCCAACAAGGTTGTACTTTGGGTAAAAATTGGGGTGACTCGATTAGGCATATGAACCTTAGATCAGGACGACATCTAGGGAGAGATAGACAGAGTCTTAGGTCTTCAGAGGCTAGTGTCAATCATACTGCTAGGTCTTGGGCCCAGCAGTTGATCCATCATTCTCACTACCCTAGCTCTGAAACTAGTGAGTCTGAGATGTCCCACGGTATGGAGAGACCTACAGGAAGTTTAGGTGTGCCATATTTACATAGGGTAGAAGGCCCCTACAAGACGCAGTTGGAATACCTTAGGACCAACCGATTAGGTGCTAGCATCTATGAGGATAGCCTAGGAAGAGCTGTGGTCCAAATTAAAAATCATGACCAACCCATTGGACTCGAACATCCAGCAGTCAAGTTTCAAAATGGTGCATACCTAGACAAAGAAGGAACTATATATGTAGTCACCAGTCACCCAGATAGGAGATTGCTGAGTGCAAAGTTGAGATCATATGTGTACCTGAAGGACCCTAGGACCATAGAAGAGTGTGTATGCATGTGCATTGACATTGAAGATAACCTAGGGGAGGAATTAGAGCTTTCAAAAATCTACAAAGATTCAGATAGTTCTACTAGCATCTCTTCCACGCAGTCTACATCTATTGAGGAACTCGCTGAGAAAGTAGCTCAGAAGCTAGGAGTCTCAAGTAAACAAATTCCAAGATCTGCCCCAGTTAAGTGGTGCTATATTTGTGGAGGTGACCATATGGAGAACGAGTGTCCCATTATGGCTCAACCCCAAGTGAATCCTAGTAGCCAGTACTGTACCATAGAACGGAGGTACACCAACCACACCGCGCATGATTGCCCCTACAATAAGCAAGCAGTTAGGCAAACGTACCCACAACCATATCCTCAACAAGGAAGATACCAGAACCAGTACCCACCACAACAGTATGCTAGGCCTCAACAAACCTATCAAACACAATATCAGGCCCAGTAGAGACCTCAACCAGTGCTAGCACAACAACCCCCTGCTCCTGCCAATGTGATCCCAGTAAAGTATGCAGCTGTAGAAGAGAACCTGAACAGAGCCATAGTGCCAGTAACACCATTGCTTTTAGAAAGTGACCCCAGTGATCATAGCTTTGATTCTACACATATTGATAGCCCCCAGGCTTACTACATGCAATCTCTTGAACATGGTGAGTCCTACTACAGTGAAGAACCGAGTGAACCTAGTTGGGATATAGAATATGCAAATGTCATTTATGCAAACCCCAATCCTAGACCTCAGCCTAGGCAGGTACGAACCCCATTCCCTAGAGGACCATGCTACAGATGCGTTGGAGATCACCTCATTCGTGATTGCCCACTGCCTGCCCCTACACAACCCCAATCGATGACAATTCAAGGTTTCTATCAAGATTGCAAAAACGAGTATCTCTTACGAGATTGCCAAAGAACCCCAATAATATGCCAAAAATCACCCCTATCAACGTTATTGGGTTAGTAGTAGACTCTACAGGAAGTGTAACCTCCACTGTGCCAATGCAAGTGGTCACTAGAGCTCAAGCTGCACAACAAAACCAAAGTGTAGGCCACGAAAAGAGTTCTGAAGCTAGTGAGATTGAGAGCATAACTAAGAAGAGGACTAGAGCTTGGAAGGATAGCCATGAAAGAATGAAAAGGCAATGGGCAAAGAAAATGAGTGAACTTGAGGAAAGCCTAAGAGAAACGAGAGCCAAGATAATTGAGCTTGCATCTCAACCTCCCTCTCACACCACTCCACCACCACCATTCCCATCTCCATCCGATCCACCACCTTACAACCCGCCTCATGCAACCCCACCACCCCCTAGAGTAGGATCAGTTTTAGCAGATTCCACTCTTGAGGACCTAAATATGATGCTTAAAGCATATTAGGCCAGAATCCAAGAAGGGCCAAACGTAACCGATCATGAAAAGTGTTACCCTAGAGTGGAAATAGAGCTTGAACGAACCAAAATGTGTGCTAAGATGGTGGAATTGGCTCAAACCATGTTTGAAGCCAGTTGCCTCTTCAACATCTCTAGTTCAGCTAAGACGCAGTTGCACTTTGATGGACTACTAGAAAGATTGGAGAGGCTAATTGCACAATCAGAAAAGGAACCCACCCCTCCAAAAAGGGAAAGGCAAGTGAAAGAGTAAGCCTTCCTGCCCAGGAAGCCTATGTGCCTAACTCCACAGAGCCAGACACATCTTCTTCTATAAATGAGTACACACCAGAATTCCTACGAGAGATTCAAGAAGAAAAATGGGCTAAAGAGAGTGAAGTCCCTCCTCCCTTTGAACTTGTGGATGACGTGCATGATCAATTCCCACAAGATATTCCCTCCATTTATGGAGAGCAGGAAAGTACCCAATCTCAAGAGAGATTAGACTTCAAGTCTAACTCCTTACAGGAGCTACCCCATTTCACAGGCCCATGGGAAGCTAAGTCTACTTGTATGAGAGCACCCACGATCATGGTAAGAAATGAAGATTTAGTCATACCTAGGAACACAGAGGTAGTGAAGAACACTAAAGTGCATTGCAATCTCACTTTAGAAGAGCTACTCAAGGTTATGCCAGAACTGTGGAAACATGTAGCCAAACAAGTACCAGAGGTAGCTAAACCGCGTTCCCAAGTAGGTTCTCACAGAACAGTGCAAGAGATACCTTTGGACAAGATAGGAGACATGAGCGAAGGAGAAGAAGGAAACACCTATCTTCCCATCACACATCAAGGATACACAACCAAGGCAATTCTCAACTCAGGTGCAGGAGTTGCACTTCCCTATGGAAGCGTTGGGGCAAGCGAGCACTCAGGCCAACGAGAATGAAATTGCAAATGGTTGATGGTCACATAGAGAGATCCTTAGGGTTGTTAGAAGGAATCACTCTCACTACTTGTGGTGTAGAGTTTGAGCACACATTTGCTATCTGTGACTTTAGCAAGAACCAAGCCTATGAGATGATTTTGGGAAGACCATTTATGCGACAGTTGGAAGTGGTACAGGATTGGGGAACCAACTCCTTGTACTTGCAACACTTAGGTGTCACGACCAAGTTAATCTCAAGGATTACTCCCATCGAGATGCACCTCCAATCCAATGGAACCCCATCCATACAGCCAAAGATGATACTGAGTCGGTGCACTCCATAGGATCAGGATCCTCATGGATGCATGAAGACACCCACTTATGGATGTGCAAAGTTGCAGTAGAAGAAGAGAAGAGAGAAAAAGCCAGAGAGATAGGTGTGAAGGAAACACATAGATCAATTCAAGACCCAGCCTATGCATCTGTAGTATTTCCTGACGAGGAGTTTGAACCTCACGGTTGGGCAGAAATTTTAGCAACATTGGATGTAGCCATCAATGAAGAACAATGGACACCCCACTGTGATGAGGATGGCTATGACATTTCAGTCTTCTCAATAGAGCCAATCATGGGAGATTCGGTTCTAGAAGAATGCGAACATAGCCCTGATGCTTTTGAGGATGCAAGTGACTCCGATCTAGAGTCAATCATTATGGACCCACCTTTTGCATCAAATGAAGAATACTTCTATGAAGTAGAAGTTCACCCCCAGAGACATGAAGAGCTCACAAATGATGTAAGGTTAACCACACAAGTGACCGCCAAGAGTGAGGGCAAGAAAAGGAAGAAGAGAGAAGTCATACCAGAAGAGGAAGAATCTTTGTTTGAGGTCCCTGAAAATTTTAAGAAGTATGAAGTAGATGATAGGAGAGTCATGATAAAAATGCCTAAACATGAGGCGCAATCAGGGGAGGCCTATGATAACAAAGAAACCACCAAGAAAATAGTTGTAGCCATAGAAGAAGCAGAGGAGAGATGCACCTACATAGGACATGACCTCACTGAGGAAGAAGAGCATGAGCTAATAGCCTTGCTAAGAGAATATAGAGATGTATTCGCTTGGAGCTACAAAGACTTGAAAGGTGTAGACCCTGACATATGCTCACACACTATCCCCATGACCTCGGACGCCAAACCCTCTAAACAAAAGCCATACACATATAACGATAATTATGCTGCCAAGATCAAAGAAGAGATAGATCGTCTGGTGGAAGTTGGATTTATCTATGAAATTGAGCACACTGAGTGGGTATCCCCCATTGTAGTGGTGCCCAAGAAGAATGGAAAGCTATGTGTGTGCATTAACCTGAAGAAGGTTAATGAAGCCAGTATTCGAGATAATTATCCGCTTCCTATCACTGAGCATCTACTAGAAAGAGTAGCATGCAAGGAAGTATACAGGTTCCTTGATGGGTTTTCTGGTTACAATCAAGTAGCCATAGCTCCAGAAGATCAGCATAAGATGGCTTTTGCCACTGAGTGGGGCATATTTGCTTTTTGGGTAATGCCATTTGGGCTTACCAATGCTCCCGCTACCTTTCAAAGACTGATGTGCCATGTGTTTAAAGAATTCCTCAGAAAGAATTTGGAAGTCTATGTTGATGATCTTTGTGCTCATTCCAACATTAGACAGACACATATACCTGAACTCAGGCAAATCTTTGACAAATGTAGAGAATATCAAGTCTGCTTGAACCCAGAAAAGTGTGTTTTCATGGTCAGGCAAGGCAAGAACCTAGGACACATAGTGTCAAAGAATGGCATATCCATGGATGAGGAGAAAGTGAGGGCCATCGCAAAACTACATAGGCCAAAGAATGTCAAGGAAGTACAAGCTTTCATGCATTGTGGTTATTACCGACGTTTCATACATATGTATGCCATTATTGCAAAGCCTCTATATGGACTTTTGACTAACTTTGAGCGGACTGAAGAATGTGAGAACTCTTTCAATGAGCTTAAACGACAATTATGTTCAGCACCAATCTTGACCACACCAGATTGGAATAAGCCCTTTCATGTTCACGTGGATGCATCCAATTATGCTATTGGATGTGTACTCGCACAACATATGAGTGAAGGTAATATGGATATTCCAATTGCCTATGCTAGTAGACAATTGAATGCAGCTGAACAAAATTATACCACCACTGAATGAGAAGGATTAGGCATGGTGTATGCTGTTAAAAAGTTTAGACACTATTTGCTTGCAAACAAGTTTAAATTTTTTACTGACCATCAAGCACTATTGTACTTGGTAAACAAGCCATGCAATACAGGTAGATTGGTGAGATGGTTCCTCTTACTAATGGAGTATGACTTTGAAGTTGTGGTGAGGAAAGGTAAGACTCACTTGAGAGTGGACCACCTCTCAAGACTCACATCCGGAGAAGCACCGCAAGGGGTATCAGATGATCTTCCTGATGCTTACTTGTTTAATTTGGAAGTGGTACCTCAGTGGGCTAAGCAATTCGTGCTAGTATTTACATACGGGCCTAACCACCCAGTAATGAACACACAGGATAGGGAGATAGTAAAAGGCCAAAAGTACCACATCATGGTAGGAAGTATGTACAAGCATACAGATCAAGGGATCCTAGCTTGTTGTGTGGAAGAGGATGAGTACGCAAAATGGTTGCAATTAGCACATGTAGGTGCATTAGAGCAACACTACTCAAAGCAACGAACCCTACAGACACTAAGGAGTCTCGGAGTGCATTGGCCGACTATGGAAGCTGACATCCATAAGTTGTGCAAGGAATGCCTGATCTGCTGCACTAAACCACCTGTGGAACATGCCACTCTTTATCAAGTGTCCATAGTGCCAGATTGGAGTGAACCACTAGTAGCTTTCTTGAAGATGAAAACATTCCCTCAAGACATGACTTTGGCTAGGAAAAGAAGTTTAGAACAAGAAGCCCTAGACTAATCACTCATTGGACATAACTTATACAAGCGTGGTAAGGATGGTTACCTAAGATTGTGTGTCCATGAGAGTGAATACCTTAAGATCCTAGAAGCTGCTCACCAAGGTGTAGCAGGAGGACACTTTGGACCGGATCGGGTGATCAAGGCAATCCTATTTGCAAGATTATGGTGGCCAACCCTTCACATGGATGCACATACCTATGTGAAATGGTGTGATGTTTGTCAGCGAACTTAGTATCCTATAGGCAAGGATGAGATGCCACTGAGACCTATGATGGGTGGACGTGCATTCTCTAAGTGGGGAATAGACTTTGTAGGTCCTATTAATCCCCCAGCTAAGGGTTCCCATGCTGAATACATTATTGTGGCCACAGATTATCTGACTAAGTGGGTCGAGGTAAAAGCTACGACAAAGAATGATGCTCAGACGACCGCTAAGTTCTTATTTGAGAATGTGTTCACTACATACGGGCTATCGATAGAGCTAGTCAATGATAGAGGCACTCACTTTTTGAATGAAGTTATTGAAAATCTTCTTCAAGAGTTCTTGGTGATACACAAGAAGTCTGCCCCCCTATCACCCACAAGCTAATGGGCAAGCCGAAAGCACAAACAAGATTCTATGCAATGTATTGACCAAATTAGTGAATAATAAACGCTCTGATTGGGACAAACAGCTACACCATGTTGTTTGGGCATACCGAGTTGCCTATAAAACGGTACTCCAAGCCACACCCTTTAAGATGGTATGCAATCAAAATGCAGTGCTACCATTGGACTTCTTGATACTTACATTGAAAGTAGCACAGGAGCATGAGTGGATGGGTCATGAACTCTCTTCGAGGATTTTTGGTCTTGAACGACTAGGTGAAACAAGACTAAGGGTTGCCGCAAGGATATATGCAGCTAAGAAATGACAGAAGGCGTACTTTGATGCCCATGTTAAGGACAAAGGATTGAAGGCCGGAGACTTAGTTTTGGTGTATACCCTGAAACAACATGCAAGAAACCTAGAAAAGCGTGGCTATGGACCCATTATTATCAATAGGATATCCACAAGTGGAGCAGTCCAATTAGCTACACTCGAAGGTGATGTTCTCCCTAGTTACATAAGTGGATGCAGAGTCAAACTATATCAAGAACCCCTCACAGAGGAGATGTTAAATCGACTCAATACTACAAAGAAACGTAAAGAAGAGGAAAAGCGAATTCGAGAAGAGGCACAAGCAGAAGCATTGGAACACATCCGAAGGATGAAGTTGAGAAGACAGGGTAGAGATCAGACTAGGACAAATGACTATGTGGACCCAAGATATCATATGGCTATGTGTGAAGTCTCAAGTGTAAGTCCCCATAGAATAGTTGATCAACATCCTTTTGTAACCTTAGAGATAGGGCAAGGAAAAAATGCAAGGACTGTAGGGGCCTTGATTGACTTAGGTGCAGCCATTAGTGCAGTGAGACTCTCTTACTGTCAAGAGTTGAAATTAAAAGTCAATCCTGTGGAGGCATACCTCATAGGATTGGGAGGAGTGGAAACCCCTTGCATGGGTGAGGTGGAACTTCCCCTCTACATTCAAAATGTTTTGATGACAATTAAAGTGCTAGTGTGTCAAGATGAGGATCTCACTGAACCTCTTGTCTTGGGTCAAGACTGGATCTATGATCATGCAGTCAACCTAAGCCTAAGAAGTGGACTTCTTCAGGTCTGGGTAAATCAAAACCGCATTACACTTGCATTAGAGAATGAAGCACTCAAGGAACTAGGAAAGGCACAAACTCCTAGTCCTTCCAGGAGTACACATGAAGATGACGATGCTATTCTTGTCCAAAACTATGTGATGCAGAGGGATGATTGTCTCAAAAAAGAAGTCAAGGATACTACGGAACTCCCTTCTTTTCCAAAAGCCACAGGGAGGCAGCAACCAAAGGCGGATCAAATGCAGAAGAAGCAGATGATATATGCTCAAAGTCAAAAGAAAGTACGAAGCATGGTGTCTCAACCACCAAAACAAGTATGGGTGCGAAAAGGCGAGCATCCTATTGCGGTCAAGCCACAACAACTGGCTCAACTTCCTATTAGTGATCAACGACACGACACTAATAAGAAGTCTTCCAAAAATTCTTCTGTGAAAGTGAAGTCTATCTGGGTACCCAAGAAGTCGATGAAGGCTGGCCCACAATCAAGACAAATTTGGGTGCCTAAGGCTTGCTTGCGGGCTCAAATAGCTACACACACGTCACACCATGTACAACATGATTCACTCACTCGAACAGCCGATGCCCACTCTTACTCGATACACATAAACACATGTTTGCCCACGAGCACGAGCAGACTTACTTGTAAATGGGTCCCTAAAAAGCCTCATTTCCAAACAGACTCTCTTATAAAGCCCTCCAGAGTCTCCACAAAGTCAAAACCAAAAGCCATCCACTGTGTTTGGCAACCTAAAGCTTGTAATAAACCCCCCGACCCCCATTTGTAAATTCATCTCCACCTACTAACTGCATCATTCTCACACTGCATCTTTCCATTCAGCTCATAGGACTAGTCATGCACTAACTACATGCGCAATCACCAAGCACTCGCTAACACACTAACCCATCATTCACCTCATGTTAATATTGTAATGGGGATAAAAATTGTTCTATCCTGTCCATTACAATATTAACACATGATTCTATATTCTCACAGAACCAGCAAGCAAACAGTAACATGGCAGAAGCAGGAGGCATGAGTTCCCAGGCAGGGTCCAGCGCCCAGATAGTGGACATTGAAACCCTCCTCCTCGAACCACAAATCACCAAGAGGCCTCAAGAACTTAGAGTTGTGCATGTGCTTCCTATTCAGGACCCTCCTCAGGGACACACTTCTCAAGTGGGAAAACACGCACATTGGTTCAGTGACAGGACCATTGGGAGACAGCACCTACTTTTGGGAGGCAGAAATTGAGTTTAATGGCAAATGGGGACGCTACCATTTCTTCACCCGTGAATTTGAGCAGTATCAGAATGCAGAAGTAATGCGATCAGTATGGACCAAAGCAGGCTTGGATAGCTATTTTCGAGCACATCTACCTAAGCCAGATTTCTTGCGTTGTTCCTACCTTATCAGTACCATCACCCCTAGCAGAGCCAAGGGAGGCGATAGTACTTTTGTGCTACCCTCATTGACGCCAGGCCACGAGCTCAAAAGATTCAAACTGACCCTCAACCTAGTACGGGAAGCATTGAACATGCAAGGTATGCATATTCCCACTGAGAAAGAAACAATGATTCCTGGCAGGATGAAGCACAAGGATCTAACAAATTGAAGGACATGGTAGCCATGACACCAACCATCGGCCTCCACCTACGAATGGTCATGCAACACTTCGCTTTCCCCGCCCAAGAACATTTCACTATGCCACCAAAAAGAATCTGGTTCAACTTGTACTTGGCGGAGACAGAGGATCTTACAATCAATTTACCGCACTGGATCATAGATCAAATCCACCTAGCCCATCAACGATGGATATAAGAAACAGAAGAACGTGCTTCATGGGTGTTGTGCACTGACAAAAATAATTTATAGATGCTTAGCTTATGACGTGCCCATTCAAAGAGCACTAGTGTGGTCCAGAGCTCAGGAGTTCCAAAGAGGACTATCCACAACGGGTCCTCCATCGAAAAAATGAGAGGTACAGTCCAATTACCATGTGTCCAAGCAAGGGGAGCCACCACCATGCCAGAGGTGAACCCTCCACAAACGCGCTGTGTCCGACCATTTACTATTTGCTTACCCAGACCAAGTGCAGAAGGACCTAATCTAATTTTCCCTCCAATCCTTTTGACCTGGAGTTTCCACAGGGCTACACCCTGAATGATCTCACTGATGAAGAAATCGCTAGGCTGATCAATGAATCTAACCTCGAGACGGAAGCAGAGCAGACCCAAGGACCACAACCCACTACAACATCTTCAGCCCCGACCCAACCAGAGGTAGTAGAAGTATAAGAGGATGAAGAAGAGACTGAAGAAGAAGAAGCAGACGAGGAGCATGATCAAGAATACGAAGAAACTTCAGAACTAGCGGGTGCCCCAGCATATTCGGCACAAATAAAAAGATTATATGAAACCATGAAGCGAATCCAGGAACAACACAAACTATCGCTCGAAACAGGAAAGGTGCTAATGAGCCAAATGTTAGGAGAGGAAGGCGTGGATGACATGTTTATTGAATCCATGAACCTCCATGCAGACGCGGTGGTCTTGGATGAAGCCATTCATTCAGCTATGGCTTATATTCATCACTTTGAGAAATGGGTGCCTACCCATCCCATGCGCTCCGACAAGCAGATTCACATGAATGTATCGGCACCAAGAGACACTACACAGACAGAGGAACATCATGAGGCACCACCCTCACCACCTCTTAGGACACACTTCACTTCACCACACAACACTACCGCCCCAACTTCCACACTCACCACATATGTTATGGGGATTCCTATCTCACCAGACACCCAATTTGGAGGGATCTCAATGCCCACATTTACAACAATATTCACGAACATCACATCCACCCCACCCACGGTCCCCATCCACACATTCACCCACACTTTTGACACCATGGAAACATCACCAGCCACATCACCACTCCCTCCCCCCTCTCTACCATCATCTCCCATACCCCCTCCACCCACATCACCTCTCGTGTCCACTTCATTCACTATCCCTTTCCCCCAGCCCATTCCCCCTGCATCCTCCACCTTCCCTGCATTCATAATGTAAATAACATGTTTTCTACATTACATCAGTGTGTACATCAGTTACAGACAGAATACCAAACCTTGGAGGATCGACATCGGCAAATAACTATGGATCATGAGCAACTACAAAAGAGGCTTGTAGCTTTGGAAGCAGAAAATACTGACCTAAATCAATGCTACACTACGCTCGAGCATGCTCACCAGACCCTTTTGGAAGCTCCCCAGTCATCCGAATCCAGTGAAGTTAAAAAACTAACAACTCTACTGGAACTTTATCAGTCAAAACATGTTAAAAGCCGTTGCAACCTGACCTTACTCAGAAAGCACATGGCCACTGCCCTCGAAGAGAACAAGCGCTTGCAAAGGCAGAATGAAGAAAATTTAGAGGCAACCATGGAGGGTTCCGCCCAAGAGATCGACCCCAAAAGATTCAAAGCGGTCCCATCTGACACTATGAAGACAATTCTAGAAAGTTATGCGGATCATGATGAGTTGGGAAAAGAACGAGATACTCTCCATCAACAGCTAACGATGCAAGAAGCCCAACCCAAGATCACCGATTCTACCACTATTGTAGGAGAGGTAAATGCACTGAGAGAACAGGTCACGGAATTGCAAAGTAAGTTACTCCAATATGAAAGACAACCCTCCCCAGTCATCGAGCGAGAACTAGAAGAATTGGTACCCATTCAAGTGGATGAGTCCTATGAAGAGCCATATGTTTCCATGCCAATGTCGGGTGGTCAACAAACCGCTGAGGGATTGGACACAGTAGAGGTAGAAGCCCCAGAATGGATGCAGAAACTCGAAAAAATAGCCAATACACATGATGATCGGGTAGCGGTCCAGATTGAGTCCATGAGTAAGATTGAGGACACCATTATCAAGTCAGAATATTTCTGAAGTATGTCTCATCACAGATGGATAGGCACCAACGATGATCAATATGTGCCGTATTGTGTACTCTTGGCAGATTACAACGCAGAATTCAACGACGATGTGGCAAGGCTCCAACCTTTGCCACACAATTCGGCCCTGATGATATCCCTGAGAGTGCTAAAAAAGGATCCATTCATCAACCTACCTGGCGGCTACGACTCTTAGAAACTTACCCTGAGATGGTTCGAACTTGGAATAACATGCCACTATTCATTAAGTATAATCCCTGTTATGCTCCCATACTCAGAAGACGCACATGGCCTGAGTTTGCCATCGCTGTGAAGGAGGTCAAAGGATGTGCAAAGTGGCTCAATTACGTATACCTGGCACCACCACGAGGACAAGCTACAGTGGGCTACATGCTCTCTACCATCTGCCACTGGGGAGTCAGAATGCGAAACATCCCAAATGTAATGGCTCAGATGTGCATGAAAATATTCGAGTTGATGCTGGTAACCTTCAGAACCTTCAAAAATATTAAAGATCCACATTTCTCAGGATTTGGATTCACAGTAGGTAACCTTGACTTGGTCTATGATATGAGTACAACCCCCTCCATCCAAGTGATCTATGCATGGCACACATGAATCAAATACCTCCCCGCTTGCTACAAGCAAACATTTGAAGAGATGTTCATCACGAGATTCTGGGAATACCACTCCGAAGTTTTTGTTCCCAGACCCTCCCATCTACTCCACCACTTTGCAATGGAGCGAACATTACATTCAGAACAACTGCTTGTGCCACATCCGGACGTTCCAGGTCCAGTGGATTGGGATGCCCTCCTAACTGATTTAGCACGAGGGTTGCGGCTAGAAGAACACCACCTAGCTTCAGACGTGGTTGAATTCTATGTCAAACACTCAACCAAACAAGGGTCTGTCAGAGACGACAAACGCGAGAGAGGGGGGGTATTGGCAGCAGTCAAAGCACCCAAGGACTCACAAGACAAGGAAGCCAAAGAAGGGAGCCAGAGCGGAGAGAAGGCACAAGCAGACAAAGTAGTCAACGAAGATCTGACAAGTAGGCCATTCAAATTTTTCCAAATCAACACCTTCATAACAGTGATTCTCATCACTAAAAAGAATTGTAAATACCATTTCACCTTTTTGTAACTCCATTTTGTGCAAGCCAAGGATTCCTCGAGCTTGAGGAGTATTAGAAGTATCATCGTATCAATTTTCATGATTTTTAGACTTCGTTTGAGCCCTCAAATAGGCCCTAGAACCTAATTTTTAACTAGGCCGGACACTAGGTCTGGGCAGGGCCGAAAACTAGTCAAAAACTACAAAAAGAGCTAGAGAGCTCATTTTTGAGGTTAGCATGTTGTGGAATTGAACTTGTAAGAACACTTTTGAGTAGTCTAAAGAACTCCATTGCTTCTCTCTCTTTGTCTTACCTTGTGTGCACGTGTGTGTGTGTATGTGTGTGCATCTTAGTGTGCTTCTCACTCACACACTTGTGCCATCACTTGTTCGAGGTCTTCATACCATCCTCACATCTTCCCGGATTGACATTAAAGGAGGTGCTACTCATCACTGAGCTACAGTAAGAATCCCCTACATTGGCAAAATTATAACAATAATAGTTTAGGAAACCTCTTTGTCAGCATACCCTTGATCACTTAGCTCAAGACCAATTTTTTGCACCATACTTCTTACAATGCATTCCCCAAGTAAGCATGCATAGGGCCATATTATAAGGCCATCATATATTTTCTCCAATCCATGCACCACCACACTTACCCATCATTCAATTATGCATTAAGAGTACTTGGCATGATAAATGTGAAACCCATTTCTGAAAGATTCCACAAGAATTTAAGGTTAAAACATCAAAGCTATGAAGTAATTCAAAGCCGAAAACTCCTCAAAATCAACATTGATAACCTCTTTTGAGCAAGTAGCAATTTTTGGAAGCTCAAAAATACACCATCATGTTGGAATCCAAGGAAGAAGTACATACAAAGGGACTAAAAATTGCAAAGGCGAGCAGTGATAAATGAAGAACATGACCATCCACCTTGCTACATTTGGAAGGCAAACCACTCTTGTTGATATATGATGGATACTATCTCTCAAAGCACTACATGGAACACCCACTCCAACAAGGGTATGTCAGGGACGATAGACTCAAGAGGGGGGGAGTGTTGGCACTCAAGGTCAAGCACAAGGTGTAGGAATGTGTTAAAGAAGTGGACACGCAAGAAGAGGGAGCATGTAGGGAGCTCCAAGATGTATATGATAAATTTTCAGAAGAAATCCCTATAAAAATAGTGATTTTGATCACTAAAAACCATTGTAGATATCATTGCACATTTTTGAAACTCCATTTTGTTCAAGTCAAGGAGTCCTTGAGCTTGAGGAGTATTAGAAGTATCTTCATACCTATTTTCATAATTTTTAGACTATGTTTGAGCCCGCAAATAAGCCCTAAAAACCTAAATTTTAAATAGGCAAACACTAGGTCTGGACAAGGCCAAAGTTAGTGAAAACTATAAAAAGAGCTAGAGAGATCATTTTTGAGGTTGGCTCGATAGATATTGAAGCTTTTGTGATATAGTTCTTATGTAATTGAAAGCATTCCATTGTTCTAGTCTTTGTTCTTGCCTTGTGTGCACGTGTGTGTATGTGTGTGCATGCCTGTGTGCTTCTCATTCACTCACTTGTGCACTTCACTTCTCACGGTTATCATACCAGCTTCACGTCTTTGCGGATTGACAATTATGAGGTGGATCTCCTCACATTGGTACTCACCATTGTGCTAGAGTGACAACATGTGTATATGTATGTGTGTGTGTATGTGCATGTGTATGTGTATGTATGTGTATGTGTATATGCATGTGTGAGCGTGCATGTATATGTGTATATCTCCATGTGAATGTGTAAGTGTGATTATGTTAATTAATGAAAATAAAAAAATTTAAATGATATACAAACAATGAAAATTGTACTTACAATAATTAGCCATATATCATACTCGATGAACTTCTTGAATAACCTACAATAAAGAAAGAAAGAGAGAGATAGATAGATAGATAGAGAGATAAAGAGAGAGAGAGAGAGAGAGAAAGAGAAAGAGAGAGAAATTGAAAGATAAAGAGGGAGAAAGAGGGGGGAGAGAGAGAGACACATAGAGTAAAAGAGACAGAGGTTGAGAAAGAAAGAGCTCGAGCTCATATGCACAACACAGATATGAATGTTGGATCTCTCTTCAATCAGATGCATGCAAAAATGACGATCAAAGAACCATGCATTTTTTTTGTCAAAAGTAACCATTGGATATGCGATTTGCATGCATCGTATATGTAATCCTCTAAACCATTGCATGTGCACTATTAGAGAGTGTCACATATGCAATGCCTTTTACTGTCTCATATGCAACACATTTTATTGTTGTGTATGTGATGCTTTGAATGTGTCACATATGTGACTCTCACATTAGGGATGCTTGAATTAACATCACTAATAGCCTCAAAAATAGCATCGATCCTAGCATGGTTTAAACGAAGGTCTGTGATTCATGCTCAATGCGATGAAATTGTGTCACATCAACTGTCATTATGTCCCCATATTCCTTGTAGTGTTTCTTAAGTGTATGAAGCTCATTTTTGAGATGCATCTTTCTACTCATTGTGCAAGTAGCATAGAGCTTCTCAATGGCTTCCCATACATACTTAGCATGATCAAATTCTAAAATATGCCCAATCATATTGTTGGAGATTGTTGGAGTTTATTGATCTCCAAAGTACAGCTAGAAGTAGGTGAAACCCAACAGGACCTAGTTGACTTTTTCACAAACTTGTATGCACAGACCAATTTTCTTACAGAGCAAATTGCTCTTTACTCACTTAGAATTTTCCAAAACTGTTTCACACACATAAACTATACTCTAAGAGCTTTCCAACAAGATATAGAACACCTCAAATGGATAAATACACAATGAGCTATGACCTCTACAATATGCAGCTTTAATGGAGACCTTGAAACAGAGATGAACCTGAGGACACACACCACTTGCAGAGACTACTGCTCTTAACTCACAACTCCAATGACTTTGAAACTTTCCAGAATACAATTAGACTTAAAGAGCTTTCTAACAAGCCAACGAACACATGATTTGGATACATACACAAGGAGATATGACCTCTGCAAGTTTGAGGTTTAATGGAGACCTTCAGCAGGGATAAAAAACAGAGAACACACACTACTTGCAGAGAGTATTGCTCTAAGCTCACAAATCCAATGATTATGAAAATTTACAGGAAGAAAGTAGACAGTAAGAGCTTTCCAATGAGCTATCAAACATGTAATTTGGATATATAATGAGGGAGATACAAGCTCTGCAATCTCTACACACAAAACTACAATAGTGTAGAGATACACATATGACTCTCTTGGACATCCCACAAGATCACGACTTTTCTCCTCTTTTTATAGCATGGGAAACTAATCTAAAACCTTCTTAATACATCTAGATTCGTGGTAGACACTTGGATGGAGGTATTACATGACTCAAGTGCTCAAATAAGCAAAGTATTGATGGACTTTGAGAACTAGCCACATCGACCTTCCACTAGGACACCACTGAAGCTCCCTTGTGACTCACTAATTTGACTCACCATGTTCTAGAACTCACGTGGTATTTTTGCTACATTTTATGAATAATATGAGCCTTCTTCAAGTATTTGAAGACTTCCCAAAGGTATTTACATAATTTGAAACTTGTACCCTACATAAAACAAATGTTCGCATCAGAGATTACCTAAGATATCAAGAAGATAGCTCTCCTATTCCTCTCCTCCAATTCCTTCAAGGTCGTTAGTGCTGCATTTGTAGTCTTTGGGTCCTTTGGGTCAACCTTAGGTGCTTCTTCATCTCCACACACAATGGACTAGATTCCTTTGCTCATAAGATATTTGGATACTCTGAATCCCCATGATGGATAGTTATCTTTGTCCAGGACTTCAACATTTTGTCCCAAATCTGCCATATCTATGATAGGGTTTATGAAAGATACCTTTTTGTGAAGATTCATGGGTCACTGATCCTTTTTCCTTTGTGCAAAGTTTCCTTCCATTGATCATTTTTAGAGCTCACCTCTACTCTGATACCAATTGTGAGATTTTACTCTCATATTTTTGCAAGAAACATAAGTAGGACCTCCTAGGTCTGTCTAGTTCACATCCTTCTACAACTAGTCAATTGCTTTGTACCTATTTGACCGAGAACCTCAAATCCGAATCACCTAAGGTTTTTTCCACATTTATTGTATACCTTCAAAATGAGCTATTAACCATTCCAAATGGACTAGATTAGGTTAAGAAACCAGACAATACAAAATAGATGTTGTAGGTAGCTAGCTTATGATAGAAATAGAGGTTCACTAGAACTGCTCCGAGTAACTACTCGCAAAGAATTTAGCAGAGATATTTGAAATAGGAGAAGTACAAAAGATATTCTTTCCATCAAGATATCATATTAGGTAAATGGATATCTTAGAGATAAATGAACAAGAGAAGTATGTAGTGTCTACCAAACACTCTTCCTACAAGGGGTATGAACTTTCTAGCTCTTGATATGACCTCCTCTCTGATTGGATAAGTCTTGCCACTCCTTTATCTTGCTCCAGAGGTCGTCCCCTTCACTGCACATTCTTTAATGGCATTGGTTGCACCTTCTTCATGAATATGTCATATAGACCTTCTTGTGACCTTTTACCTACCCTTTTGTGACCCTTGGCTCTTCATCTAGTCATGGCTTTTCTTTGGATTTTCATTTGATGTGAATGGGTAAGGATTCATGTTTTTTTGTCCATTGGAGTCTCCTTTAGCTTTGGAAAGAACATTCCTTTGCTCTAAGGTTGATGATCTTGCCCAATTCATAATTTCAATAGAGCCTTAGCACTTGCTACATGTGAGATCATGTGGCTCAAGAAGCTTTTCAAAGACTTGGATGTGGAGGTTAAAGACTTTACTCTATTTGGAGATAACATATGAAGCATTCATCTAGCAAGCAACCCTATGTTCCATGCAAGAAGAAAGCACATAGAGATCCATTATCACTTCATCAGAGAGAAGGTACTAGTAAAGGAATTGGGCATCAAATACATCAACACAAAGGAGCAAATAGCAGATATCATGAAGAAATTCATGGATGCAAGCAAGTTGGATAAGTTCAAGATCAACCTCAACTTGAAGGAGATCAATGTACACTAATATTTGAGCTTGACTAGGAGTGTTACAAATTTGAGAAGCTCAAGTGTGTGATCCCATTCTAAAATCAAGTGGCATATCACTCCACTTTTTGGTAAAGACCCCATCCACTTTTCCGTGAGTCTTTGAGCTAAACTTTACATCTATCTTGATGGAGAAAAGTGGGGGATTTTGGAGGCATCATTTGAATTCAAAAAGTACACCAACTTCTGAGCATTACATAAGCAATAGATTGGAGAAGAGTCATGGACATCCTCTAGCATCATTTGGGCACTCTTGGGCTCTCATTGGGAGTGTGTATGTCAAAGCTAGCCCCCTCCTAGCTGGAATTTCCTCGTAGGCATAGATTTTCAATCAAGAGGTATCTCATTCTGTAGTTGCATGTTTCATGCACAATATAGCTCATCTTGTTGCTACTTTTTTAAGCTTTATTTTGTGTACAATCTTAGTCCCAAATGTTCATTCTCATTTAATGTATTGAGCTTGAAAGCTCCCTGGTCTATCTCTATACATTTCCAAGTATATGTGTGTGAAGACGTACACATAGGTACAATATTCACGTGGAGAATTTCAATCATTCTTTCATACAACACCTTCATGTTGTAGATATTGACTTGGTATATGTGCCTACACAAGATAATGTGGCATACATATTCGCCAAAGCTCTTCCCACCATCTCATTCTTTAATGAAATTAAACGCGAAGGCAAATACATTAGTAGTGATAGGTTTGGAATCAGATGATACAATCATACATGATATGATTGGAAGAGATGATACAATCATACTGCCCAAAACCGAAGTCCCTATTGTCTTTCACATTGTCATAGATTGCAGGACTCTATGCCAAAGAAGGTTTATAGAAAGAAACACCATTTCTCTGTAGGTGGAGAATGCCATTCAACTAAATAAATTATGTTAACCCTTTGTAATGGCTCATCACCAACAAGATTCATTTGAGATGAAGCATACTAGGGACCCCTAATGTTGATTCTAGCTCAATTATAAGCGCAAGCCCCCTAAATAATAGGCATCCATCATTGCATTACATGCAATACGTTTCAAGTACGAGGATGTCACAATCCCACATGTCTTATGACCACAGTCCAATAAGTAGAGTCGGTCCAAGTGGAACACATGATTGAACTCATTGGATGTAGCAACATCTCGTGATTCTTTCTATTAGGGGTAAAAAAGGGAGGGGGAGGTGTTTGTGGACCAATAGTGCGTGTATGCATGCGATAAATAGTGAGAGGTTAAAGATTTTATACCCAAAAAAATTTTCCAACACCATGGGCTTTCTTGAAGCTTTAGCACTACAAGACATCCAAGGTATGGATTTTTTCAATTACATCCCATCTTTTTCACCAGCAAGTTTATACTTGGGAGGATTAAAATCTCCATCATTTGTGTGAATAGAAGCTAGAAGATTCGTAACCTTCTTTGTGTGACACTTTTAAAGCTTTTTTTTTTCTCTCATTTTTGCGCGTGTATGTGTAGGGAAGAGTGTCTCAAGGAAAGTGAGACTCATCCTCATTGAAATATATACCATATCGAATCATCAAACCTATTATTAAACTTGCATGTAACTGTGAGTTTCTCCCGTTTTATGCAAAACACACCACTTGGTGATGATAAACTCCCCAACCAATCTGTTGTGGTTTTACACACATCCTAGACTCGGGGCAGGGGTTCAACCCTTGTTGGCTGTAATGGATGCCCCTCAGCCCTCAGTGTTGGGATGATTGTATGCACCTTCGTGTCGGACAAAGAATCTTTTGAGCCATTGAAACTAGTTGCTAGACTTCTTTCTATTCAAACTAGCTACCTTGTCTAGCCTTTGGCTTGTCCCTTCCCATGTGGAGTCAAGAACAAGTTTACATGAAAACTCCATAGTCACTACTAAGTATTGATCCACACCATGTGGAGTCAAGAACAAGTTTACATGAAAACTCCATAGTCTAGTAAAGCTAATTTCACATATAACAAAGTCTTGTTTAGGAATGGAAGATACAATAAAGTATTGCCATCTGGCATCTCTATTCACATGGAACAATGGCGACAAGCAAGTTTTCATACCACTCACGGAAACAAAAGAGTTTCAAATTTTAATTAGAAATGGTAGATCAAAAGATCATAAATTTTTTTATTTTTATTTTTATTTGTATTTATTTGATTGTTATTTATTTGAAATGCATTGTAAGGATATCTTAGCACAATGGTAGGCACCAATGTGAGCATATCCAACTCATAATTGTCAATCCGCAGAGACATGAGGGTGGTATCACGACCATGAGCAAGTGAGTACATAAGTGTGTGAGTGAAAAGCACATTAACATGCACACACATACACACACATGTATACAAGGCAAGACAAAGAGAGAGAACAATGGAATCTATTGTTTGATTGCTTTTCATACAAAGTTACATCAATTCTCTAAAAATCCAACCTCAAAAGTGATCTCTCTACTATTATAGTTTTTAACTAGCTTTGGCCATGTTCGTACTTAGTGTCCAACCTAGTTAAAAATTAGGTGTTTAAATTCATTTGAAGGCTCAAATGGACTCATAAAATTATGAAATTTGAGACATATAATTTTCTAACACTCCCTAAGCTCGAGGAGTCCTTGAATTGAAAAAAATGGAGTCTATTCTACCAAAAATAGAATTTACAATGGAATGTGGTGACGACAATCACTGTTTGTTATATGCCTGATTTGGAAAAAATGACTAGCCTACTTACCAGATCTTCATTGGCTTCCTTGTCTGCTTGGCCCTCCTTGACCTTCTCTTTGACTTTGTTCTCTTTGGCTTCCTTTCATCATGCTACTTTGGCACGTTAAGCCTCCTTGACTGCTAACACTCATATACATGACTATAGCATTATGTACATGACTTTAAAATCATGTGCATTTTCTATTCCAAACAAATCACATTCTTAAAGTCAAAGTCAAAGAGGTGTTGTATAATGGGAACATAGATGGAGGGTTGTTTTTAATTAAAAAAAAGCAAATTTTAATATTGAAATCCCTGACTATTTCAAGACTTCTCAATGTTTAAAAAATGGGGTTAAATTTTAAACTATTGGCTAGAAACTTAAACAAATGAGTTTACTCTCTATGTGCACATGCAAGCTTGGTCAGACGGTCCCTGTCATCCTAGGCTCGGGGCGTGGGTTCAACCTTTTCTTGCCACGATGGATGCCCCTCAACACTCGATGTTGGGATGATCGTATGTGCCTTTGAGTGGTACAAAGAATCCTTTGAGCCCTTGAAACTAGTTTCTAGCGTTCTTATTATTCAAACCAGCTACCTTGTCTAACCTTTGGCTTGTCCTTGTCTAACCTTTGGCTTGTCCCTTCTGTGTCTCTACCTTAGCCAATATAGTGAACTTCCTTAGAAAAAAGAAAGTAATTTTACTCTCAAACCACATTTCCTTCACAAATTAGGGTGCTTGAAAGGTATTTATGCCAATATAGTTATAATGTAAGCTAACTTGCTTTTTTTCTAGCACTACTATGTAGTGGTCCACACTATGTGGAGTCAACAACAAGTTTACATGAAAACTCTAGAGTTTGGTAAAGCTAATTTCACATATAACGAAGTCTTGTTTAGGAATGGAAGATGTAATAAAGTATTGCCATCTCACATCTCTATTCACATGGAACAATGGCGAGAAGCAAGTTTTCATACCACTCATGGAAACAAAAGAGTTTCAATTTTGAACTAGGCATGGTAGATCAAAAGATCATAAACTTTTTTTAATTTTATACATATTTGTATTTATTTTAATGTTATTTATTTGAAATGCATTGTGTATGTTCCACACTTCAGAACACAAGAAGATACTTATACTTCTCTTCCATGTTCCACACGTACACGTGAAGAGGTTGAAGGTGACAATACATATTTGAAAGGAGTTGTCTTCCAATCATGTGTGTACATTTGGCTTCCACATCAGCAAATTTTAAGATAACCATTGGCTTAAATTTTCAGAATATAATTTTTTTATGATTTTGTCTTTAAATTGATAAAGCACAGACCAAATGCAATTTTGAATCCAGCAGGTGTGGTTTAGCGGATGTGCCTTGTATTCTTAGGTCGATGGCCAGGGTTCAAGTCCCGCTAGGATTGGATGCTTCAAAGTTTCCCAAGATGGATGTCTCTACCTTAGAAGGTCGGGCGTGTGTCTTTCCAGTTCATTGTACTCTCAAAAAAAAAAATGCAATGTTTTCTCTTATGTAACAGTCGTATGTGAACGTATGGATGGCGACACTACATCGATTAATTTTATTCCACCTGAAAAGAGAGCGAAAAGTTAAAAGCCACAGATTCTGGCCGGACGTGTCTGAACCCACCCCGTTATGATTTTTCGTTTCAATTCACTTCCCTGAGTTCCCCCTCCCTCCCGAGTCCCGACTGACTCCCGAGTCGCGAGTTCCCTGTGCGAGTTTAAACGGAGGAGGAAATAATGTCAAATAGAAGCATTGACTGCGTAACGCCAGGCTGTACCTAAAGATCTTCTTAGGTGCTTCTTTGCAGCCTGCTCCAGCCTCCTCGGCTTGAAGGACCTGGGTCACGGGTGAGGAGTCGCTTGTCAAGCCCCTGCAGGAACAATGCGTAAGCGTGTGGTAGTAGTCGGTGGCGGCCTTGCAGGTGCCCTTTCTGCTAAGCTCCTCGAGGATCACTGCGATGTCACGCTTCTTGACCCGTAAGCTCCCGTTATCCCATGAATTGCTATGCATGTGGCTTAGAAATGGAAGCAAGACGGAAAGACTTCTAGCGGAGAACCAGCATAGACTCAGTCTCATAGTACTTAATCCCTAAATGTTCGCTTATCGATGCAGTATGGGGTCACGTCCTGCGACCTAGGGGGCTACTCGTTTCACTGTGCAAAAACCTGATTGTAAATGTACTGTCATGTGAATATGTTCCGTAGTACCAATTCCTTTTCTTGTCCTTCGGTTTTGTGAACAGAAAAGATTACATGGAGGTTCCATATGCACGTTTGAGGAGTATAGTAGAGCCAGATATTACAGAACGCTCTCTAGTACCTCATGCTGATTATTTGAAGAGAGCTAACCACCTCCTTGGGTACGCAAAAGATGTTTCAGACAAAGCAGTGGTGACAAGCACTAATGAGGAACTGCCTTACGATTATTTAATCATAGCAACAGGTTCAACGTACGACGGGCCTTCCACAAAAGCAGAACGCATACAAGAGTTCCATGCCGGTAATGTTGCATGTCCCTGAGAGTATCAATTTTGTCATTCTTGTATGTTTTGGCGGTAAGTGTAAAATGTCTCTCCGCATTACGCTTCATGAACTGGGACAGAGAATCAGAAGCTCAGAGATGCAAAGAAGGTCCTTGTAATTGGAGGGGGTCCTGTCGGTGTAGAGCTTACTGGTGAGATAGTTGTGGATTTTCCTGAGAAGAAAGTCGTGCTTGCACATGGTGGTGATAGGCTCATTGAGTTTGTCGGACCCAAGGCATCGAAGAAAGCCTTTGAATGGCTTGAGCAGCACAACGTAGATATCCGGCTGCAAGAGAGGATCAACCTGGATAAATTCTCAAGTCCATCACATGTGTACACAACTTCCAGTGGAGCGTCAATTGAGGCAGATTGTCATTTTATGTGCGTGGGAAAGAAGATCGGTGCCTCCTGGATGAAGTCTACTTTTCTTAGCGAGAAACAGGATAAAGATGGAAGGCTGGGAGTGGATAACTTCCTGCGAGTCAAGGGCCGCTCCAATATATTTGCAGCAGGGGATATAACTGCTGTCAAGGTAAGCAAACAAAGTTTTCAGATGCTCAATGCTCGCTTTCTCGCAGAATTTGATCTTATGTTCTTAGGTCTATAGAGAAGAGGTTGCACACGTGTATCTACATGCAGTTTGCACGTTAGCTTCATAGCATCTGTCCACTATTCATGAGCTTTCATTAGAGCATGCATCCCAAGGGACTTCTGCCACATTCACATGTGCATATGTGGGGGAATCTTGAATCCATAGTAATGGAATTCCTGTAGACGTGTTTTATTCCAGTCACCGTGATTTTCTGCGTAAGGATGAATCCATGTCCTCGTCGAGCCTGAAGTACTTTTGAAAGCACCTCATTTTCAACTGTCTTTGTGGTCCGGCAAGGTTGTCGTATTGAACAGCATTTTCTGTTGAAAGCACCACCAACTTTTGCAGAAACGTAGCATAAGTAGCTTCAGGCGCCTTTGCCGGCAGAGATTGTGTATACTCCGAAGCGATCAACAATTCTGGACTTTGGACAGCACACATGCACTTTCAGGATTCTGTCAATGGTCCGATTTCTTTAGCATGGATATGCTTGTGTGTATGCAGGAAATCAAGCAGGGATACCTGGCCGGAAAGCATGCACAAGTCGTCTCCAATAATGTGAAGCGTCTGATTGCAAACCCTAGCAGCAAGCTTTGTGCTTACAAGCCGCTAGCCACGCCCATGGCCCTTATCTCACTTGGCCGTCGGATTGCAGTTGCACAAGTGCCGATTGGAACCTTTCTTGGTCGAATCCCAGGCATGATAAAGAGTAAAGATCTCTTCATCACAATGACTAGGAAAGGTTTAGGATTGAAGTCGTAAATTTGTTATCTCACGAGATAACGAAATGACTATTATGTCTGCCTTCTGTTTTTCCTTTTTTCTTCTTGCTTGTGTAATAGTTCGAAATTGGCACCTCTGAGCAGATGTCAATATTTGTTCCATCTGCGTCACCTACCTTTGCATTGCTTTTGCCAGCTTTCCATTTTGTGATCAAGAGGACTCGAAATACTTCTAGTTTATCAGTAACAGTATGTGTCCTCCCCTTTATGAGCGGATGCCAATCTTTGTTTCATCTACGCAACCTATGTTTGCATTGCTCTGATCAGGTATGTTTTTTGTGATGAAGAGGACTTGAAACTCTTCTAGGTCATCAGCAATAGCATTCTCGTACACTCGTTGAGATTCTCCGCAGCTGACAACCTTTGGCATTTTATTGGTAGAATGCTTTAATTTTGATACAGGCTTTGTCCAAGCTGTACTTATAGAATACGTTTCAAGTAATGAACAAATCGTTAACTCTGAAAACTTTCAAATCATGTATTTCAGAAACTCAACACGATTCATGATTTGTACTTGTTCAGCGTGTAATTTGTCAATAAATAAACAAAATTCTTTCCAAGTTTAGTTCTGTTATGAATCATGTGGGTAAGGTCCAATCATTAGACATGTGTTGCTATAAAGATCCATGTTTTTGTGCAAGTTTTTCTTGGAAGGGTGACAATGAGAGATTTTGTACGAGCTTTGTGATTTCATTATGTTTTTGGTCTTTTACAAGAGCAATTTGTTTCAACTATCTTTTGACTGCCATTAAAGTTCTTATTAATAACCTCATATTGCTTATAATCAGAAGTGCTATCATAACAATGCGACTTTTGAAAGGTCCGTATTCAAGGGTTGCATTAGACAAGAACAATACGACTTTTGAAGTTCTTATGAATGACCTTATATACAACTTTTTCCTAAATACGATCTAATGTTCTAGCAGAAATAATGTTGGTATTGAAAGCTTGCACGACCACGTTAAGTTGGCTGCCAGAAACGAAGCGCCATTATTGATTAGGTATATGTTTCAAAAATTTATTGCCTTGTTCAGGATCGCTAGTTTGAGTGGTTGAGTCACTTGCTTTTGTTGAGGAGGGCATGTGGGCTGCATTGGCACAACGCCCCTCATCCAAGTGTATTGGCGAGAAGTAAAAGCAGTTCTCTTTGGGGGTTAGCGGCTCGTCCAGTGCTTAGCTGAAACTAGTCTTTTTGTCTGGCCTTGGGGTGGTCTCTATCCAATCTCTACCCTTACCGAGCTTTTAGGCTCTATTCATTCTTAGTAGGTGTGAAGCCGGGTGCTTAGTTGAAACTAGTCTCTTTGTCTGGCCTTAGGGTGGTCCCTATCCGATCTCTACCCTCAGTGGGCCTTTGGGTTCTATTCATTCCTAATAAGTGCTTGGCGTTCATGGGCTCTATTCATTTCCAGTAGGTGCTTGGTGTTCATGGGCTCTATTCATTCTTAGTAGGTGCTTGGCATTCAACCTTTGCTTGTGTGGCACTTGGAGGGGTCCCATGAGTGCTATGCTTGTTGTACGTGCAGTTATTTCAAGCTATCAAGAGTAGATCACAAGATCGAACTTCCTTTCAAAGAAAACAATTCATTGTCTCTTTGGTTTGTTTTGGTTTGTTATGGTATATGGTCTTTGTCAATCCTATTCGATACTGAAGCTTTGAAGATTTCAAGTCTCATTTCTCAAAATGCTATGGATTTACAACACTGAAGCAGGATAGCGAAATATCTGTAATAAAATATTGATGTATGTGCTCTTGACTCCTGGAAACTCCTTTTTAATAATTTCCAACAATCATTCGGAAGTTGTCTGGAGGCACACGGCGCACATGAAGAGAATCTTTATAAAGTCTAAGTAAATCTTGTATGCATGTAGTTGAACTTGAATAAGTTACACTAACAGTATCTTTGGGGGGATTATTCTTCAAGGTATTTGCTCCCCTTTCACCTCTGTAGCAAGTTTTATGAAGAGCATCCCATATAGTACTCCAGAATAAAGCGTACAAGCCTTAAGATTATCATTGGAACACCGATCTGCCTATGTAAAAGTCCATTAAGCATCAAAATGTTTGAGCCATTACATATTTGACCTGATTCAATGCTTTCTTAGTTTTTAAAGCTTTTATTTACGCCTATCATCTTTGAAATATTGCCAGTATTTTTTTTTGATTGGTATGATTTCCATGCATGCGTTTGAATGTCAACTATGATTTGGTTTGAGTGAATGAAAGGTGGCCTTTACATTCCTTCTACAGCACATTTATATTTTTAGTAGTAATTTTCTTCGTATGTGGCGTATCCCCCCTCCCCCTGAAAAAATTATTGTTTGGGATTAGTTTAAATGTTAGGACAAAGTATTTTGTATTTGAATGAAAGCCATAACTAAATTACTTTTCGAGACTCAGTATTTGTTGAGCACCTACCCCTCCAAAAAAAGAAGAAGAGAGCATAGAAAAATAGGGCAAGTGTTGATATGTTTCGGTAGTGGTGTGTGAACACACTTAGGACCACTGAGGCACTTTTTTTCTCTTATGAGGTTTTTTTTTTCCTCGGCTTCTATATATGCCTATAACTTAAATAGGTGACTTATCTTTGAACATTCACTTGGTAATACATTTTGTATTGTGTTGTGCTTCAAACTTCTTCTTGTTCTTTGTGTTGTTCATGTGCTTCCATAGACCTTGAACTCCAACAATTGATTTCAAAGTAGGTTGCCACCTCATATAGGGTGTTCTCGACACCCCTTCAATCACAATGTCAAAATCACATGAAAATTGGTGAGCATACTCTCGGTGATTAGGAGTTCAAAACAACTTTGCTTTGTGGTGTTAAATTTTTTATTTGAGCCCGTTTTGACCTTCTAATGCATTATCCTAGTAATTGCGTAGGCAATTTCGTCCTTATGTGCCAAACATATATGCAAGCTTCAGTTCAATGTAGGGAAGCACGTTGTGCTCACTATATCATGTGACTCTCATTTCATAGTGTGCATATGAATTTTTGTAATTAAAAAAAAAACTTAAGTCCCCCAACATGGTTCGCAAATCTACTCATTTGAGTTTATGTGAAAGTGTACTGTGGAACCCACTTTTTTATCATCAAACCAATCACTTAAGCTTTGAATTCCCTTTCTGACCTACATAAGCATATGCTCAACAAGAGAGTTGTTGAGAAGGTTTCCTCTCCCATTAAAAGATATTTGCATGCAATTTCTTCCAACACAAATAAAATTGATTTCATTTTACAACAAGCTTTTGTTTATGTATGCTAGAGAATTTCGATCCATGGCACTTGTAGCTTTGTGTCACTTTCATCTTCTCAAAATGCCTTTTTTTTAGTGTTATGGCCTAAGACATCTAGATAAGCACCTACAATGTGAACATTGAATAACAATAAATACCACATGATTTAAGTGAAAAATGACTTGAGTGATGCATAATCTATAATGCATAGATCATTCATGTGGCTTCCATTTGGCCAATTTAGAGATAACTTTATCAAGATCCCATACATATGTTTGCTTCACTTTCACCTTCTCAAAATGCCTTTCTTCTGAGTGTTATGGCTCAAGACATCTAGACAAGCACCTACAATGTGAACATTGAATAACAATAAATACCACATGATCTAAGTGAAAAATGACTTAAGTGATGCATAATCTATAATGCATAGATTGTTCATGTGGCTTCCATTTGGCCAATTTAGAGAGAACTTTATCAAGATCCCATACATATCTCTGCTTCACTTTCATCCTCTCAAAATGCCCTTTTTTGAGTGTTATGGCCCAAGATATCTAGACAAGCACCTACAATGTGAAGAATGAATAATGGTAAGTCTCTCTCTCTCTCTCTCTCTCTCTCTCTCTCTCTCTATATATATATATATATATATATATATATATATATATATATATATATATATATATATATATATATATATATATATATATATATATGCATCTTGCACACCTTTTGGTTCATGCACCTTATGCACACTGAATTGAATGCACTTATGCACCTAACTACTATGGTTTGCCAATATAAGTGCCTTGAAGTTTGCTACAAGTTTATGAGAGCTTATCAAAGTGTTTCTAGTCAACTTTTTTAGATATAGTTTATTTTCTATATCAGGGTATTTAGTCATTGGACATGACTGAAATAAATAATGTATTCCATATGTTGACTCTTGAGGATAACATGGATGGTACTAATAACCCATTGTGGGCATAGACTGAAATTTGGTCATTGGACATGATTGAAATAAATAATGTATTCCATATGTTGACTGTTGAGGATATGTTGACTGTAGGGTATTGAAAAACGCCCTATTACACTTGCAAATACAATTATATGGGCATGCATATGTATATGTGTATGTGTATCTATATGGGTACAATATATGTATATGTTTATTTATATGTATATGTGCATAATATATGTATGTATATGTGTATGTAGATGTATATGTATGTGTAATTATATGTCTATGTTTGTGTACGTGTCTATGTATATGTATATTTGTACGTATATGTATGTGTATGTATATGCATATGTGTACGAATATATATATATATATATATACACACACACACACATGCATATGCACATGTATATGTATATGTTTATGTTTATGTATATGTATATGAATATGCATATGCATATGTATATGCATATGCATATGTATATGTTTATGTATGTGTATATGTATATGTTTATGTATGTGTATATGTATGTGTATATGTATGTGTATATGCATACCATACGCATACGCATATGCATACGCATACGCATATGCATACGCATACGCATATGCATACACATACGCATACACATGCACATACGCATACGCATGCGCATACACATACACATGCACATGCACATGCGCATATGCATATGCATGCACATGTGCATATGCATATGCATACACCAAATTAACCTTATAATTGTGAATCCAGAGAGACGTGAGGATGGTATGATGATGAAGAGGGAGGAGAGTGCAAAGTGTGAGAGTGAGAAGCAAACTGGCATGCACACACATACACACAAATGTGTACACAAGGCAAGACAAAGAGTGGAAGAATGGAATATTCTATTACACTAACTCCAAGATACAATTATGTTCTTACAAGCTCAAATCCCAAAATTGCTAACCCCTAGAATGAGCTCTCTAGCTCTTTTTATAGTTTTTAGACTAGTTTTGGCCGGGTTCAGACCTAGTCTTCGACATAGTTAAAAAAATAGGTTCCTAGGCTATTTTGGAGGCTTAAATGAGCTCTAAAAAATATGAAACTTGGTAGACAAGTTCTCCTCACACCTCTCAAGCTCAAGGACTCAATGTTTGAATACATGATGGATTATGAAAAGATGTAGTTGCACCTATTCCTTGCCTTATCGACATTGACTACTCTGTCTACTTGGTCCTTCTTGCTCTTCTCTCTAGCTCTCTTGTCTCTTACTTCCTTGTCACATACTTTCTTGGCGGCTTAGTCTACATTGGTTACTAACACTTGCCTCTCTGTTGCATCTATCATCCTTGATAGACCATTGTTGTGGAGGACGATCTGTGTAATATTGTATTGTGTGAGCTCTCAATTATGTTCCTTTAGTTGGAGTCCTCCTACAATATCTGTCATAAGCGGATCCGAATCTACAGGGCCTGGGATGTCTAGATGGGGCACTCTTAATTGTTCAACGTGGATGGCTTGTTGGATTGTGAACAGATGTATGAAGATGAGTAGGCCTTGGTATAAATATCTTCGAATCATTTTCCCAAAATCTAGTTGAGAACATCTCTTTGAAGGTCTGTTTGTAGCAGGTCAGTAAGTATTTTATGTGAGCATGTCAAACATATATGGTATGAACAGAGGGAGTAGTGCTTATATCATAAATCAAGTCAAACTTTCCTTCAATGGAACGTAGTGTTGAGATATGTGGAGCTTTCACTTTCCTAAATGTCTTAAAGACCACGAACATCAATTCGAATATCTTCACACACATCTTGGCGGCTACATCTGGCATGTTCTTCAATCGTGGAGTCTAAGGGATAATTTAACCAATAAGAGCATCCTTGACTATTTTTTATCTTGATCGCGAAAGCTGGCCATATCATTCTTTGTGGTACTAAGCCATAGCATAGATTGTAAATAATGTGTAGCGATGCCATAGACCATGTGCACATCATTTCGAGATAAGTCTCTAATAAATTACTATGCCAGTTGGTTGAAATATATTTCCCCATTGGGCTCGCTCGAGAAGGTCACGAGGTTGAAATTGTGTGGTGAAAGTGGGTGCCTTGCCTATCACACATTTTATCTCTACATTGTAATCAACTAGAAGCATGAAGTAAGGCATGTATTGGAATTTTGAAGTTGTGATTAGGCAGCAATGTGACAAATTTTAGAGGTGCTCTCAGTGAAGTACTGCTTCTTCTAGATTGGCCATGGATTGGATTTGAATGGTCACTGGATCATCATGAGTGCACCCAATTTCTTTGACTTGCTTCCTCCGGGCATCGGATCTCATTCGTGACGAGTCCTCCGGGCATCGGATCTCGTTCGTATGTGTCTTCATAAGTTTCTTGGATCGGTATTTCTACTATCTCCTCAGGGCTAGGTACTTCCGATGATGAAGATGGCCTCTTGTATTTAAGTATTTTTTCTTGTAACTCTTTTATTTAGTTTTGTAACGCTATTATCTTCGGGGATTCTACACTAAGAGGGATTGCCTCTAACACATGAGTGCTTGTTGTGGGTTGTTGGTAGCGCAATAGATTGATACCTTTGATTAACTGATTATAGGAATCCATAAGGTTGGCATGTTCTTCTAGTATCGTGCGGATATTCTCAGATGGGATTGTTGGAATCGGGATGCTCTGATTTACATGCCAGGGGTATTCTCAATCATTGCTTCTAAGTTATTCTTATTCTAGTATTGTAGACGTCTGTTCTCTTCCAGGGCAACTGTCATATGTGGTTGTAAGAGAGCCATATTCCTTTGGAGTTTGGCATTGCGGTCCATTCATATGTGCAAGTGGGTTTCGATTTCCTTCACAACTTCTTGATCAATGTTTTGAAGTTTGGAATCAAGTTCATTGTGGGCATGATGGAGAGTGTGAGACTATTCTTGCAACACCCTATCTAATTATGTGGCTCTTGCTTCAAGCTGGGCATATTCAGTAGTGATTGGCTCATTATGATCCTTAAAATAGTTTATTTTTCAAAAAACTCATGAAAGGAATGATTTTCTTGTTAGAACCATCTCAAATATAAGACATTTGTGATGGTGTTGGAGTGAGTAAAAAGGGCTATAGAAAAATTTCAAATGTTTTGTGTGAATTCCTTAAATTTAATAAAGTAAAAAGTTTTATATTGCCTAGACCTCATCATGTAGGAAAGTATCGGTTAACAATATATGGATAGATATTATAAGAATTCAAACATACATGGTTCAAATCTATGATATAAAAGAACATGAATGTTTTGACCTTTTGAAATTTGTAATAAAACTTGATGAAGCTGAAATTAAAAAAACATCAAAAGATGGAGAGGATAAGTATTGCACCAATGAACAGAGCTTTGTACTATAGCCTTGGGAAACTGGATACTCCATCTCTCAAAGTACAATAAGAAATGGAGTTATGGTGGGTTGGGTGTGCTCAATTTCCATCTCAAAATCATAAAACACTTAAGTGGTTGTTCTTACAAACAGACATTCCAAATGTTATGTTGGAGTTAGACGTCTATGGAAGCACAGAAACAACACAAGGAAGAAGAAGAAGCTTCGAGCACAACACACAATACTGAATGTATTACCACTAGAATGTACAAAGATAAGTCGCACGTTAGGGTAATAGGCATATATACAAGCCGAGGGAAAAAACCTCCTAAAGAGGGGAAAAAACTGCCACGCTAGTCTTAGAGTGTTCACACATATCACTACCTAAATATATCAACAAATCCCCCCTAGGAGTGATGTGGTGAACAAGGAGCTGACACTCATGTATAAGGTAGTGCCAAGCTATGTGGAATCAATCCACAAAAGGAAGTAAGCCCAAATCTTTGTGGAAAGCTTCAAACTTCTTCCTAGGTAGAGCCTTCGTAAAAAGGTCTCCAATGTTCTCCTGCGTGGGCACATATGCCAAGATGATCTCCCAACAGAGAACCTCTCCCTGACATAATGATAATGCACCTCAATGTGCTTAGTGCAAGCATGGAACACAGGGTTCCTCGCAACTACCAATACGCTCTGACTGTCAGTGAAGGTGGTGGTAGAAGATTGACCAACACCCAAATCAGCCATAAGGCGTCTGAGCCACACGCACTCAACAGTCGCTGTTAAAGCTACCCTATACTAAGCCTCACAACTCAAAGTGGCCACAGTGCACTGCTTCTTGCTCAGCCAACATATGCATGAGCTACCAAACATGAAGCAAAAACCACTAGTGGGCACACGAGTGTCATAGCAACCAACCCAATCACTGTCAGAAAAAGCATGCAAATATGGCGGTAGTGATCCCCCCTTGGGATAAAACAATCTAAGTAGCCGGGTACCACTCAAGTAGCGAAAGATGCGCTTAGCCGCCTGCCAATGCTTGACACCTAGGCAATACATAAACCTGCTCGTCTATGAGATAACAAATTGAATATTTGGCCGAGTAATGCATAAGTAAATCAAACATCCAACAACCTACTAATAGAGAACATCATCAAATGCATCTCCAACATCATGAAGACTCAATCGTAAACTTGTCTCCATAGGAGTGGCAATAGGCTTATAGTCTTCAAGGCCAAAACGTTGCAATAATGTGTCAATATATTTCGTTTGACACAAAGCCATTCCACCATCAACTTGCATAAACTGAATGCCCAAGTAGTGATGCAAATGCCCCAAATCAAACATCTCAAATGAGGCATGCCAATCAGCCTTTAAATAAAAAATATGCATCTTGTTGGAACATCAAGCTTATACTATGCTTGAGGTGTATTTGATCTACATGAAAGGCTATGGTATCGAAAGAATATCCGTTGGAGAGTTCTTTTTCTTATGCTCACTTATTGTATTTTTTAAAAACAAATTTTCATGGATCTTTTACCATTGTAAAAGATTTGAGCTTTATACATGTAAGAGTAGAAAGATATAGCCCAAATCCCACGAGTTGCATTCAATCAAGCAATCAATCAGCTAAAAGTAGATCAAACTAGATCATTTTCCTAGATTGTAGGAAAGTGAATTGATTCCCTCCAACAACCATTCCCACCTTCATTTGAATTCAAGATCCACTTGTAGAAATTGTGGAGCACTTCTAGAGTCTATATAAAGACTTGAAATCACTTGTACAATACATGGAAGCAATATACATACACTTGTGACCATCATTGTTTTGCTCCTTCAATTCTCTGCATCATCTTCTTCGTCAACAGTAATCTTGCAGAGGCTGTTGCTCTCTCTATAAAGCTCCAAATTGAGTGCCAGAATAGCTCATTAGAAAGATATTAGTGTCTAGTCTATACTTATAAATTTTCATAGCATTTGGTTTAGTAGATTGAGAGGAATCTCAAGTTTTCTGTCTCGGGGTCGATGTCTACATATTCTTGAAAAATAGGAAGTACCACCGTTGAATATTATATTTTTCTTATTCCTTATACTTTTGTGCATTCTATACACTCAACCCTATGTGTATCACTTGCATAAAATGATTTTTTCTAATTGTAATCACGCTGGTCGCTATGGGCATTTGAAGTTCATTGTCTCTTCCATAGATAGTAAGTTTTTTGAGCTAGTCAATGTGCGAACCTATCTGTTTTGTATCAACTCTTTCTCCTTGATGCTCCAAAGTACATAGTGCATTTCTTTGAACTTATTGCATGCCTATAAGGTCTATTTGAGTCTCCATAAGCTCAAGGACTGGTCTTGTGCTGGTTGGTTGGACCAAACTTTGTCACTTCGAAACACACTTTTCTACCTCCTACAAGCTTCTCCAAGTTCTTTCAGTGGTATCAGAGCTAGATCAAGATGGGTGATGGCTTTCTCTCAATGATCGAGAAGTTTGATCAACGCACAACTACACGGCTTAGAAAATCAGAATGGAGGCCTATTTGCAAGATAGAAATCTTTATGGAATTGTAGCAGGTGATGAATCTATGCTTATTCCAAGATCCAAAGGAGGACCTACACAAGAGGAGTTCAGAAGACACTCAGCACTTTCTCACACATAGATGTTCCTACACAAAATTCTCTCAGCCTGTTTGCAATTGGACTGTCAAACTTTAACCATAGATAGATTAACTATGGACTTAGATGTGTATAAAAGGATTTCTGATAAAATCAAATACAGAAGGAGAACTAAAAGAAAGATCGATGCGCAATTCTCTGAACATTCTTTCTATTCAACTCTTCATACATCTGATGGATGATACATCCAATACACATCATCTATTCATCTATGCTTCATCTCACTCTCTCATTACGACCATCTACACGTATCTATATATACATATGAGTATTGATTCGTCATTACTTCAAGTATATTGAAGTATTTACAAAGCTAATGTACATATGTTTTAAAGAACTTTACTATCTGAATCTTCTCTTTACTCCATGAAGTTGGACTTCAATCTTTTCTTCATTTCTTCACTTCTAGGCTTTATATAATCACCAATTGTTGATTGTCCTGCACCAACAGCTCCCCCTCAATCATCAATCGTGATTACCTGCATCTTCTTTATTCCTGCCATATCTTTAAACCTCTACAACTTTGGTCCATCCAAGCTTTTTGTCATCATATCTGCAAGTTGATCTTTTGTAGGAGTATGCATAACTTCTACTTCTTTATCAACAACCTTCTCTCTCAGAAAATGATACTGAATCTCAGTATGTTTAGTTCTAGCATGGAACACATGATTTGTTGCCAAATATAAAGAACTCATATTGTCTCCACAAATGATAGGAGTACTTTGAACAATATCAAAACTCTTCATAAGAGTCTTTAACCATATTACTTCCTTTGCAGCTTCTACCATACCTTTGTATTCTGCTTCTCTAGATGATAAAGCAACTGTATGTTGCTTCTTGGAGCACCATGAAATTAACTTATCTCCCACATAACACAAGTATCCATGTGTTGATCTTCTATCATCAGAATTACCTGCCCAATATGCATCACTATATATTTTGACTCTTGTATCTGAAGTAAATCCATAGTACAATCCTTCTTTAAGTGTGCCCTTGATGTACCTAAGTACTCTTTGTCCTGCAATCCAATGTTCCTTTCTAGGTCAATGCATAAATTGAGATAGAACTCCAACTGCATATGATAAGTCAGGTCTTGTTAATGTAACATAAATCAAGCTACCCACCAAACTCTGATAGAGCTTCATATCTTTGAATTCCTCTCCTCCATATCTAGTCAATCTATGATTCACTTCCATTGGAGTTGGTGCTATCCCGCAATCTTCCATTTTAAATTTGGTTAGCAAATTTTTCAGATACCTTTCTTGAGTTACATATACTCCATGTTGAGTATATGAAATCTCCATTCCCAAAAAGAATGACAAATTTCCCAAATCACTGATTTTGAATTCTTTCTCCATCTACTTCTTAATCATGTGTATACCTTTGTCATCTGTTCCTGTAAGTATTATATCATCAACATAAATACAAACATAAATAAATCCATCCTCACTTGCTTTGACCAACAAGCTACTATCTGCCTTTGAAGCTTGAAATCCAAGTTCCTTCAAGAACTTTACAAGCCTATAATTACATGCCCTTGGGGCCTGCTTCAACCCATACAAAGCTCTCCTGAGCTTACACACATGATCTGGATACACTTGATCTTTGAAACCATCTGGTTGTTCCATGTAGACTTCATCTGAAATAAAACCATTCAAAAATGCACTCTTCACATCTAATTGAGATAATTTCCAACCTTTGCAAGCAGCAATTGCTATGAGAGTCCTTATGGTTGTCATTTTTGCAACAGGACTATAAGTTTCATCATAGTCCACACCATATGTCTGTGCATATCCCTTTACAACAAGCCTGGCTTTGTACCTAGATATACTTCCATCTGCGAACCTTTTTGTTTTGTAGACCCATTTACATCCAATGATCTTCTAACTATTTAGTTTAGGAACCAAATCCCAAGTCTCATTTTCCATCAATGCATCATACTCCTCTTGCATAGCTTTTTCCCAATTCTTCTTTCCTTTGGCTGCATCATATGTGGATGGATCTTCAATTGCTTTTAACATGTAAGCATAATCTTTAGTCGTCAAGAATGAAGTATCATAGCTATACCTTGTAGGCTTCCATTTGTATCTAGATGAACTTCTGACTTCTCCACTTCTTGAAGTTTCTGGTTCATCACATTCTGGATCAAACCTTGGCACTTCTTCAACTTCAACCTATACTTCATTGTTCTCATCTTCATCAAATATCTGAACCTTTGATTCACAACTTCTTCAACATCTGCATGAACATTAAGTGTACCTACATACCAAGTACCTTGCTCATCAAATGAAACATCCTTAGACACAAGGAATTGCTTTGTGGATGGGCTCCACAACCTATAACCCATCTGCTTGTCATCATAACCAATGAATACATACTTCTCTGCTTTAGGTTCCAATTTATGCCTCAATTGTGATGGCACATATGCATATGCCAAGCGTCCAAATATTTTACAATGATCCAAGGTAGGTTTCTTACCCCACCAAGCTTCATATGGTGTCATACCCTGCAAGGCTTTACATGGTAACCTATTGACCAAATATGTAGCTGTGTTCACAGCCTCAGCCCACAAATAATTAGGGCAATTTTTCTCCTTCATCATTGACCTTGCAAACTCAACAAGAGTTCTATTTCTTCTTTCTGCTACCCCATTTTGTTGAGGAGAGTACCTGCAAGTAACCTCTCTCTTTATACTTGCATTCCACAAATAATCACTGTCAGTGAACTCATTAGAGAAATACTCTCCCCCTCCATCTGACCTTAGTCTCTTCAACTTTTGACCTGTAATTCTTTCTGCATATGCATGATAGTGTTTAAATGTATTAAACACTTCTGACTTGTCTTTGATCACATAGATTGTAATCCATCTGGTAGCATCATCAACATATATGACATAATATCTTGAACCATTTATACTAAAGTCCTTTGAAGGACCCCACACATCTGTATGTACCAATTCAAGTCTTTCAGAATACATAAAACCATGCTTATTATATGATTGCTTATGAGCCTTACCTAACTGACATGCTTCACATCTGTATGTCATGTGTTGACCTGCAACATTAGGCAATCCAAGCACTGAACCATTGTTAACCATTTCTTTGATACCTCTATCATTAAAATATCCAAGTCTTTTATGCCAAAGATCCAATTCAGACACTTTTTGCTCTCCATATGTAAACATAGCATGTCCAACATTACCTTGTATCTTTAATGTGAAGAGCCTTCCTTCCTTCTTTCCTGTAACAATTTGTTTATACCCTTGACTAGGGTCTTCAACATAAACTCCATCATTAGTGAACCTTACCTCATATCCTTTTTCCACAATTTGTCCTACACTGATCAAGTTCTTTGGAATTGTAGGAACATATAGAACCTTACTCAAGATAGTACTTCCATCTTTGGCTTTAACTCAACCAATTGACTTTACTTTGTGCTTTGTATTGTCACCTGTTTGAACTGTGTGATTGATTGCCTTATGATCTAAATCAATCATCAAAGAAATATTTCCACTCAGATGATTGCTACATCCTGAGTCAATATAAAATACTCTCATATCTTCATGTGAGGCTTCACATGTTGCATTCATAATAAGAGTCGAATCTTCTTTCTGATATGATGCATAATTGTAGTAGGTGTTATTATAGGATTGATTTTGGAAGTTTCTTCCTCCACCTCTTCCAAAAGAATTCCTACCACCTCTACCTCTGAAGTTTCCTCTCTGATATCTGCCACCTCTTCCTCTTTGATTAAAGTTCTGATTAAAATTATCATTGCTTTGATTATTATGCCAACAATCATGAGATAGATGATTGATCTTACCACATATCCAACAAGCTCTGACATTATCTTTGTTATTTCTGCCTCTTCCTCTACTTCTGCCACTTCCTTTTCCTCTTAGGAAGTTTGCTTGACTTGAAGTACCTTCATCTTCAACTGATTGTTGCTTTCCTTTGCTAGCTTTCTTCTTGTCTTTAGAATACATTGCATGACATGCACTCTTATCAACATCTCCTTTGATATCATTCTCAAAAGTTAGCATATGTCCTAACAATTGATTCAAATCAGGAGTGAAATGATCTAATGAAAGTTCTGTAGACAAAATAAAAGGCTTCCACTTCTCATCTCCTCTTAGTCTTGTGAGAATTTGAGTTACCAACTTATCTTCTTCAATATCTTCATCAACTGCACCTAAAGAATCAGCAATGTCTTTCATCTTTGTCACATAATCAGATATTGATTGTGAAGCCTTCTTCTTGAAGGTAGTAAACTCTGCCCATAATGAAGCTTTCCTTGATTTGGTTGTATTCTGGAAATGCTCTTCCAAAGCATTCCAAATGTCACTTGCACTTTCAAGTCCTCTGATATGAGGAAGCAAATAATCATTCACTGCCATGTAGATTATGCTCCTTGCTTGAGCATCCTTCTTCATCCAAACCTTTATATCTGCAAGCTCCTCCCTAGTTGGAACACTAGGATCTTTGAACTCTCGCTTTTCTTCCTCTCCTATGATGTATCCCATCATATCTTTGCTCATAAGATTAGCTTCCATTCTCATAGACCAAGATGGATAGTTCTCTCTATCCAACTTCTCAATTTGGAGACTATCTCCCATCCTTTCTTCACCTGTGCTATCAAATCTTTAATCCTTATAAGGAATGAATGTACCTTAGCTTCAAATGTTGCTTCTTCTGATCCTTTTGATAACCTTTATGTGTCTTCCTTCAGTCTTTCTTCCACACTTTATCCTTTTGAACCTTCAAGATGTGAAATTTGTATATCTACAGCAGTCGGGGTCTTCCTTTCCTCAATTTTGATGCTTCCTGCTCTGATACCACTGATGGAGAGTGTTAATCTCCAAAAGAAAAAGCTATCCTTGATGTTAGACCACCTCTATATCAAGAATAACTTTAAACTCCAACCAATTTTGGAAGACAATCACCAAACTATCAAAAATTAGCTAACTGTGAAGAAAGTCATTTCACAAAAAAGTCTGCTGCACATTAATCACTCATTGATTAATCATTTGTATAAAATTTCTGATGAAACTTTGTAGGATGTGTCATCTAGAGTATGCGCACCTCCTCCAAGTTAAAACACTTCAAAAGCTTCAGTAGATTATGAGAAATGCTTCAAACAATCTACCTATGTCTGAAACTGCCTTCCTATAGAGTCGATTTTGACACCTGCAACTTCTAACACATAGTTCTCCCAATGTAAAACCCGTTTAAGCAAATGCTTTTAGCCATAGATGGCTTACCTTCCAACTTAAATTTTGATTCCTCATTTGTGTAAAACTTTACACTGTACACTGAGAACTGATCACTTCTTTGACCATCAAATCTACGCTTGTTTCAGAAGACACTAAGAACTTTCTCACACATAGATGTTCCTACACAAAATTCTCTCAGCCTATTTGCAATTGGACTCTCAAACTTTAACCATAGATAGATTAACTATGGAATTAGATGTGTACAAAAGGATTTTTGATAAAATCAAACATAGAAGGAGAACTAGAAGAAAGATCGATGCGCAATTCTCTGAACATTCTTTCTATTCAACTCTTCATACATCTGATGGATGATACATCCAATACACATCATCTATTCATCTATGCTTCATCTCACTCTCTCATTACGACAATCTACACGTATCTATATATACATATGAGTATTGCTTCGTCATTACTTCAAGTATATTGAAGTATTTACAAAGCTAATGTAGATATGTTTTAAAGAACTTTACTATCTGAATCTTCTCTTTACTCCATGAAGTTGGACTTCAATCTTTTCTTCATTTCTTCACTTCTAGGCTTTATATAATCACCAATTGTTGATTGTCTTGCACCAACAACATTAACTAGGCCTGATTTGTCATATGCAGTTGGAGTATTGTCTCAATTCATGGATTGTCCTAGGAAAGAACATTGGGTTGAAGGACAAAGGGTGTTGAGATACATTAAGGGTACACTCAAAGAAGTTTTGTATTATGGTTTTACATCAGATACAAACATCAAGATATATATTCATACATATTGGGCAGGTAATCCTGATGATAGGAGATCAACGTATGGATACTTGTGTTATGTGGGAGATAAGTTAATCTCTTGGTGTTCTAAGAAGCAACATACAGTTGCTTTGTCATCTATAGAGGAAGATTATAAAGGTATGGTTGAGGCTACAAAGGAAGTCATATGGTTGAAGACTCTCATGAAGAGTTTTGACATCATTCAAAGTACACCTACTATTCATGGAGATAATATGAATTCATTGTATCTAGCTGCTAACCCTGTTTTTCATGCCAAGACTAAACACATTGAGATTCAGTATCACTTCTTAAGAGAGAAGGTGATTGATAAGGAGATTGAAGTCATACATACTTCAACAAAAGATCAGATTGCAGATATGCTAACCAAAAGCTTGGATGGACCAAAGCTACAAAGATTTAAAGACATGACAGGTATAAAGAAGATAGACAAAACCTCAATTGATGATTGAGGGAGAGCTGTTGGTGCAAGTCAACCACCAATTGATGTTTTGGATAAAGACTTGAAGTCAAAGTATGAAGAAACGATCAACAATTAAATATTGAAGATAGAGTATGTTTAGGAAATGGACTTGTATACATATGTACATTAATTTGTAGTTAGCTCACTTATACCTTTTGTATGGTCATGAGCTTGTACATATATGCCTATATATACAAGTAGAAAGTCGGGGCAAGAATGAGAGAGTATGAGATGTGATGAATTAGAAGTTTTAAGATTCATTAGACATTTTAGAAGAGTAGAAGATCTCTCTCATCATTTAGATGTAAAAGTTTTCTGAGAAGAAGAAAAATTGCGCCCGATCTTTTGCTGAGTACTCCTTCTATGTTTAATCTTTTGTGAAATGCTTTTGTAGTCTAAATCTATAGTTGATTGACATTTGTACAAGTTTTCAAATCCTAATTGTGATCAGGCTGAGAGAATTGAGAGTAGGAACATTTACATGTGTAAATGTGAAGAAGTGAAGTTGCAACAGGTGCAAAATTCGATGCTAATGTTTTGGTTAGTTCTCCTTCCACAGTGTAAAGTTTTGAGCAAGCAAGCACTCATTATTTAAGTTGGAAGGTAAGCTATGACTAAAAGAATTTGAATAAGCGGGTTGTACTTTGAGAGAACGATGCATTAAAAGTTATAGGTGTCAAAGTCAATTGTAGAGAAGTACAGTTTTAGACATAGGTGAATTGTGTGGATCATTTCTCAAGACCCACTGAATCTTTTGAGATAATTTAACATGGAGAAGGTGCGTAATCTATGCCAACACCTTATACAAAGTTTCAGCAGAAACTTTACACATTTGATCAGTCAATGAGTGAGTTATGTGCAACAAACTTTCTGAGTAGTGACTCTCTTCATAGTTAGTTCAAAATTTTGATAATCTAGTATTGATCCTACAAATTGGTAAATGTTTTGAGTTATTCTTGATATAGAGGTGCTCTAACATTAAGTGTAACTTTTTCTTTTGGAGATTAACACTCTCGATCAAACAATATCATAAAGGAAGGTAACTCCTATCATGGTAATTCAACTAGTGCTCTATATGCATATAAGAAGGATAAGAAGCAGAAAGGCAAGAAGAAGGAAGAAGATGAAGAGGAGGCTTCCCAAGACAACTTCAAAAGCAAGAGCAAGTGGAAAGGGAAGAATAAAGGATCAAGGCAAGACAAATCCAAAGGTCAGAATGTTCAACCTTGTGCCATATGTGATAAGACCAACCACTCCACTCAGAATTGCTGGTTCAATGAGAAGACCCAGAAAGGAAGTGGAAGAGGTGGATATGGCAGCAATAGAGGCAGAGGTGGACACAACTTCAACAATAAAAATAGAGGCTATAATAGAAGGGACCACAACAATTATTCAAAAGATCAATCACATGTAAGACTCATTGCTTCTTATGAGTCTTAGCCACAAAGAAGGTAAAGAAGATGATCATTTTTTCTACATAGATTCAGGATGTTCAAATCATGTTGCAGGCAACATTTCTCGTCTTTCTAATTTTGAAAGTCCAAAGCATAGACATGAAGTACAAACAGGGGATGACACAAAGCACAATCTGGAGAAGATTGGTAATCTCAAAGCTTCCAATGGAAGGAAAAACATTCTAAGTAAGGTTCTCTATGTACCCACTATCACTAAAAAGCTAATAAGTGTAGGCCAAATAGTTGAAAAAGGCTTGCAAGTTAGGTTCACCCGACATGGAGCTTTTGTGGAAGATCCATGTCAAGGTTTCAAAAAGATAGCCAGAGATGAGAAGCATGGCAGGCTCTTTACTTTTGAAGTAGGAGAAACCAGGAACATAGCTCTATTCAACTTTGGATCTCAAACCCTAAGTGAGGTTGAAGTGTGGCATAAGAGACTTTCTCATGTGAATGAAAGAACCATGAAGGATATATGCAAGGATCAAAGTGTTCTAGGACTGTCAAACATATCAAAGCAACACATGATCAACATGTGTGATGCATATCAGATTGGGAAGGCACAAGGACAACCATTCAACCACAAAGGCTACATCCACAACAACTTATTGGACTTAGTACATACAAATGTATGGGGACCAAGTCAAGAACCTTCATTGGTAGGATCAAGGTATTATGTCTCATTTATTGACAACCATAGTAGATGGATTGTTCTATACTTTATCAAGAGTAAGAATGAAGTGTTTGATTGCTTCAAGAAGTATCTAGCACATGTGGAGAATCATACAGGTAGATCACTAAAGAAGCTCAGATCTGATGGAGGGGGAGAATACTTCTCCAAAGAGTTTGATGAGTTCTACAAGGTACTCTTCTCAAGTAAATGGAATCGCAAAGAGGAGAAACAAGACATTGGTTGGATTAGCCACAACAATGCTTGAAGAGAAGAAGTTGCCATATTATCTATGGGCAGAGGCTATTTCAACTTTTGTGTACCTTTTCAAAAAGGTTTTTGGTTGTTTAGCTTATGTTCATGTACCATCACAAATAAGAGGTAAGCTAGATGAAAGGGCAACAAAGGTAGTGTTTATTGGATAGGATTCAACTCAGATGAATTAGAGGTTCCATAATCCTTCAACCAAGCAATTCACTACAAGTAGAGATGTTGTGTTTGAAGAACATAGGTCTTGGTATGATGAAGACAAACAAAAGGTAACTCTACCATATGGTCTTGATTCTGATTCTCATCAATTAGGAAGCAAGCATGATACATAGGTCCAGGATCCAAGAAGTGATACAGACGATGAACAAGATGAAAGTGAAAAGGATTAAAAGCTATGGAAGTCAAGAGGCAAAGCAAAGATGCAAGAGGTTGGAGAATGTTCCAAACAAGCACCTAGAAGATTAAAGAAGAAACAACCAAAAAGGTATGGATATGATTCCATGTTTGTTAGAAAGCATTCAATCTACTTGGCAAAAGATTCAATTTTAGAAGAACCATCAACCTATGAAGAGGCAAAGGGAAACCCTAATTGGGAAAAGGTCATGAAAGAAGAAATAGATGCATTGAATGAGACGAACACTTGGGATTTGGTTCCAATGTCATCGAATCAAAAGGTAATTGGTTGTAGATGGGTATATAAAGTTGAAAGAAATTTAGATGGATCAATTTGCAAGTACAAGGCAATATTAGTTGCCAAAGGATGCTCACAAACTCATGGTATAGACTATGAGGAAACATTCTCACTAGTTGCAAAGATGACTACAATCAAGACATTGATAAGTGTAGCTGCTCCAAGGAATTGGAGACCCCTCTAACTTGATGTGAAAAATGCATTCGTAAATGGTTGGATAAGTGAAGAGGTATACATGTCACAACCACCAGGTTTTGAAAACCCTAATAATCCATCTTATGTTTGCAGACTTAAGAAAGCATTGTATGGATTGAAACAAGCTCCTAGAGCTTGGAATTATAGGTTGGTTACATACCTTCAAGATCAAGGGTTCAAAGCTAGCAACTTAGATCCTTCTCTATTCATCAAAAAGCTTAGATCCTTCTCTATTCATCAAAAGGGATCACAATGAGGTTATCTATCTATGTGTATATGTAGATGATATTATTGTGACAGGTGATGATCTAAATGGCATTCAAAGGATCAAGAGACACATGCAAGAGGAGTTCAAAATCAGTGAACTAAGTGAGCTCACATATTTCCTAAGTATGCAAGTGATACACATAGATGAAGGAATGCATTTGACTCAATGAAGATACGTTCAAGATCTTCTTCTCAAGTTCAAAATGGAGAACACTAAACCTACAGGTACGCCTTTGGAGATGAATCATAAACTTAGTGTTTATGAAGGTGAGAAAATTGAAGACATTAAAGAGTATCAAAGCTTGGTAGGTAGCTTGATATATGCTACTCATACAAGGGAAGACATCTCATATAGTGTTGGAGTGCTTAGTCATATCATGCACTCACCAAGAAGACCACACATGGATGCAGCTAAGAGAGTATGTAAGTATCTGAAAGGTACAATCAATGGAGGTATATTCTATCCTTACTCTTCAGATTTGGATATAAAAATCTATTCAGATGTAGATTGGACAGGAGCTAAGGATGATAGAAGAAGTACTTCTGGTTACTTGGCATTTGCAGGTTCAAAGCTAGTGTCATGGAGTTCCAAGAAGCAACCAACACTTGCTTTATCCTCAACTAAAGAAGAGTATAGAGGTTTTACCATAGCAACTCAAGAGGCAATATGGTTAAAAGCATTGTATACTGATTTGAGACTTGTGACTTCCAAACCTTGCATATTTGGAGATAATGTAAGTTCCATGCATCTAGCATCAAATCCTATTTTTCATACAAGGACAAATCACATAGAAGTCCATTACCACTTCATCAGGGAGAAGCTCATGGCAAAGGATATTGACATTTCTTTTGTTCCTGCTAAAAAGAAAGTAGCAGATATGATGACGAAGGCACTTGATGGAATAAACCTTTGTAGATTCAAAGCTATGGCATGTATTCAACCTATCAGAGAATGAAGACTAAAGCATACTTTAGCTAGAGGGGGAGTTATTGGAACATCAAGCTTACACTATGCTTGAGGTGGATTTGATCTACATCAAAGGCTATCGCGTGGAAAGAATATCTGTTGGAGAGTTCTTTTTATTATGCTCACTTATTGTATTTAACAAAAAAAAAAGATTTTTCATGGATCTTTACCATTGTAAAAGATTTGAGCTTTACAAATGTAAAAGTAGAAAGATATAGCTTCCAAATCCCACAAATTTGTGGTGGTTGAGTTGCATTCAATCAAGCAATCAATCACCTAAAAGTAGATCAAACTAGATCTTCACTTTTCCTAGATTGTAGGAACGTGAATTGATTCCCTCCAACAACCATTCCCACCTTCATTTGAATTCAAGGTCCACTTGTAGAACTTGTGGAACACTTCTAGAGTCTATATAAAGACTTGAAATCACTTGTATAATACATGGAAGCAATATACATACACTTGTGACCATCATTGTCTTGCTCCTTCAATTCTCTACATCATCTTCTTTGCCAATAGTAATCTTGCAGAGGCTATTGCTCTCTCTATAGAGCTCCAAATTGAGTGCCATAATAGCTCATTAGAAAGGTATTAGTGTCTATTTTATACTTATCAATCCTCATAGCATTTGGTTTAGTAGATTGAGAGAAATCTCATTTTTTTGTCTCGGGGTCAATCTTTGCGTATTCTTGAAAAATAGGAAGTACCACTGTTGAGTGTTTGATTCATTCCTATAGCATATTTTGCTTATTCCTTATACTTTTGTGCATTTTGTACACTCAGCCTTATGTTTATCACTCCCATAAAAGGGTTTTTTCTAATTGTAATCATGCTAGTCGCTATGGGCATTTGAAGTTCATTATCTCTTGCATAGATAGTAAGTTTTTTGCGCTAGTCAATGCACAAACCTATCTGTTTTGTATCGACTCTTTCCCCTTGTTTCTCCAAAGTACATAGTGCATTTCTTTGAACTTATCCCATGCCTATAAGGTCTATCTGACTCTCCATAAGCTCAAGGATTGGTCTTGTGGCAGTTGGCTGGACCAAACTCCGTCGCTTCGAAATGTACTTTGCTACCTCCTACAAGCTCTCCAAGTTCCTTCACATCTCATGAGGACTATTGAGCAGCATGTCATCAACATATACCACAATGATCAAAAGCACACCATTATCACACTTAACATATAAGGTGCTTTCAGTTGGATTGTTCTCAAAACCATGTGCAATTAGATAGGCATGTATCTTTTCATACGAAGCAGTGGTGCTTGCTTTAAACCATATAATGCCTTTTTTAACCTGCACACCTCGTTTTCATGCCCTTTCTGCACAAAGCCACGGGGCTGAAAAACATACACTTTTTCATGTGTATCACCATTTAGAAATGTTTTTTTAATGTCCAACTGATGTACATTCCAACCATGATGAGCTGCAAGTGCACAGATGCTACGAACAGTAGTCATTCGACAAGTAGGAGCAAAGGTTTCATCAAAATCAATGCCTCTTTCCTGTGCATAACCATGTGCAACAAGCCTAGCCTTATAACTGTCAACTATTCCATCAGGTTTACGCTTCAGCTTGTATACCCACTTGGCACCAAGCTTTTGTGAAGAAAAATTTTCAGCCATAACTAAAAATGGTTTGAAGCAAGAAAATACCTCATTCTTTGCTTTCATAGGATACACCCATGTATGGCGAGCAACATCATCAATGAAGGTAAAAAAATATACATGCTACCCAAAAGATGGAGTCTTGACGGGACCACATACATCACTATGAACAAGCTGCAATTTTCTTGTAGTGTGTATATGACTATCTTTTGGAAAAGAAGCACGATGCATTTTTTCAAGGATGCAACCTTCACATGCATGCTTTTCAATGGACTCAAGTGTAGGAAAACTAATAACCATGTCCTTCTTTTGCAAGTAAAGCAAACTATTGAAGTTCAAGTGACCAAAATGAGCATGCCAAAGCTCCATTTCAGCCATGGAAGAAGTATGAGCAACCAAGGCATTCGAGGTAGCCCTCTTATATGTATCCATGCGATACAAACCATTACATAATGTATTGGACATCACAATAATATCGCCATTGCTGAAATCATGAACCATACACTTATCATCAACAAGGTGTACATGAAGTCCAACTTTGGCAATCAACAGAACTGAAATTAAGTTCTTCTTGATAGCGGGCACATACAATGCATTTCTCAAGAGAAACACACCTCCATTTGCAGCCGTAAGCTCAATTTCTCCTACTCCAATGATAGGATAGATAAGGGGCATTGTTTGCACACACCACATGTCCTCCTTTGGATGCATCTTTCAAAGAGCCAAAAAATCTTTTGCATGATGTTATGTGCTTTGAAGCACCACTATCAAAGAACCAATCCGAATAAGACTCACTCACAACCATACATTTAGAATGCAAAGAAGCATCATAATGACATGTAACAACACATGCCCAAAAATCTTGAGCCATGTTAGCTTCATCATTCTTTGCATTTGCTGAATTTTCAGAAATAGACATGCTGGATTCCTTCTTCTTTTCATTGTGTTTATCAAGCTTTCTACACTCATCAATAATTTAACCAGCCTTTCGACAATATTTGCATCTCTTCTTCTTTTGCAAATCACCATCATTAAAGGAATGAGTGGAAGAGGAAGATTGAGGCTTTGGTTTTGATGAATCGAAAGCTAAACCATACTTTCTTTTCCCCTTTTGTGAGATAGCAAGTGCTTGCGTTCCCTCAATCAAACCACTCCTATTCACTCTAGATTGCTCTTCTTGCAAAAGAAGAGACACAACCTCATCAAATGCATACATATTAGGATTTCCTTTTGCAACCAAACGGAGTGTAGTAGCAAAGCTTTGAAAAGATTTTGGTAATCCTTTGAATAATGTAGAAATGAATGATGCATCATGAATAATCTCATCTATGTTTGCCAATTTCTCTTTCAAGTCCTTGATGCATGTCACATACACACCCATCGACTCATTTTCAGCCACACATACATCCTCAAGTTGCTTCCTCAAGTATGCAACAGGTGCTTCATTACGCACGACATACAAAGAAGCAAGAGTGTCCCATGCCTGTCGTGATGTAGAACATGACCGAATGTGTGGAACTATAGATGCTTCACCGAAAGCGCAATCAAAGCATGAGCTTGAGCATCTTTTCCATCCCACCTAAGCTGCTCCCGTGTAGGTGGAGAAGGAGAAACCATTGTACTCGAAGAAGAAGCTCCATCTATGACAGTAGACTATGAAGTAGAAGAACCTGCTGGTCTTCGATCTACATCTGCCACTATGTTCCAAACTTGTTTAGCAACAAGAACATGCTTCATCATGTAAGAACACATCGGATAGTTGGTCCCATCAAGCTTATCGTTAGCTTGAAGCATGCCAAAAAAGTCATTGGTGCCCGCCATTTCACAAAAGAAGAAGAATGTGATAAAATCTTCACTTCGACGAAAGTTGAAATTTCAGCTCACAAACCGTCATTCTGATGGCGATTCTAACTGCATGAATGGCTTCGAAATGGGGGTAAAACCCCAATGCGCCTGGTGGAAATGTTTCTTGGCTGCTGAAATTCACTCTTCTATGCTCCGAAGTTGATTTACACTGTTAAAAGTGTGTGCGTGTTGCGACGCAAAAAAACAAAACTTGAGAAGGAGTTGAACCTGCTCTGATACCATTGTTGGGTGTGTGTAGAAGTGTGAGAGACACACGAGAAGCACACACAAGGAGCACAAATGCAACAAGACACACGGAGAAGACAATGGCTAGAATAACTCTCTCTATTGACAATGAACTGAATAGAAGTAAGAGTTGAATAATATCCCTAAGTGCAAAGTACCACCACATATGAGAGAATCAAGTATGTGGTAACATGGGAAAAAACCTCTAGCCAGCACTAGAGTAAAAAGTGCCCATGTATAGGGAAAAGGTTCACATCAAAGCTACTCGAGGAACACATAAGTGTAATAGACCTAGTGGTGTGGTTGATGCTAGCCTCGGATGATTTGACACTTCGACGGTCTCTTCCTAGGTGTCTTGCTGATCTCAAGTTCATATCCCCGATTGAGTAGCCCAATGAACCTTCTACAACCACGTTGCGGATTCCTTGATATCAATCACTTATTCTTTTTAATTTCCTTAGGATGTCACTTCTTGTCTTTAAAGATGCGTCCTCAAGAGCACTTAATTTTTTGTGTACTTGATGTTCATCATCTAGTTAGATGAGATTCTTTGCCCTTAAGTAATTAATCTATTCTTGAGCTTGAGAATTTTTTGGGTTTTAGAACTTGAGAGTTCCTATCGTACCCCTAGTCAATCAAAACATTTACTCGCACTTAGCCTAAGCTAGGAATGGACTGAGGGGGTTGAGAGATCTTCCAACCTCAAGTCACTTCTCCTTGTTGCACTTGTATGCTCATGATGCATGTTCCCCTTAGAGATAAAGTAATATGGAAGGTTTGGGAGAAGAAGTGATTTTTCTGAGATCTTTACATCTTTTGCTGTTTCTCCAATGGTTGTCTTTGCTCTAAAAGTTTCCATATCAAAATCTTTAACCTCTTTTTGTTTTGCTTGAAGGTAAATCTCTTCAACAATTTCTTTAACATCAATTTTTTAATATTTCTCAAGAGAAAGGCTAGAGATGCTTCTTTCACTTCATCAAGGTTCTTTTCTTCATTCTTGTCACTTGCTTTATGATCAAGCAATATCAAAAACCCCATGTTGAGTGGAAGTAAACAATAACCATTTTCATGTTGTGGACAAACTCCATCTTGCCAAGGAAGGGGAAGCTTTCATACACTTTCTAGCTATCCTAGCCTTGTCCAAAGGATCCTTCCCAAAGATTCTTGGGTGAATATAGAAAGAGAGATTGAAAATTTTCATTGCATCTAGAAAGTGGTTAACTCTCAAGCCCTCTTGAACCATGAAATCTAGTAGTTTCTCAGATGGAGAGACACTGAGAATTGCATTCTTCTCTTCCATCTCAAAATCCTTGAGGGCTCTTCCTATAGATGCAAGGGATGACCATTGCAAGTGAATAGAGGCAGTAAAAGATGGTCAAACACATGTTATTGCTTGAATTGGTCGTGTATAGATTTTAAGGTAGGAGTGTTTGACTATGGATGCACAAATTTTTTGAAGGCAGAAAATGAGCAAAAGCTAAGTGACCTGATATTTATAGGGGAAAAGAGAATAGCAACGATCAAATGACATGGACCAATGAGAGATTGATACATGGCAATGTTGCTTGAAAATTTAAATGATCAAATTGCATGGACCAATGAGAAGATGACATGTGGCATTTTGGGTTAGAATTCAAAATGATCAAATGGCATGGACCAATTGGAGGATGCCATGGCATCAATTATCAAGTTAGAGACCCTATATAAGCTCCTCACTTCTGATTTTCCTTCTGTCTCTTAGTTCCCATAGTTTTCTCTTCCAATCCTCTCCAAGCCTCTTCTACAAGAAACAAGTCATTCCTTGTTGAAGTCTCTCGATGTGCAAGGTAATATATGGGTATCTTTATGTTTTGAAGTTATTCACTTATGTTTTTAAAAATATGACACTTCTTTAATATATGATCATTAATTACTTTTCCTTGAATCACGATGATCCTTAGAAGGCATATACAAAGAAGAGGGTAAAATACCATGTCAAATCATTGAGCGAAATTAGAAGAGCTCAAAACTATGTGGGACTCCTCATCCAAAGACTTTCTTAGCTCAATGATGAAGACAACCTCATTCATGAAAGTCAAATGGCAAATCTAAGCTCTTATGTGCTTGCAAGAGGCTACAAAAGACTTTGCAATTGACTTCATGAATGATGCTTACTTATGTGTTTCACATTGCCACAAGGTGACACTTATGGCCAAGGACTATGTTGTTGTGTCAAGGCTAAGGTAAAAAATCGACAAAGCCATTGTTCCTCTTGATATCAATGATAAAAAATTCTTTGATATTCTCAATATTCCTCCATCAAGAAAACCTAAGCCATCTACAATAAAGATTGAAGAGATCTCTTCTCATGAACACATGACAAGAAATGCAACAGAGATCGGTGAGGAGCAGAGAAAGAAGAATCTTATGTCAAAAGAAGTTGTTGTCCTTGAAGACATTTAGAGGCTGATGAAAGCAAACCCAAAGCTTTTAAAGAAAGCACATGGCCAGGTCATTGTGAATGTTTCAATGCCATGGAGAAGACTACATGCTTGACATAAGACATGAAGACAACAAGATGTTGAGAGATTTCAATGTTGAAATCTCTAACAACATTGTCAACATAGCCTTCATGTATTGTTTATAGGCCATAATATGTTCATCATTTTTTCAGTATTTGAAATCCTTCTTGATGCATCTCATCCGGGTTTTATATTGTAGGGTCCTACTCCAAAAACATAAAGAGATTGTTTCAAGGAAGGTCTTTATCATGGATCCACTTGTAGCTCAGTATATACTTTTCAAGCATGGAGAAATTGGCCATTTTCTCAGGGATTTTAGTGAGGATATAGAATATATTATTTATCCATATGTTTAAAAGTAAGTTTTTGTAATATCTTCCATATAAAGTTATTCCTCTCCTAAGGTTGAAGTTTTATAAACAAGTATGGCTTATATTTCCAAGGTAGATTGGACTTTAATAATAATTGACTTCAATGAATACCAAGATTTATTTATGAAATCCCTCTAGTCACAACATGGTAATTGCAAACTGTATGTTTTAGCACAATTTCAATGCACTTTTCTATCACCAAATCGCCATGCATTTTGATATTGTTTTAGCTTTGTAGTTTTCCCAAGGTTTTGAAGATGTACATTGATAAAAAAATATCTAGGCATTTGTAAAGTGAATGAAGAGAAAAAATTTGGTTTATGTGGGAAGTTTTCACTATTGCTCTGCTCAAGTTATCCTCTATTGCAGCATACTTCATAGAAAGGGGGTAGTGGTTGTTGATCTAACATTGGTTAAGGCCTCTGTTGTGTCTAATAATGTGGTTGATAGTGTTGTAGTGGCCTAAAGTGTGCCTGCTATTGGTATTGATTTTGATATCTCCCTCTATGTTGATATGGCTATTGGTAGTTTTATCTAACCACTTGTTTGTTGTATGGGAAATCTTGCACATTGTGATTAGTGTATTTTCTCTCTAGTGTAGTATTTGACAATTTGGATTTCCTTCATTCCAAGCCATTATAGGACAAATATTAGCCATTTGCTCTCCTCCAGAATTATGGAACCATTCTACTGAGGCCATCCTAGGGGTTTTCCTACTCGAGACTCCTAGCTTTTGAGCCACATTTTTTTACTAATTCCTCAATCGAATTTGAGGGCTTGGGGGTGAAACTCCTAGAACAATCTGAATCTTTATAGAGTTTTGAAAGTTCTAATTAGTCAACCAACTCAATGTCAATACACATTCACACACATTGCTCTATTGTTCAAGGTTCCTTTAGATAGACATAAGATCGTAAATTTGCACTCAACAAACCGTCTAAGAACAAAGAGACTTGTTTAGCTTGGGTAGGTAGCTTTGGTGTTGGACATCATTCAGTGTATTCTCTGAACTTGCACCCTGCTAGCCTGACAGTTTCTTGTGGGTTCTATTTAAAGCTATGGATCAATGATGACATATTATGCGATGCCATTCTTAGAGAACTCTATGATGAATGCTTCTAACAACTGGTTGATATCCTTGAATTAACCTTCATGTAAATGTTGAAACCACTTCAAGGTTATATCCTTTAAGGTGAGACCAAAAGCATTGTATTGGGTGAAAAAATCCTCAAGCTATTTGGCCCTTAACACTTATTTGAACTTTGCTACATGTCATAAGGGTCCCCAGCCCATCAAAGTAGTCTTTCATTTACTTTACCACTTGGGTGGGTTTCAATATCCTAGGGTGTTCTCTAGGTCTAGGAAAAGGGAACCCATCCATGCCTCTTTAAGCCCTATGTCTTCTTAGTCTCTTCTAATTGCTTTTGTCAGACTCTAGTCAGATTTTTTTTCTCTTCTAGAAGAATTCACAAAACTCACTTGTTTTCTCTCTTTAGTTTTCTCTTTATGAATACTTGGAATATGAGAGGATCCAACCCCATGCTAACCATGAGACTCGCACTTTGTTGTGGAGGGAAAACAAATTCACCCTTCCCAAGTGTAAGCATTTCTACCATGTTCCATTACCACAAAATTTCTCTCTGAAGAATTATCTAGGTAGACTACCTTCTTAGGTATATTCGGGTCTTTGAATTCATATATGGTTACTCCGTCTATCTCATCGGGTTTATCTGGCTTGAATCTCTAGAATGCTTCATTAGTCTCTCTATTCTAAAAGAGCTCTATGATTTTGTTTTCCTAGGGAATCCACTTAGGTGTGATTATCCTTGTTAGTATTAACTTACCATGCAATGTTTTAGGCTCTTTTCCAATGTTTTCCTGTTCCAAGTCTCCTATCTCCGACCTAGGAATGATCATTCCAAACTTGCATGTCCTATTAGGTAGCCACATACATGGTTCCTTTCATATCAATGTAAGAACCCTCTTAGAATTTGACCACTGAGTGCTCAATTTCGAAGGGTTTGTTGGGCCTGTTGCAGATCAAGCTTTCCTGGCTAGCCAGAAGGGCAAAGGAAAATGGAGCTCTTCTAGTAGTAAGCAAATATCTACTAATTCTGCACATTCGAAGAAGGAAGACAAAGATGAGAAGAAATCACAAAAATAGAAATTGTTTTGCAAATACTATAAAGCAAATGATCGTATCATTAAGAGCTGTCCAAAACTGGCTGCTAAAGAGGCAAAGAAGAAAGAGGCCAGAATGGTTGTTGCAAAGGCCTCTACACCAAAAACAAAGTCTGCTAATCTTGTGCAGAAAGAAGAATGGGTGTTTACCACTGTTTGTAGTTTTGACCCATCTTCTCATGAGCAGTGCATGTCTGAAGTAGACTTAGATGTTTGGTACTTTGATAGTAGGGCGACCAAACATATTACCTCGCAATGCAGTTTTTTCTCTTCACTTGAGCTTGCCCCTGTAGGGAATACTATCACATGTGCCAACAACTCCTCTTATCCTATCATGGGAGTTGGTAAGATCATTCTGACTACTACTGATGGTAGTTCTTTCACTTTGTCAGATGCTTTATTTATACCAGGGATCAAGAAAAATCTGTTATCAGTTTTTGCATTAGCCAAGATTGGCCCTTGGTTGTGAAATTTGTTGATGACAAATGTACAGTCCATGATCTGTCAAATGGTGACAAGATTATTGCTTCTGGCATTTTATGTTGTGGGATGTATAAGCTCATAGACTATGAAAGATCTGTAAATGATTCAGCATGTGGAGTACATGATTCTCACGCTATCTCAGATGCAAAGCTTTGGCATGCATGCTTTGGTCATCTGAATTTTGCTAGTTTACTACACATACAAAAATCGGATATGGTGTCCTCTTTGCCCAAACTTGAGGCACTCAGAAAACATGTATGTGAAGGCTATATTTTGGCAAAAATGCAATGTTCCTCGTTTCCAAAAGATGGTTCAATTCGGGCTATGCAGAAATTGCAGCTTGTACTTAGTGATGTATGTGGTCCTATGTAGACACCTTCTTTTGGAAAATATCTTTACTTCGTGACTTTCATTGATGATTTTTCTAGGCATGCATGGGTATGTCCACTCAAATCAAAGTCCAAAGTTTTATGTGCTCCAAAAAGTTTTTGGTTTTGATTGAAAATATGTCAACATGTAAAATGGGCACCCTCCGTTCTAATCGAGGGGGGGAATATATGTCTTCTAACTTTAATGCATTTCTGGCTGAACATGGGATAAAACATCAATGTATAGTGTTGTATACACCTCAATATAATGGAGTTGCTAAATGAAAGAACATGTCACTTATTGAGATGGCGAGGTGTATGGTCAAGAGTCAGGCTTTACCACATAGTTTCTGCTTGGCATGGTTGCAAGCCATCTGTTGCTCATCTGCGTGTTTTTGGTTGTCTGACATATGCATTGGTGCCTGAACAACATCACACGAAATTGGATGATAAAGCAGTAAAATGTATTTTTGTTGGGTACAGTTCTAAAAGCAAAGGCTATCGTCTGTACCATCCATAAAATAAATGCATTCTCGTTAGTCGTGATGTTGTCTTTGTGGAAGATGCTATTCAGCCCTTACTTTCATGTACGAAGGAGACATCTATTAGCTCCAAATACATGTATGATACTTTGCTGCCTCTTTTTACAAGTGGACAGTCTAGTGCTGGTCCTAATGAGGCAACTTCTTAGCCTTTACAGGTTTCATGTGATGATGCAGATCATTCCATTTTTTATGCAGATTTACATGATGCACTTGTTGATGAGATAGCTGATATTGAGGAGGCAAAAACTATGCCAAAATGGCTAGCACAGACTTTACGTGACGGCAAATTAGATGCACCTCTATCATATCGTACTCAGTCAAGCTCTCATAGTGCCTCTTTTGCATCAGATTGTTATGCTATGGTTGCCTCTAGTCTCTATGATGAGATTGAACCTATTTCGTTTGATGAAGCACAAAATTATGAACATTTGATGGTTGCAATGCAATTTGAATATGATGCTATCATGAAAAATGGTACCTCGTCTTTATGTGACTTGCTTCCTGGCAAGAAGGCCATCAGCACTAAGTGGGTATACAAGCTGAAGCGTTAGCCTGATGGAACAGTTGGCAAGTATAAGGCTAGGCTTGTTGCAAAGGGTTATGCGCAAGAAAGAGGCATTGATTTTGATGAGACCTTTTCACCTACATGCCATATGACTACTGTTCAGGGTATCTGTGCACTTGTAGCTCATCACATCAGTTGGGCATTAAAACTGCATTTTTGAATGGTGACTTGCATGAAGAAGTGTATATTTTTCAACTACGTGGCTTTGTGCAGAAAGGGCATGAAAACGAGGTGTGCAAGTTAAAGAAGGCATTATATGGCTTAAAGCAAGCACCACGTGCTTGGTATGAAAAGATACATGCCTAGCTGATTGCACATGGTTTTGAGAACAGTCCAATTGAAAGCACATTATATGTTAAGCGTGCTAATGATGTGCTTCTGATCATTGTGGTGTATGTTGATGACATGCTACTCATTGGTCCTCATGAGGATCATATTGTTGATTTCAAGGCTGATTTACATGCCTCATTTGAGATGTGTATATTTGGGTCATTTGCATCATTATTTGGGCATTCAGTTTATGCACATTAATGGTGGAATGGATTTCTGTCAAACGAAATATATTGACACATTATTGCAGTGTTTTGGCCTTGAAGATTGTAAACATATTGTCACTCCTATGGAGACAGGTTTACGATTGAGTCTTCATGATGTCGGAGATGCATTTGATGTTGTTCTCTATCAGAAGGTTGTTGGATGCTTGATTTACTTATGCATTACTTGGTCAAATATTGAGTTTGCTCTCTCACAAATGAGCAGGTTTATGCATTGCCCAAGTGTCAAGCATTGGCAGGCGGTTAAGTGGATCTTTCGCTACTTGAGTGGTACCCGGCTATTTGGGTTGTTTTATCCCAAGGGGGGATCACTACCGCTAGATTTGCATGCTTTTTCTGCTTCTCACTGGGCTTGTTGCTATGATACTCGTGTGTCCCCTAGTGGTTTTTGCTTCATGCTTGGTAGGTCATGCATATCTTGGCTGAGCAAGAAGCAGCCTACTGCAGCCACTTCGAGTTGTGAGGCTGAGTATAGGGCAGCTTTCACGGCGACTGTTGAGTGTGTGTGGCTGAGACGCCTTATGGCTTATTTGGGTGTTGGTCAATCTTCTGCCACCACGATCTTCATTGACAGTCAGAGCGCATTGGCAGTTGTGAGCAACCCTATGTTCCATGCTCGCACTAAGCACATTGAGGTGCATTATCATTATGTCAAGGAGAGGTTCTCTGTTGCAGAGATCAACTTGGCATATGTGCCCATGCGGGAGAACATTGCATACCTTTTCACAAAGGCTCTACCTAGGGAGAAGTTTGAAGCTTTCCGCAAAGCTTTGGGCTTACTTCCTTTTGTGGATTGATTCCACATAGCTTGGCTCTTCCTTATACATGAGTGCCAACTCCTTGTTCACCGCATCACTCCCAAGGGGATTGGTTGATATATTTAGGTAGTGATGTGTGTGAACACACTAGGATCGGCGGGGTACTTTTTTCCCTCTTAGGAGGTTTTTTTCCCCCGGCTTGTATATACGCCTATAGCCCTAACGGGTTACTTATCTTTGTACATTCTAATGGTAATACATTTAGTATTGTGTGTTGTGCTCCAAGCTCTTCTTCTTCCTTGTGTTGTTCACATGCTTCCGCAGACGTCTAACTCCAACAATACATACATACATACATACATACACACACACACACACACACACACACATATATATATATATATATATATATATATATATATATATATATATATATATATATATATATATATATATATATATATATATATATATATATATATACACATAGACACATGTGTTTCATGTGTATGTATGCATGTGTGTGTGATGTGTATGTATCTATATATGTATTATTTTCCTCATTGATTCGAGTAGCTATATATAGAGAGGCAACTAAATCAAGTTTTGAAGATTGCAAGACATCAAGAGAGCTACCATCAAACTTGGAGTGGGCTACCATCAATTTGAATATAGTTTTGAGAAGACAGACATCCAAGAAGGTTTAAGCCTAGGATTGAGCTTCCTTTCAAAGGAGGAGTAGAAGACTCCAAAAAAAAGGGCTCCCATAAAGTGTTGAAGACTCAACAAGGATTTGATGACACTCCCCAACGTTCAAGGAACACAAGCAAGTGTCATGCTAGAAGGAAGAGTCATTCATGAGAAGTGTGAAAAATTGGATGAAGTTGAAAAAGGTAAAGAAGTTCATTTGCAAAGCTAAGGGCTAAAGTAAAGGGTTGAAGAAAAATCCACATTTTGAGTGGTGGTAAGTTCCAGCAAAGATCAACAAAAGGTATAGTGAAAGGGTGAGGCTAATAAGACCACCAAAAATAGCGGAAAGCCTTTGTAAATGCAAGTAAGACCATCCCAAAAGGAATGACAAGCCTATGTAAAGGCAAGAAAGACCATCCCAAGAGGAATGGCAGGCGCAAGAAGCACGAATGACCAAGTGAAGGTTGTGAAAGGTTAAGGCAAGTAAGATCACCAAAGAGAGTGGCAAGCCTATGTAAAGGCGAGTAAGATCATCCTAGAGGAGCGGCAAGCCTATGTAAAGGCAAGTAAGACCATCTCAAGAGGAATGGCAAGCCTTGTAAGGTGCAAGAGGCACCATTGTTCACATTGAGGATTTCTTGTGTTGTTTTACAAGTAACGAAGAAAGCTTAGAAGATATTGAAGCTATGAATTCTTCACATGAAGAGGAACTCATGAAAGAATTCATGTATGATCAGCCCATTTTTTATTTTGCAGGTATGTAATCAACCATGAAGAATGAAAAAATCATCATGAAGCAAGGAGGAGTTAGCTTGCAAGGATTGGAAGATCCAAGACAAGTCCAAAGAAGAGAGAAAGTGTAGCCAACACAATTTTCAAATTTGTAGAAGTAGTTGCACTCAAAAAAAGAGTGAAAGCAACCATAAACGATAACTTCAAAGAACTAGGAGCAACCACCTCTATGGAAGGAGTACTTAAAAAGCAAGGAGCAAGCATGATGAACAAAAGAAGTCATGAAGACAAAGTTAGAAGAAAGCATGACAACTATGACGATGTCAAAAGGAGGTGCAAAAGAAATTTTCAACCATACTCAAAAGTCAAAGATGATCCAAAGACAAAAAAGGATCAAAGCAAATCATGCAAACCTAGAAGACATGAAGCCATGAAGGTATAAAAACAGAAAAAGTTGCAAAGAGAGGACACCAAGGAAGAGAGTGAAGCAACAAATATTGTAACCAAGGTGATCTCATTTGATTGTAAAAGTTTGTATGAAGCATGAATTAGGATAGGAATTCAAGAAGAGCTCTTGTGAAGAGCCAAACAAGCAATGTAAAGCTGCAAAGAAGCCACAAAAGCCTCAAAGAAAAGAAGGAAGATCACCAAACTATCGAAGGAAGAGATACGAGGGCAATCGAAGCAAAAGACGAAAAGGAAAAGATTTGGAGAGTAGTGTGGACTCCCAATTGTAGCTTGAGGGGGATTGTTGAAAGTTATGGAGCTTGTGTAAGCTTCAATTGTGTGAGGCTTGCCACATACTCACCTCTGATTATTTAGGGCTAGAAAAATAGAGTACACTCATAACCTCAAAGGAGTGTTAAAGTCAAGGATGCAAATGTATTTATGGCTTAGATAAAAGCCAAATTACGATTCGAGTGATGGAATACTCAAAAAAGGCATGACTTTATCCATATGAAGTGATTTGGAGCACCAAAAGTCACCCAAGGAAATGGAAGGACAAAGGACAAGAAGTGGAAAGTCAAGAGGTTAGAGAAGATGCAAGGGTAGGTGAAGAGACACAAACCCCCATGCACATATCTCTTTATATAGAAGTCTTTTGAACGTGAAAATTTATGGAGATGACAAGAAGATGGTGTAGAAGGATATGTTGGTCATTCTCTCACCAGTGGATATCAGAAGGGCCCTCAATAGTGGATATCTATGTACTTATCCATTTAATGCATATGATATCTTGTTGGAAATCATCTCTCTCATGTGTATTTTGTCTTAAATATCTCTACTAGATGATTCTCTAGGAGTGACTAGGATTACTTCTTATGAAAACAGATTCCACCCACTTTTCAGCTCAAATCTTTCCACTACCTCAATCTCATCAAGCATCAAAGATATTAGTTCCATCTCAATCTTTCGTGCATGACAAACTTGACTCAGAGATTATAGATCTAGGATAAAGAAGCATTTAGTCAATTACCATTCATTGAGGCACAAGAACAACCTGAAGACGCAAACATTCATAAGTATGATGAAGTACAAGTTGAACTTGTTACTATCCATGTGGGACAAACTTTCAATGACATCATACAAGAAGAAATGTATGAATAAGCATCACAATAAAAGTTTCAATGCTAGTTTAACACCCGCACGATAGCCAATAAGTCACTTAAGACTATGCATGCTTAACAAGATGAAGATCAAAAGGTTAAAGATGCCATGCAGAAACAAATCCAAGAACTCCAATCACAAGTACAAACACTCCAAGCTACTTCTAAAGAATTTGAGATGCATAAAGTGGTGAGCCCATGGCTGACCAAAGATCTTCGGTGAGTAGAGATGTAATGATCTAGCATAGCAGTTAATAAAGATAAGAATTGCCAACTACTCAAGGTTTGAGGAAGATTTTCCAATGTGAAAAACTAATCTAGTGTAGTGAATAAGTCATAAATGAAACCCTACAAGAAAAATCCAAAGCTTTGAAAGAAAGTGAGGTTCCCTTAGACACAAGCAAAGTAAACAAAAGAATTTCAAGGTAAAAGCTCTACCAAACAACATGATGAAAGAAAATCCCCTATAATCAACGACTGTCTTCTACTTATGGAATGAACTTTCAAGGTTATACCAGTATGAAGAAGACATCTGATATACACAAGTTGGCTTGAGAGAGCCCTACTTACAACAGTAGCTTAAAAGGTTCAAATTGATTCAAGTATTCAATGCAGAGTTTGAAAATGGAAACTTAAATCTAGTTTGAGAGCCCAGATACATACAAAGGAGGGGCATTGATGTTTTGAAGTCATATGCTCCACCTTATCAGTTTTTGAGAACCAAACAAGAAAATAAACTTCTCTTCGACGGATTTCCATATTACATGATAATTTTCCAATGTTGTTGATTAAATTTGAAGGGAGAACTTCCTCCAAACGAAACCACATAGAATCGATTGTTGGAATCTTGTGCTGTTAGGGATGAAAGTCAATCTTGCATACCATCCAAGCATCAAAAGAATATGGAAGACTTTATGAGAAAAAGTACCAACAAACCATTGGTATAAGATAATTAAGGTGTTTGACCATCATGGAAACCCCCCCTAGAGAAAAAGTATGAGCAAATGACCATTATATGTTCAAAACATGCCTCTAGAGAAAAAACTAAAACATATTAGCCAGATGGATCCAATGATGTAGACTATATAGAAAGCGTCTCATTGCTATGATAATTTGTGCAACCACGAGTGGTTTCATATTAAGAAACATCATGTATTCAGTGTCGTCAGTTACTGTACACTTCAGATTTCTTTGTGACAGCTGCAGAAAATATATATACAGTGTCCAATACAAGTGAAAACAAAGGGAAGCTATGAGTAACCAAGGAGATTCAAAAAAAAATCAGTGGAAGTATGTCGACACCTGTAAAAGTTAATCATGCTGGTAGACACCACGACCAGTTTTCTTTCCTAGCCAACCAGCATCCACATACCGAACCAACAATGGACAGGGCCTGTATTTGGTATCTCCAAGTCCTTGATGAAGGACACGCATGATGGACAAACAAGTGTCAAGACCAATGAAATCAGCTAGTTCTAGAGGACCCATAGGATGATTGGTGCCCAACTTCATGCCACTGTCAATGTCATCAGCTGTACCAACTCCTTCCATCAGAGCATAAAAGGCTTCATTGATCATGGGCATGATAATGCGGTTCACAATAAAGCCAGGATAATCCTTTGAACAGCATACAGTCTTCCCAAGCCTGTAATGAAGGGATAAAATCATTTTAAAACTTCTATCCACACCACTTTGTCGTTCTCGTATTCAATTATATCTGGAAGAGCCACCTTTCTGCAAGAACTTTTGTTGTTTCGAAGACAGGGTCCTCAGTCGCCATCCCTCGGACTACTTCCACAAGCTTCATCAATGGGGGTGGATTCATGAAATGCATACCTATAACCTTAACACATGGGCTACTGAAGCATCCATTAGCCAAAAAAAGAAAGTCCACACTGTAGAGGAATCAGACTAATCTGTCTACCTGAGTGGGCCGTTTTGTGGAGTTCGCTAATCGGGTGATAGAGATGGAACTGGTGTTTGAAGCCAGAATTGCAGAGGGTTTCACTATCTTATCCATCTGTGAAAAGATACGTTTCTTTAAACTCTCCTCTTCTGCAACTGCTTCGACGACAAAATCAGCAGGTTGGAAGTCCTCAAGAGAGGTGGTAGGTCTAATCAGACCAAGGGACTCATCCATTTTCTCCTGCCAAAAGCCATTTAACACTGTTAGAATGCTAAGCAAGAGTAATCGCAAATGTGATTGATAATTTGAAAAGAATGGAGAGTACAAGTATTAAGAAAATCAAGTACTCATCGTAAAATAAATCCAGCATTTGTTTGTATTAGCAATGACAGTTTAATTCTTTTGCAGTGCTCAATCTGCATGAGCTTATCAGCTGCTCTCTGATATCAGAAATAAATACACACATGATTGAATCATGCCAAAGAATATCAGGACCTCACTAAGATTGCGAGGAATATATCACTTCAATGAACCCCTGCATAAACAATGTCTATTTCTATTTGTAGCGAAAAATGCATGCCTTCATAAGATCAGAACAATAAGATTGTATGAAACATGTGCCTTATAATGATATGGCACTACAAAGTAACTTCCTATTACAACACCTTAAAGATATCAACCTCGGTAGAATAGATGGTACTGAAATTTCTGTGACATTGTTTTATTGATAGGAGCTTCAGCCTATCATACAAAGAGAAACTTCACTTTGTAGCTTGCTGTGGTCATGGTGGAATTCCTGGTCTTAGCACACAGTAAGGTAGATCATGGAGTACATGACACATGGTCACAGTTCGGTAACTGCTAAGCTCTGTGTGAGAAGTGTTCAACCTACAACAGAGAAAATTGAACATTTACCTAAACATCAGTACCAGATGTATGCAAATCAACCTACAACAGAGAAAATTGAACATTTACCTAAACATCAGTACCAGATGTATGTAAATATGCAGTTCCTTTTACGATTGGAAACAAGGAACTGTTGGTACACAATTTGTACTGAGGGAATAGCAACTTTGTTAAACAGAAACCATCATGTATTGAAAACTGCTGGTTATAACCCTTAAAATCAGTTCAAGAACCGCAGAAGCAAAATGGAGAGTCAAAACAGTGTTCATGGATGAGAAACTACACATTCCAGGTAATCATGGAAGCCATTTTGGAGAAAATGAGTGATCAAGACCAGTCATGGCACCCAGAAGAATAGAGTCTGCATACAAATGTCTATAAACAGCACTAGCTTTAAGATGGGAAGCTAGGTGGGTGGGTGGGTTTTTTTTTGGGTGTGTGTGTGTGTGTGTGTGTGTGTGTGTGTGTGTGTGTGTGTGTGTGTGTGTGTGTGTGAGAGAGAGAGAGAGAGAGAGAGAGAGAGAGAGAGAGAGAGAGCTTTGCCATAATTTCCTTCACAGAAGGTGGCCAAACACTCATAAATTACATCGAAAGATGCACCACAATCTATTACCATGTTTATGGCAGAGCACCACTGACAGTAAGTAATGCATCAACCACATCACCCTTAATGATCTGCATGTCTGCTGCATGGAAAGGCAAGGCATCACTAGAAAAGATGGGACATGAGATATCCTCAGCAGGAATCGAATCCACAATGACTATTCAAGGGATCACATTGGCATTGTCCATCGAGTTGAACTATTCATATGTGCTTCCTTTCTTCTTGTCATTTGCATTGTTTTCTTAATTTCCTTCTCTTCCTTGAAGTGTTTCCAGTATGGCTTCTTGTGGTCTTTCCTTCCACACTAGTAACAAGTAGCATCAAACTGCTTGCCTTTGCTTTTGCTTCTACTCCTCTTACATCTTACATTAAGGTTGTTATAAAATCTCCCTAAGTTTCCTCGCAAACATGTAAATGAGTCTTCTCATACCAAGCTCTTGGTGCTTGCCAGTGTTGCATACGCAACACATTGAGAACATTCACAACGTATGCAACGCAACATCGCATTGCATATGCATTCGCAACGCGTTGCGATGATTTAAAAAAAAATAAGGGCCCTCCCTCCGGACCGAAAACGACCGTCATTCCAAAGCACTAAGAGCACTCAAAGCACTCAGAGTCTGTGGGGGGGGGAGGGGGGGGGGGGGGGGAGAGAGAGAGAGAGAGCGAGAGAGAGAGAGAGAGAGAGAGAGAGAGAGAGAGAGACTCTTAGCCATCATGCCTAGAGCCAAACAAGTGTTGGCAATATGTCACACACCAAGGAAAATTTAGCACAAGGTAGTGAGAGATGGACATGTAAGTTGTGTGGGTACAAAAGGAGAGGGCGGGCAGATAGAATAAAAGCCCATCTAGCACGATTTGGAGGTGTAGGTGTTGGTCCTTGCTCTAAGCCAATACCGAAGAATATGAAAGAAGAGCTTTTGGATCATCTATCTATATTGTAATTGTGATTTGCGCTCACATTTATCTGGTGTATTGAAGTTTTGATGGTGAATTTATTGAATATTCATATGAATTAGTGTCCATTGTCAAGTGAATATAAGTTTTGATTTTGAAATGTGATCTATAATTTAGTATTGCATGACTTAAAAGTTAAAAATTAATGTGCATTGTGATCAAATTTCTAAGTAGTAAGTTGGAGCTTGAAATGCATTATGCAAGTCAGAACTTAGAAGTCGATGTCGAATTATATATGATGTGTTCAAATGTTGATATATAATGCTTATATGTGGCTTTTGAATATATTCAAGCACTTATAAGAGGATTTAAACATTTAGGATACCTAAAATCTAACAAAATACTAAAAATTTCATTTAAAAAAACAAATAGTATGCAACTTTATCACAGCTTTTAGTTTGCAACTTCATCACTTTACTAATGCGTTGCATACGAGGTTGCTATCCCGTTGCTAACCACACTGGTGCTTGCTTCAAACCATAAAGAGCTTTTATAAGCTTGCAAACAAGATGTTCTTTTACTTTCTCTTCAAAACACTTTAGTTATTGGATGTAGACATCCTCATGTAGATCACTATTAAGAAATGCTATCTTGTTATCTAACTAATATACTTCCCAACCAAAGAATGCAAATAAAAAAAAGTGGCCATTCTAGAAGTAGGTGCAAAAATTCATCATAGTGTAAACACTTATACAAGGAAAAAAATCATGACCATTACCCATAATGTTGCCATCAATGTAAGATGATCACCTCTACACAAAGTGAGGTACTCGGCCATAAGCAAACCTAATGTTGCTCATGTACATGTGAACTCGTTGTTGAATGCAATATGCTCCTCCTCCGTGAAATATGCTCCATATATTGATCCTTTCCAAGACAAAGGAAACCCTTTGACCATAATGCAGGTCCCTTGAAGAGATGATATAGTAAGGCTCAAAATCCGTGAATGAATCGAGATAAGTAGTCCCATCACGAATCAATCAACCGAAGTACATCCTCCCTCCGAAAAAAATTGTAAAACAAATTAAACCAGTGATTATCTACCAATGAGCATTATAAAAAATCAATGAACATACCTAGAAAGAATCAATGTCGTGGATGTAGCAATCGCCTTGCACACGTGTGTACATATGATACACTAGACCAAGAGTGGAACCTTCTTGGTCTAGTATACGTAAGACTATATAGATGTATTCCAAAATAAGCAATACAATCTCTATCTCAATCGAAAAGTCCTCATCCGAGAGCTATGCGATGCTCACATTGAATTGCCTTGACAATTTTAGGAGGGACCTCACATGCTGAGATGCCCCCTCCCCTTACACCAAACACGCGGCTAATAAGTCGTGTTGTGGTAGTAGTGAAATTCTTACCCCAATACTTATAGATCCATTTTCTAGTGCCACATCTAGATGCATTGGAGCTAGATGCCAATGAAAGCATATTGTATATGCATCCCATACATCTGATATGGCATGAGGCATGATGATAGAGAAATGATGGTTGTAAATACTGAGTAGATATGAGAACTAATGGAAGTGACAACAAAGGCAATAGATATGTACTACGGATAATGGAAGGCAATGGATATGGATAATGGAACTAGAAAGGTTCAAGGCTCAATGAACTTCAAAGGCCATGAATTTGATCTCAATTCTCAATGGTCACTCAAATTCGATTTCTATCAACCTAAGCATTCACAAAGCTATCCAAGAGTAGAGGTTGACCACCAGGATAAGAGAGAGCTTCAATATATGATGGAGATTGATGCTTCGATGTGTGTCCAAGCTTAGCTATGTATAGCAAACTCGGCCTTGATGTGTGTCCAAGTTTAGAGCTCATGTATAGCCAACTCTGACTAGATGTGTGTCCAAACACAGCTGTGTAAAGCACTCTACTTCACCGGCAACAAGGCAAGGAGGGTCTCAAATTTCAATGGAGGCACCAAGGTTCGAGCAAGGTGGCAATGGGCTCTAAGTATGACTCGAGAAAGCTCCGCAACAATCTATGGCTTCTTGAGTATGCTCGAGGAAGAAGAACTCCCGTGAAACTAAAACCGTGAACAACACGAATTTCAAAAAACCTAAATCCACAAGTTGATTTTATGAAGCGAACCGGATCCAACCATTAGTACTGAATGGTACCTATCGAGCCAAACTTAGGGCATAACTTAGCTTAGCATGTGGCACCCCAAGTGCATCAATTCACAAACAAACATTCCTCAAAAATCACCTTCATCAAATTCGCCTCTATTTGCCGCAAAATTTCCAGAAGTACGTTTTTTATTAGTTTTTAATTATTTTTTGACTTGAAATGTGAGATAATGATAAAATATCTTAAACAAAACTTGTTGGCCAAGTTTTGAGTGAATAGGCACTTAATTAAGTGCGAAAAAACTTTAAAAAGTGTTATTACTTAGAGTTTAAGGTTTTTAAATTGAGTGTTGATAGGATCTCATATGGTTAAGTGTTATATACAGTAGATAGCTCTTGAAGACTACTTTCCATATATGCAATGATAATTTTCTACCATCTTAGATCTTTTTTTACCATTTCCACTTCTCATAAATGGTGACATTATATATTTAAGGTTTGTTGGAAATTAGGGCTTATACCACAATTGACATTGTTTCCAACAGGCTAAAGTTTGCGTGGCTCAAAGATCTCACTCACAAAAAAAGTACTTGAATGTATGATGATCTTTGTACTCCTTGAAGTCAACACCATATAAATAGTGTCTCTAGACTTTGAGGGTATGTAAAGCTGCATGTTGGCTAAGCTCAAACCCTATGGAAATATTGTAGAAGCTATCTCTAGCTCAAATGGCTTCTCTAGACCCAACACTTTGAGTAATACGGCACTTAAAACAGTGTTTAATTGCTTCAAATCTATCTTATTGCATTTGCTTTCATATAAGAGGCATCTTCCTTGACGAAGACCGATCATAGGTTTTGTTAAAGATGAGTATGAAGCATTGGATTTTCTATTAAAGTTGGAACGCCCTAGATATGATCCTGAGAAATAGGCAATTCTAAAACAATTGAAACCTTTTCGAGATCCATCTTGATCCCTTAAATACTCTACTTCTATAAAAACTAAACTTAGATAAAGCTTGCTTTTTCTAAGTTTAATTAGAACACGTATTAGATGCATGCTTATTGAAAATAGCAAATCATTCACAAACTCAACCATAAATTTTCCAATAAAGGATTTTAAAACATCATTCAAGCGATTTAAATCAAGAATGATCCAAACGGTGTTCATTTTCAAGGAAACTTCATGAATTTTTGAACTTTGCATACAAAGCATCTTGCTTTGCCACTATTCCTCTCCCTTTACTACTATTTGTTTTCCCCTACCATCTCTAGAAAAACTTTGCAAAAGTACATACATACATGCATGCAAACCTAAGACTAAATGCATAGGTCCAAAGGTACTTCTTACATAAATGCATAGATACATATGTATGTATGTAGCTACATACATACCTGCCTACAAGGCTGCGTATATAAATAAATGTGTGTGAAAAGAGAGGAAGAAATATAGACATGGAAAATTATAGATATAAACACGCATAAAAGCATACATACATACATATATAAATACACATGTACATGCATCCATTTATCCACACTAGCATGCACGCATGCATACATACACATGTACATACATACCTACAAGCTACATATATACATACATACATACATATATGTATGTATGTATGTATGTTTACTTGTATGAATATAAACATGCATGCATGTATGTATACCAATTTATATGCCAGCCCACCTGACCATGCAAACAAGAGGAATTTACATCGTCAACATTGATAAACAACAATGACAAAGATGGAAAGTGGTGCCAAAAATGCCCCCTACAAATATAATCTGACCTTCGACCACTCTCATGCCACCTAAACGTTTATGGTGCGAATTATACAATATTTTTCTCTATTTTTTAGTTACATAAGATTGAACATTTTTATTAATGAGTACTAAACGTCATGCAGCGTGACAAGGAATAAAGATTCTTCCATCACATATATGACCACTTTTTTCAGTTTGATAAGCACATAAAAATGGACATTCCGACCAAACGGTACTTAAATTCATGTAACATGGGGCAAGGAGCAAAGATTCTTCATCGCATGGATGATAAGCTTCAACCACTGAGTATGCAATAAATGACCATGAAGGGGAAATTTGAAATGACATAAGCATAGCGTTCCTTGCGGCATGACCTCAGTAGTTGCTTTGTTAGAGAGCTCGAACCTCATTCTTACGCTACGGCTTTATGATTTGCAAGAACTGTCAAGGAAAAAATTGAATGAAGGACGTATATATTACTTTCATGGCTGGAAGTATGCTAGCATTATGTTCCTACCACTCCAACCATATTATAATAGCTCTTCTTCATGGTTTAAACACACTTCATTCCACTTTAATCTCATGTAAGGGCCAGTGAAAGTTGAGGCCGTGCAGGTAGTTGAGCCCCCTAAAAGTAAGAATGTTTACAACAAAACAAGTAGATGTGCATGCATGCATGCATAGACGATTCTTCATGGTTTAAACACACTTCATTCCACTTTAATCTCATGTAAGGGCCAGTGAAAGTTGAGGCCGTGCAGGTAGTTGAGCCCCCTAAAAGTAAGAATGTTTACAACAAAACAAGTAGATGTGCATGCATGCATGCATAGACGAAAGCTAGGACCTGCCTGAGTAATCGCACCCTTTCTGACAAAGCGCGACAGCGAAGAACTGATAGAATTCAATCCTCTGGATATTGCCGGTTGATCTACGTCCATCATTAGCACCTGAAACCCCGCGCTAGCAGCAAGCTGGGAAATACCGGACCCCATCTGTCCTGCGCCTACTACCCCAATTATTTTCACCGGATGCGCCATCAAAAAGACAGAAACTGAGAGGAACGCGAGAGAGGGAGAGCTAGCCCAGAGTCGAGCTTCGAGCGAGCGAACAGAAACTCTTTTTCCGTGAGTGAAAAGCAAATGAGAGACGTTCCATACACGCACTCGTTCGACTCACAAGGGGTAGACCGTGAACACAAAATACACACGACTGCCTCTGCTCTGAATGAGTTCACGTAGAAAATACCGAGACGTTCAAACCCACAAAATGCACAAATCAACACAAGGGACACCAAGAAGATTGCCAGAACACGTTTATATTCGATTAGCAACTCGTATTGAATAAGGCAATGAGAGCTTGGTATGAGGAGTACTAGTACCCCTCATAGTTGCGCACAATTTGGCGCCACAGGGCATACCCCCCAAGCAATGAAAAGGGCTGGATAGAAAAACAGCCTGTGACAAATACAAGGGGTAGACCGTAAACACAAAATACACACGACTGCCTCTACTCTGAATGAATTCAGGGGTGGCTTCACACTCGGGTGATGGAACAAGGGTAGAAAATCTTCAAGTAGTCCCAAGCCGCTTGGTTGGGTGGTTGAACCTTTCGCCTCTTGAGGCAAGGGCGAGGGTTCAACCCCCACCGGCAACATGTAAGGGACATGTTAACATCGAAACCTTGTATTGTGGCTGATGTGCCACCGTTTACCTTGCTACGCGGTAGATGTGACCGCAGTCTAACCCAGCTATGTAAACCCCTGTTCTTGTGGGATACGGGGGGTCCCATGGGTACTATGCCCTTCCTTGTACAGTTGCAATTTCAAAGTTAAAGTCTGGAGGAGTAGGCCTCGGCTGAACCTCCATTTAAAAAAAATAATAATAATAAAAGAAAATCTTCAAGCTCCATCTAGAACTAGAGAAAACTAGACTGTTCTGCCGCGCATCTATTCACACTTAAGGGTGAAACAAGGATCTTTTAATTTTGTGCTCCTGCCTAGTGTGAATACAGAGGGCGGCAGAACTAACAACAAATGACATGAGATAATACACATTTCTTTTTCACAATTTGAATAGTTTGAATAAATTGACCATAAGTAAATGAAAAAAAACATATGATAAAGAAGTCTTTTTGTTGTCGAGCATCAAATACATGCCAATCATTTATCTGTTGCATATGAAGCACGTTAAAGATCGATTTAATGTAAAAATTATACGCTCACACAGTTTATTTCTGAAAATATATGTTCAGAGCATAGCAAGCAAGTGTATGTTGATTGATATTTTATTATTTGTTTTCTCCACGTATGCAGGCGTGAGCGCTGGGGCGGAGGGGAGGGGGTCGGAGCTGTGCCAATATTTTTGTACCGCCAGCTCAGCGTGGATATGCATTGTACCGCCGCTCTGTGTGAAGATTGGTGCTCGGAATCCTGGCAATTGGCTAAACCCTATTGGACTGAGCGCACGGGGCGTGAGTGCCACCGCTCAGTCTAAATTGGTCCTTATATCGTGTTCATTCTGTTAGGCTGTGTTCACATAGCTCGAGGCAGCAGCATCAAAAACTTCTTTTTCAACCAACCAATAAGATATGCTAGAGAGGTGGAATTACACATTACAGTCCCATGGTGCAAGAAATGCAAAAGCAAGGTCAAAGCATAATCTAAAAATATATATATGGCTTCAGAAACTAACTATATGTTCTCCTAAATCTTCATCAATTTCACCTTCATAGAATCTGTAAACAGAGCTCAAAGATTACCAATTAAATTCATGTGCATAACATTTGAAGGATTACCAATTAAATTCATGTGCATAACATTTGAAGGATTACCAATTAAATTCCTGCGCATAATTGTTTACAAGATCAATAATTTACAACCGAAAGTATAGGCGATCATTGCATTGTTTACTATCATAGACATCAAAGAAATAGAGAGTAGATATACCAAGATACTTGCACATATAACAAAGCTTGCATACATAACAGAATTTGATTGATGGAGTACTTATCTATACACAACCAAATTCGAGACAAGTAATCCAATGCTTAAATCAATAGTAAAAATCAAGCTGTTGTATAATTACATGGGTCTAAGGGGTAGAACCCTTGGGTTTCTAAGTGTGAAACCCTTTGGATTTATGGTTTATTTACCCCTTTTAGATGGGTCTTGAACCTTAGGGCTAATTCTCTAAGGTTGAGTACCTTAGGCTTGATTGGAAGCTTCTCATAGCCACTTGGTTTGTACGTGAGAGCTTGGAGAGTCTTCTTTTAGAAGCCATGTGATTTCCTAAGCTTGGAAACCATGTGAACACCTTAGGGACCCATGTGATGGAAGGTACACATGTCCTCTTGAGAAGGACTTACCTCCTTGGTCTTGGAGCTATATATTGGAGGGGTTGGTTGGGTGGAAACACATCTCTCTTCCTAGTGTGTGGCCTTGCTAGTTAGTCTTCAGTTCAGTTGTGTGAAGGCTATGGAGTCCTTCCACAAGAGTGGTATCAGAGCATTCTCTCCATAGCTCTCTCCTTCTTCATCTTGCGTAGCACCTTCTTCTACATTATTCGCTCACGGCTGATCAGAGAAGTGTGTCGAGTTCCTTGCGTTGGCTTAAGCTTAGGATAGCAAAAGAATGAGAACGCCATCTCTGTTGTGAGCCCGTGAAGAATCGAACTTGGAACCTCTCCTTGAGGGAGCGCTGCCCTATTCACAAAGCTCACAGCATTTGCAGACTGGTATTGACAAAAATATATATGGGTCTCGGTTTGCCGCTGAAGAAGGGCTTCATCCAGGAGCAAAAAGGAAGATCCTGCATATCGAGAGTTGGGTTTTGAACCCACGATCTCTTGGGTCCACAAATTCTCCCTTAGCCAAGGAGACAAGTGCTGATTGTGGTTTTTAGTGTAGAAGCAATTTGACATCTCCATTCGGCGCTGAAGCTTATTTGAGCAAAAGAAGAAAACTTCAAAAAGGAGAAAAAAGCGAAGGTCTACAAATGATCAACGGCGGGATTTGATCCCATTACCTATCAGAGAGGAGACATGTCTCTTATCCAATGTCCCCAATCATTCGGTGTGTTCTACAGCAGAACTGAACACATAAGGATTTGTCCATGGTGTAGTGAAGATGCGGAGGCCTTTGGTGATCAAAGTCAAACCAACTTTGAATTCGGGCCAAAGTCTTTAGAGAATAGCTCTTCCCAAGGATCAATGGAAGGACATAGCTTAATTGTGAGATAAGTATTTTCCAAGTTAATGATTTGTTTCAATATTTTCTTTTGCTCTCTGGTTTCATATAGGATGCATTTTTATCATTGAAGTATAGAAGTAAACTTCATGCTTGATAATCTTGATGCAAATTTTGAAAACCTACATGAAAGAGCATAAAGATATTGAAACACTCATTAAACACAAGCATAGGCATGCATCTCCAAAAGAATGTTGGTGCATCTCTCCTTTCAAAAGAATGTTTTCAGACACCATACACATTTTCTTCTTGTTTGCAAAAGGAATTGGATGCACTCAAGTCTGTGCACATGTATATTTATAAGCTTTTGTAAAATAGAGGATAGATTGTTTGTGCATGGATGATTGGATGCACACATGTCAAGCTCAAGCATTGCTTGATTTAGGTTTTGATGCACGAAAGGAGAATGCCAACATGTGCATGCACTCACATGCATTTGCCAAAGGCATTCACATATGCATGATCGTTTGTTAAGAAGATTGAATACTTTCAAGTTCAAAGGATAGTTGATATGTTCCAAATTTAAAAAAAAATCATGGAACTTTTGAAGTTTGTTCTTTGACAAGAGATATATGTTCCAAGGAGCACAAGAAACACAGTGTTAGCTTAGGAGAAGTATTTCCATGCTCTAATTTTCATCATATAGGTATGAAGTGTGTTGCTCCTCATATAGGAATCACATTGTGACATCCATTAACTATGCATAGAGATTCTACCCTTTAAAATTGCATGCATAAATGCATGATTACAAAGGTAAATCCACATATATGTTTACACAAGTAAGTATCAAAATGCCCAAGAAGGAATCCAATGATGGACAAGATGGGATGGCCGAAGCCTACTTCATCACCATGGGAACACTCAAATAAAACCAAGGGATGGAGGAAGCTTAATTTCCAGGTAAATATTTGCACCTTTTTCTTTTCTTTGCAAATTGAAGAACATACAGTGCATGTCATAATAGACATGACTCGGAAGTGGATGCATAGATTTAGGAGGCCCAGTTTTTGTGGTCACATAGACAATCAATCATGGAAATAAGTTACACTATGCATCAAGTTCATTGCTTTGAAAAGAAGTATTGGAGGTGCATAAAAACAGTCGTGGTTAGGAAGAATGCATCTAATGCATTGTTTCAACTTGCATATACTAAGTTTCATGGAAATTTTGCACCATCCTTTGGATGAACAAAGTTCTGAATTGGAACTTTTGCATGCTTTAAGGAGGGGTTCAACTTCTGAACCTTATGCATGCAATGCCTTTTCCAATAAAGGTGTAAATGTTTTGGCATACACTAAAGTATGCATTTGGAATATATTACATGGGTTTTTGAGTAGAGAGGGAGATTAAGTTCTTGAAGTTAAGCTTAAGTAGGATTTGAATGTATTAGTTTTTAGGAAGAATGGTGATAAGGCCAATTGGCCACTATAAACCATTTAATTCCTTTAAGTTTGACTTAGAATTAAAATTCTAACTTCTTGAAATACCTTAAGCTTAAAATCCCTCTTATGGAAGTTTAAATTCCATAAAAGCCCATGGCATGCCGGATCAGCAAGGCCATAGACTTAAGGTAGTAATACAAAAATTTTCTCTCTTAAAACCACGATACAATGGTGGTAACTTAGAGCACTATCTTCTCAAAGCTCTAAGGAAGAGAAAATATGGTATAACAGAATCTTAGTTTGGGAAGATGAAAGTATTAGTGCTTTTGTTCAAGAAAGTTCTTTGTTTGAAAGAACTACAGAACTATTTGGAGCTTTACATTATTCTTCCAAGCAAATGCAAGCATGAAGAGAAGGTAAAACTCAAGGGTTGTAATAAACCCTAAGTACAATTTTCTAAAGTCCTAGAAATAAAGGACTTTATAGTAAATGGAATTACCATCTACTTCAACATAGAGATTTGATTGGCAAGTCCATTATTCTTTCTCAGATTACTCATTATGTCATAAGAGATGATATCTAGTTGAGATATAAACTAGCTCTATCATCAAGTGACATGAAAAAGATCTTGTAGAGTATATCTGAATCAAGGAATAATTGAAAAGCCAACTTTTTGAGACTAGTCTTATCAAGTTGCAATTAAGACTAGGTAAGTTGAAAGTCCATTGTAGCATAAGCAATACATATGCTCTGTAGTGGAAATAACACTTATAAGTCCAAGAAGTAATAGACCTCACTTGATTAGAAGAAGGTTTGATCCCAAAATTCAAGCTAAAGTTACCTTTACTTAAGTGGAAGTGTAAGTCGGATGGTATGGGACATCTAGACTTACATTATCATCGAAGTTGATTCAGTGGTATGGGACATTGAATTTAGAGGTAATTAAAAACTTGAACCTTCGGACATTTGTTTTGCTTGGAGAAAAGAAAGCAAAAAAGCTCTGAATAGTTCTTTTAACGAGGAGGAACAATAAAAAATTGAAAATAAACTCTTTCGAATTCTATTAAAGGAACATGATTTTCAATATACCCTCAGGCAGTTTTCAAGGACAAAAACTCTTAAGGAGGGGAGAAAAATCCCCAAGAACTTGTATCTTATGCCTTGAAAAGACCAAATAGGGTATTGCAAGGTAAAAGATAGGCAAGAAATAGATAAAGTTGAAGTACTTCCTCGTATTCTAGTACTTCATATATCTTTCATTACATCTTCCAACTAAATGAAGTTCTCAAAGATTGGGAATTTTTAAAGAACCCCAATGCAAGACAAGACTTGCATACACCATAAGGATTGTATAAATCCTAAGTGGGTTAGGAAAAGAAGTTGGATGAACTATAAAGGATAAACCTACAGATATTTTGATGCTTCATAGGGATAACATAACATACGTTATGGATTCCAGTAATATAGACCTAAGGAATATGACTTCTTGTATGAAGCATAATAGCTATATCCCTAAGTAAAACCCATGGGTAAAGCTTTGAAACAGGAAGGGATCTATTTTGAGAAAGACATAGTCTTATCTCTTATTTTGGCTAAAGAAGAAAAGAAAGCCAAAAGACCCAAGTAGGGCAAAGATCAAGTCAAACTTTAAGTTTGATAAGATGAGTCACACCACATTAAACGGTTAACCAAATATTTAAAGTAAGATTAGTAGTGGTGAATCTAAGCACCTTAGTCCTTGCTCTCATAATTTGGTACCATAGTATAAAGGGCATTTAAAAGGACAGAAAAGGTGAGAAGGTATAGAGACATAGTTATGTGGATTGGATGAAGAACCCACTGGTATGGGACAGTGGGGACTGACTCCCATTGAGTACTTTTTCTTGATGGCCAGAAGAGAAAGGGACTCATGATCCAATGGAATACCTGAGGAAGATAATGTCTAGGAATAGACATCTTCTTCAATTATCCTCTCAAAGGGGTGAAGAATTATTCTAACAAGATACAAAAGGATCTGATCTATCTCTCATAGAGAGTTAGAAACAAGAAGAGGATCAACTTCTTTGCATTTGAAGGTAAAGTCCAAAGGATGAAGCTCTAAAAGCTTCATCCCAAAGTATGACTTGCAATTCAAGGAACATAAAAATAATCTTAGACCAAGCTTGAAAGAAAGCTTAGAAAGATCATCTTTTGGATACTTGATATTTCAAGTCAATTGAAGAATAAGAAAGATATAGTTACGATGTCAACATACGACATCTTTAATAGATTGAGAATATAAGGGAGAGAACTCTGGAAGGATCAAGAAGACCTTTAAGGTTTGAGATCCAACTAAAGATCCATAAGGATTAAGTAGTGAAGAAATGATTGGAATAATCTATTACTACTTATGACCTTAAAGATAACACAATCTTTTACACTATGAGTTCTCATCTTGGGACGTAGTTATAAAGATCTTAATCTTTTTGGAAGAACAAGTAAAATAGATTTCAATCAATTGGAGTGTACAATAGTTAGATTAATCCCTATGGATTCTAGTCCCTTAAAATGGATTCCCAAAACTACGTAAAGTTTTGAAAGAACATTGAATCCACTTTTGGTAAGCTATTCAAACTCTCTTTGAAGATAAATAGGATGTTATATCCTTGTAAAAAACTAGATAATCCACCTTTACCATTCATTGGTTAGGTAGGGATTATATAATGAAATTCCCCTCTATTTAGATTTATTGGAGGCGAATTGCAAACAAGAAGATCCACCCATTTCACTAAAAAAGAGTGATTTGGGTAGGGATTATGTAAGATTCATCTTCCTTTTAGAACAAGTTGGATTCTAACTTGAGAGATGAATCCGATAAGGAAACCTTAACTAGCATTCATCTATTTCGCTAGGTCCATGCACCAGTGTTGCAAAGCAATGGACCAAGGTAGTAATTTAGCTGAAGTCACTTTGTATCCACCTAATTCACATGTTTGAGCTATGGAGAGCCAGACGGCACATGGCTTAAACAAGGAAATAGGCAAGGATGTTCTCTTTCACCCTTTTCATTCTTTCCTTACTTTGCATTCGACTCAGTTCTTTTTTCGTATGCAAACTAGATGGAACTTTGAATGATGGGGGCAAGGAATTAGACTACACATGGATTCTCCTCTTTTAAGATTCAGTCGAGGTAGAACTCCCCTTTCGAATTAAGAGGCAAACTTAGAGAGATGAAAGCCATGATGCTTGAGATTGACCATGGAGCACGGGGGAATACCCCAAGGTATATATCTCCACTCATTTCCGAGGACGGAAATGCTTTTAGGGGGGGGGGAGAATGTTGTATAATTACATGGGTCTAAGGGGTAGAACCCTTGGGTTTTTTTAGATGGGTATTGAACCTTAGGGCTAATTCTCTAAGGTTGAGTACCTTAGGCTTGATTGGAAGCTTCTCCTAGCCACTTGGTTTGTACGTGAGAGCTTGGAGAGTCTTCTTTTAGAAGCCATGTGATTTCATGTGATTTCCTAAGCTTGGAAACCATGTGAACACCTTAGGGACCCATGTGATGGAAGGTACACATGTCCTCTTGAGAAGGACTTACCTCCTTGGTCTTGGAGCTATATATTGGAGGGGTTGGTTGGGTGGAAACACATCTCTCTTCCTAGTGTGTGGCCTTGCTAGTTAGTCTTCAGTTCAGTTGTGTGAAGGCTATGGAGTCCTTCCACAAGACAAGCAATAACCATTTGTATATAGTAATAATATTGTGTGCAATATTGACAGTTATAAAATCATTCACTATATGATTCTCTCAATGAATTTTGTAAGCATTGTTGCCAAAAATAGTATGCCAAGTCAAGAATATATGTGAATTGCAGAAAAGTGTACACACTATGATAATTGATTGATATAAGAAATCTTAAGAAGGAACAATGGATATGTATTACCAATAACACATCGAAGTTGGATTTTCTTTTTAAGACTTACTTGCTATAATCACAGTTGTAGACTACATACTTGGAACTGCAAATCCTTTTGAATTTTGTACTTTCCTTTGGACAATCGAAACTTGAGCATGATTTATCTTACTATTACAACCACATTTAGGGACCCCAATTTTTTATGAATGTAGCACCCCATAAAGTTGTTTTCTAGACAGCTATACTTCTTGACCTCGAAGATGTTTTCCTGACTCTTTCTAACCCATCAATTACATCAATCTTGATGGGAATGTCCTTTTTCCAAAAAGATATACTTGAAAAGAGTTATAAGCTTTCATGATGTGATAGCTTTTATCTTTAACTAGATATCTCTTATAAGGACATGTTCACTCACTTGTCCTAACATTTCAATGAAGCTCTACTTTTTTTGGGAAGAGTTTTCTTGGGTGTGTGTAAAAGTGTGGGAAACCACAAGAAGCACACACAAGGGAGCATAAATGAAGAAAAACAGATAGAGAAGATTGATGGCTGAATGATCAGTGCTGAAGTAAGAGCTGAATAATATCCCTAAGTACAAAGTACCACCACATATGAGTTTATCATGTATGTGGTAACATGGGGAAAAAACCTCTAGCTAACACTAGAGTAAACAATGTCCATGTATAGGGAAAAATTTCACATCAAAGTTGTTCGAGGAACACCGAAGTGTATCAAACCCTCTGGAGTGAATGATATGAACACACACAGGGAGTGAAACATCAACCCCCACTAGGAAACAAGCCTAAAGCTTTGTAAAAAGCTTCAAACTTTTCCCATGGAAGAGCTTTGGTGAATATGTCTGCCACATTAACTTATGTAGGCACATATACCAAATCAATATATCTTGCATGAAGGTTCTCTCTCACATAGTGATAATGTACCTCAATACATTTGTTCCATGCACGAAACACTCGATTTCATGCAATACCCAATGCACTTTGACTACAAATGAGAATATGCATACTAGTATCAATCTCCATGCAATGATCCATCAATAGGTGTCCCAACCATATACACTCCACTGAAGTTATGAAAATTGCCATGTACTCAACTTCACAACTCGATGTTGCTTGTGCAGGTTGTTTCTTAATCAACCAAGATATGCACAAGTCTCCAAAGAAAAAACAATTACCACTAGTGGACAAGAGACTATCATAACAACCAGTCCAATCACTATCTTTAAAAGCATGCAAGCATGGACAAGAGACTATCATAACAACCAGTCCAATCACTATCTTTAAAAGCATGCAAGCATGGATGAATATCTCTACCACAAAAGAGACCTAAACTCAAAGTGCATTTGATATATCTAAACACATGTTTCACTGCTTGCCAATGCTTAGTGCCAGGTATGTGCATGAATCGACTCAATTGGGAAATTGCATATTGTATATCTAGCCTTTTGTTTCATGCATATATAAGACATCCCCTAGCTCGCTGATAAAGAGAAGTTTCAAATGCATCATTGGATTCCTCAAGTGAGAACCTAAATCCTATCTCCATTGGTGTGGAAACTGGCTTGCAATCCTCAAAGTCAAAATGCCAAAGTAGTTTTTCAACATACTTTGCTTGATGCATAGTAATTCCCCCCTAAATGGATACAAATTGGATGCCAAGATAGTAGCTCAAAAGACCAAGATTAGTGACATCAAAAGTATGATGCAAATCAGCCATAAGGATGTCAAGCTTTGCATCACATGACCCAGTCAAGAGTATGTCATCAACACAAAGAACAAGCACTATAAGATGAGCCCCATCTTTGCGTACATAGAGAGTGCTTTCAATCGGACTACATGTGAAGCCAACAGCATTCAAGTGCTTATGGATTTTATCCTAACATGCATGTCGAGCTTGCGTGAGACCATAAAAGGCTTATGCAAGTGAAAAATCTTATGCTCTTGCCGTTTCATGGAAAATCTAAGAGGTTGCTTCACATAAACCTCTTCTTTCAAATCACCATTCAAGAAAGTTGTTTTTATGTTCGATTGATCTTTTGAACATCATTGGGAAGCAAATGCAACCAAAGTACGAACGGTATTCATGCTTGAAGCAGATGCAAAATTTTCCTCATAGTCAATGCCATACTTTTGTGCATATCCTTTGGCAACCAATCTAGCTTTGTAGTGATCAATGCTACCATCTAAATTTCTTTTAATCTTATAAGCCCACTTCGTACCAATGGCATTTGTTCCTTCTAGCGATTCACATAACTCCCAAGTAACACTCCTTTGTATGGAATCCATTTTTGATTACATAGCACTCATCCAATGTGGATCATCACATGCATCTTCAAAAGTAAGTTGCTCTTCATCACATGACATTGCAATAAGAGAATAATCCAAAAAATTACTTGATGCATGGCAAGAGCTTGGTCTTGTTATAGGAAGTAAAGGTGCACTCAATTTGTTGTCCTAAAATGTTTGCTTCAACCATTTTGGCATAGTTTGTGCACTCTTGATAGACATGCATTCATTATGAATTACATCATCAACATGTATATCATGCATGGGCTGAATCTCATGCTCATTTTTAGTCATGTTTTGATTCAAATGTTCAACCATATGTGGTTGGAAATTTTTAGTAGTTCCAACCATGTTTGGATGGGAAAATTCAGCTACATTTGGGTGAGAATTATATGCATTTCAGCTCTATTTTGCTAGAATTTCTAGCCCCTTGAACCTCACTTAGCTAGTCTACTTGGCCATAGTCAAGTGCATCACTTTGGAACAAAGGCATAGTGTATCAAACACACCTTGTGAGCTAATTCTTGGTTGTTTTTTGCATTCAAGTAGAGGGAAAATTGAATTTTTAGCAAATACCACATCTCAACTCAGAATAATTGTGTCCATCAATGGATAGTACAAACAATATCCATTACTTTCAGCAGTATAATCAACAAATATACATTTCTTTGCTTTGTCATCAAGTTTGTGACATTGTTGTGATGGCACAAGAGCATATGCCAAAAAACCAAACATGTGCATATGACTAACCATAGGTTTATTTCCATTCCAAGCCTCATAAGGAGTGATGATTCTCAATGCTTTTGTATGGCCGCGATTCAACACATAGTTTGCACACATAGTTGCTTCCATCCAAAACTTGTCAAGAAGGTGCTTTCCTTTAACCATACATTGCGTCGTTTCAAGGAGTGTTCTAGTTTTATGATATGCAAGACCATTTTACTTAGGTGTATATGGCATCGTACATTGGTGTGAAATTCCTCTGTCATGAAGAAAAGCATTAAACTCAGGGGACATGTATTCACTACCACGATCCATGCATAGATTCAAAAGTTTGTTTCCAAAAAGAAATTAAGCCATTATTGAAAATGCTTTGAAGCAAGAAAATACCTCATTCTTTGCTTTCATAGGATACACTCGTGTATGGCAAGTAGCATCATCAATGAAGGTAACAAAATATACATATTTCCCAAAAGATAGCACTTTGAAGGGAAGACATACATCATTATGAACAAGCTGCAATTTTCTTGTAGAGTGAGGATGAATATCTTTTGGAAAAGAAACATGATGCATTTTTCCAAGAATGAAACCTTCACATGCATGCTTTTAAATGGACTCAAGTGTTCGAAAACCAGCAACCATTGTTGAAGATTCACTCACTAATTAGACATAAAGACATGAAGACATATGAAGGATAAAGAAAGACAAAGAAAAGCAAAAACAAAGCATTCAAAAATTCAAGCGTCAGTGAAGGGACAAATTCACGCTTGTAATATAGTGCATAGAAACTTCTAGAATTATGAGTTTTGAATCTCAGAGCATCAAGAAGATATGTATATATAAGTTAGTTTTAATAAAGAAAAGAGAGAGAAGAGAAAGTAGATAACCTGAATTGTCGGGTATTCTTCTCTGAGAGAGATGGTAAGGAAGAACTACTCAGAGTAGGAGAGTTTTCCATGGCTATGATCAGAATGAGGCCAACCCATTCTGTACACATCTTCTCTAATAGAAAAACATGTTTGTGTAGAAGAATTCGAGCATATTCTTCTTGTGTGAAGAAATCTAAGTATTCTTCATATCAGTGTGAAAGTTAGTTGACAGTTATGAGTTTTTCGGTGCACATCTTACTGTACTTCTACAAGCTAGATCTCACAGCATAGTGTAAAGTTTTTCATGAGTGATAGCTACTATCTTCAACTACAAATTGATCAAAAGATCTTTGAGAAACGGGACATGTATCAGAGTACTGACTCTAACAGTAATGGTACCTCAACTTGATGAAGATACTTCTCAAACTTCAGATACAGTTCAATTACTGAAGAAAGTTCAAGTATTAATTCTTTACTTCATCTAAAATCACTTGAAGTAATTTCATACAGAATTACAGTTGATTCCGGTAATATTCCGGTGACATTACGGTAACATTCCAGTGATATTCTGATAAGATTACAGTGATATTACGGTGAGTTTACAACACAATTTTGGTGCAGCTAAGTGGAGCAAGAATGTCTAATAGTAAACAAACAAAAGAAATTTAAAGATTGAGTTAAATTAGATCAGAATTGAAGCTAGAAGAAAAGATGCAGATTTACGAAAAGTGAATTTTGAGTTTCACTAATCACAGTGATAAAGTTTTCAGTTTTGGAAAGTTTGCTAAGCTATTGATAATTATGGAGGTATTCTGATATCACTTTAGCTTAGTTCTTGTGGCGTATTTTTGCGTCAACAAGTGGTATCAGAGTAGAAAGGTCCTCAAGAGTAAATGGAAGTGCAGATACAAGAGAAATTGAAGAATTCTTCATAGGAAAGGTGAAAGCTGAGGTGATCAACAACAAACGGTTGCAACAGAAACAAGGAGACTATGACAGATCATATCTCCATTGACAAATTGGATAGAGATAATTACCCCGCATGGGTAATGAGAATGGAACCCTTACTTATGAGTAAGGATTTAATGATATATGTGACAGGAGAAGAAAATAAGCCTACGTTTGAAGATGATAGTCAACCAAAGAAAGAAGAATTAGAAGGCTTGAAGTTGTGGCAGAAGAAAGATGCAACTACAAGAGCTTGTATCTACAATACTATTACAGATCATCTGCTACCACACATTAGAGGTTTGGAAAAAGCGGAAGATATATGGAATGCATTGGAAGATCATTTCCAAAACACTTCTAAAGCTAGGAAGGCTAGCTTATGGTAAGAGTTTACAATGTTCAAGAAAAAACAAAGTCAAAGCATTAGTGATTATGTCACTAAGATGAAGGACTTGGCAGACAGTCTTGGATCTATTGATGAAGATATTGAAGACCACAGGTTGATAGCACAATTGCTTGCAGGATTGAGAGGAGATGAAAGGTGGAAACCTTTTGACTCTCAACTAAACTTTCATTAAATCATTTTGTACCAGATTTAAATCAGTTTCTTGGACTAATGCTTACATTTGAGCAAGACTTGAAGACAGATGGAGATAAAGGACATAGTTCTGCTATGTATGCAAAGAATAAGAAGAAAGGTCACAAAGGTAAAGCAAAGGATGAAGAAGAAATAACTACTCAAGCAAATTATGCAAGAGGAAGAGGAAACATCAAAGGTAAAGGTAGAGGAAATAAAAAAGGAAGAGGAAATCAGAATAACAACAAGAAGACTTGCTAGATATGTGGATTGAGCAATCATTTGGCTCATGACTATTGGCATAATCTTCAAGGATCAAATCAGAATCAAAACAATAATAGCAGAGGCCGAGGTGGAAGGCATCAAATTTATTTTCAGAGAGGAAGACAAAGTCAAAGAGGAGGATATGGTAGAGGTGAAGGAAAAAGTTGGGGATAGAAACAGTCTTACAACACTACCTACTACAACTATGCAAATGATACACATAATTACAATCATACAACATTGATGATGAAATCAGTAAGTGTATTAGAGAATGAAGACCTCAAGGTATTCTATATTGATTCTGGATGTTCAAATCATTTGTTAGGTAATATAGAATTATTATCAAAATTGGAAGAAGGCATTTCAAATCATGCAGTACAAACAGGTGATAACACAAAACATAATGTGCATTCAATTGGAAAAGTGAAGTGAAGGAGTGGAGCTGACCTACTAAAAAATGTTTTGTATGTTCCAACAATCCCAAAGAATCTGATTAGTGTGGGAGAGAAAGGTTTTCAAGTCAGATTTACGAATGAAGGAGTATTTGTTGAAGATCTAGAGAATGGATACAATCAAGTTGTCTATGGTAAGAAGGAAGGTAGACGTTTTACTCTTAAAGTGCAAGGGAATGTTGGTCAAGCCTTGATCACACATGGTGATGAAGTATTTATAGAATTGGACCTCTGGCATAAGAGGTTAGGACACTTTAATGAAAAAAGAATCAAAACTATGGTGGAAAAACAATCTGTAAAAGGGTTACCAAATATGAAGAGTCAACATATGATTCACAAATGTGAAGCTTGTCAAATGGGAAAGGCACATAGGTTACCATTTCAGAAGAATGGTTACAAACATGATGGTTTGCTATAACTCATACATACAGATGTATGGGGACCAACAAAAGATGGATCAATCAATGGTTCTAGGTATTATGTTCTTTTTATTGCGGATGCGACAAGATGGATAACTCTTTGTGTTTTAAAGGAGAGATCAGAAGTGTTTGGAGCCTTCAAGCAGTTTCATGCATATGCTGAAAGACTTACAGGACAAAAACTCAAGAGGCTAAGGTCTGATGGAGGAGGAGAATACTTTTCTCAAGAATTCAATGATTATCTTTGGAATGTAGGTATCACAAGAGAAATAACTTGCAGGTATACACCACAACAAAATGGAGTGGCAGAAAGGAGAAATCGAACTTTGGTTGAGTTTGCCAGAGCAATGTTAAAGAAGAAGAATTGTCCAAATTATCTTTGGGCTGAGGCTGTAAATACAGCCACATACCTTTTAAACAGATTACCATGTGCAACTTTAAATGGAATGACCCCTTATGAAGCTTGGTGGGGTAAGAAACCAACACTTGATCATTGCAAAGTGTTTGGATCAATTGCGTATGCTTAAATACCATCACAACTTAGACATAAGCTTGAACCAAAGGCTGAAAAATATGTGTTCATTGGATACGATGAAAAGTAGATGGGTTATAGGCTATGGAGTCCTTTAACCAAACAATTTACTATTTCCAGAGATGTGACATTTGATGCACATAAGAGTTGGTATGCAGATAAAGAGCATAACATTGAAACATTTGAAGAAGAGGTAAGAAGAAGTGAAAATGGTAAATCACATATGCAGGTAAATGGAGGAGAAGATTATATGCAAGAAAGTACATCCAGGATTGGACCAGTTACGAGAAATGAAGATGCACCTAGATTTGATGAAGAAGTGTATTCAGATACACATGAAGAGTATGAACCAAGAAGGTCAACAAGATTAAGGAAACAACCAACAAGGTATTCTTATGATACTTCTTATTTGACTCAGAAAAATTATGCCTACATGATGAAGGAAGATGAAGAACCTCAGAATTATAATGAAGTAAAGGGTAAGAAACAATGGGAAGAAGCAATGAAGGAAGAGTTCAATTGCACTTGAGGAGAACAAAACTTGGGAACTTGTTCCAAAACCAAATTGTAAGAAAGTGATTGGAAATAAATGGGTTTACAAAGTTAAGAAACTTGCAGATGGAAGAATAGCCAGATACAAAGCTAGACTGGTGGTAAAAGGCTATGCTCAAATGCATGGCATAGATTATGATGAGACATTCAGTCCCGTGGCAAAGATGTCAACTATAAGGACAATCATTGCTATTGCAGCATCAAAAGGATGGAAATTAAGTCAATTGGATATAAAGATTGCATTTCTAAATGGGTATATATTAGATGAAGTCTACATGGAACATCCTGAAGGGTTTGTAAGTTCCAATTGTCCAAATCATGTTTGCAAGTTAATAAGAGCACTCTATGGACTAAATCAAGCTCCAAGAGCTTGGAATTATAGACTTGTGAAGTATCTCAATGATCTTGGATATCAAAGTTCAAAGGCAGATGCAAGTCTACGCATTAAGAGAACAGATGAATGTATGATCTACATTTGTATTTATGTAGATGATATTATAATCATAGGAACTTCAAATGAAGGATTCAAGGAGGTGAAGAGATTACTTGAGAAAGAATTCAAGATACGTGATTTAGGAAACTTATCATATTTTCTTGGAATGGAGATCACTTATGCAGATCATGGTACATATGTTTCGCAAGGGAGATATCTTCTAAACTTATTGAAGAAGTTTAACATGGAGAATTGCAGAGAAGCCTCAACACCACTTGAGGTCAATCATAAACTCAGTAAATATGATGGTGCAAAATTTGAAGATATGAGGAAGTATCAATCTTTAGTGGGAAGTTTGATTTATGCTACACTAACAAGACCTGATCTTAGTTATGCAGTGGGAGTTCTCTCACAGTTTATGCATTGTCCGAAGGATCAACATTGGATTGCAGGGCAAAGAGTTCTTAGATATATCAAAGGAACCATAAAGGAAGGATTATATTATCCTTTTACATCAGATATAAAGTTGAGAGCATACAGTGACTCAGATTGGGAAAGAAGTCAAGATGATAGAATCAACACATGGGTATATGATATACATAGGAGATAAGCTTGTCAGTTGGTGTTCAAAGAAGCAACATACAGTGGCTTTATCATCAATTGATGCCGAGTATAAAGGACTTGTGGAAGCACCTAAAGAAGTGATATGGATGCAGACCTTGTTCAAAATTTTGGGTATTGATCAAGGTATACCTATCATACATGGAGACAATATGAGTTCGTTGTATCTTGCAGCAAATCCAGTATTTCATGCAAGAACAAAGCACATAGAGATTCAATATCATTTTCTAAGAGAAAAGGTAATGGAGAAGGAGGTTGAAATAGTATGCACTCCTACAAAAAATCAGATTGCAGATATTATGACGAAGAGCTTGGATGGAGTAAAGACAAGTAGATTCAAAGGAATGGCAAGACTAAAAGAAAAGAAAGATATATGAAAGAACAGAGGATGCTAATTAGTGATTGAGGGGGAGCTGTTGAAGATTCACTCACTAATTAGACATAAAGACATGAAGACATGAAGACATATGAAGGATAAAGAAAGACAAAGAAAAGCAGAAACAAAGCATTAAAAAATTCAAGCGTTAGTGAAGGGACAAATTCACGCTTGTAATATAGTGCATAGAAACTTCTAGAATTAAGAGTTTTGAATCTCAGAGCATTAAGCAGATATGTATATATAAGTTAGTTTGAATAAAGAGAAGAGAGAGAAGAGAAAGTAAATAACCTGAATTGTCGGGTATTCTTCTCTGAGAGAGATGGTAAGGAAGAACTACTCAGAGTAGGAGAGTTTTCCATGGCTATGATCGGAATGAGGCCAAGCCATTCTGTACACATCTTCTCTAATAGAAAACACATGTTTATGTAGAAGAATTCGAGCATATTCTTCTTGTGTGAAGAAATCTAAGTATTCTTCATATCAGTGTGAAAGTTAGTTGACAGTTACGAGTTTTTCGGTGCACATCTTATTGTACTTCTACAAGCTAAATCTCACATCATAGTGTAAAGTTTTTCATGAGTGATAGCCCATTTTGAAGCTACTATCTTCAACTACAAATTGATCAAAAGATTTTTTAGAAATGGGACATGTACTCAAAGTACTGAATCTAATAGTAAAGGTACCTCAACTTGATGAAAATACTTCTCAAACTTCAGATATAGTTCAAATTACTGAAGAAAGTTTAGGTATTACTTCTTTACTTCATCTACAATCACTTGAAGTAATTTCATACACAGTTGATTCTGGTAACATTCCGATGACATTACGATAGCATTCCGGTGATATTCCAGTAAGATTACGGTGATATTATGGTGAGTTTACAACACAGTTTTGGTGCAACTAAGTGGAACAAGAATGTCTAATAGTAAACAAACAAAAGAATTGTAAAGACTGAGTTAAATCAGCTCAAAATTGAGGCTAGAAGAAAAGATGCAAATTTTTGAAAAGTGAATTTTGAGTTTCACTAATCACAGTGATAAAGTTTTTTAGTTTTGGAAAGTTTGCTAAGCTATTCATGATTGTGGAGGTATTCTAATATCACGTTAGCTTAGTTCTTGTGGCGTATTTTCGGATCAACAACCATGTCCTTCCTTTGCAAGTAAAGCAAACTATTGAAGTTCAAGTGACCAAAAAAAGCATGCAAAAGTTCTATTTCAACCATGGGGGAAGTCTGACCAACCAAGGCACTTGAGGCAGTGCTCTTGTGTGTTTCCAAGCAATACAAACCATTGCATAATGTACCGGACATCACGATAATATCACCATTGCTGAAATCATGAATCATACACTTATCATAAAAAAAGTGTACATGAAAGCCAACTTTGGCAATCAAAGGAGTAGTTCTTCTTGATATTGGGTACATGCAATGCATTTTCAAGAGAAACACATCTCCATTTGCAATCATAAGCTCAAATTCTTCTAATCCAATGATAAGATAAGAGGCATTATTTGCACACACCACATGTCCTCCTTTGGGTGCATCTTTCAAAGATGCAAAAAACCTTTTGCATGAAGTTATGTACTTTGAAGCACCACTATCATAGAACTAATCCGAATCAACATCACTCACAACCATATATTTAGAATGCAATGATGCATCATAATGACATGTAACAACACATGGACAAAAATCTTGAGCCATGTTGTCTTCATCATTCTTTGCATTTGAAGAATTTTCAGCAATAAAGGTGCCATATTTCTTCCTCTTTACATTGTGCTTTGCAAGCATTCTACACTCATCAATAATAGGACCAACCTTTTGACAATATTTGCATATGATATTTTTCTACAAATCAACATCATTAGGGGAATGAGTGGAAGAGAAAGGTTGAAGATTTGGTTTTGATGAACCCAAAGATTAACCATACTTGCTTTTCCATTTTTGTGACATATCAAGTGCTTGAGTTCCCTCAATCAAACCACTCCTATTCATTCTAGATTGCTCTTCTTGAAAAGAAAGAGACAAAACCTCATCAGATGCATACATATTTGGATTACCTTTTGCAACCAAACAGAGTGTATTGGAAAAGCTTTGAAAAGATTTTGGTTATTCTTTCAACAATGTAGAGATGACTGATGCATATGAAATAATCTGATCTATGTTTTTGAAGTTCTCTTTCAAGTCCTTGACGCATGTCACATACACATCCATAGACTCATTTTCAGCCATACATATATCCTCAAGTTGCTTCCTCAAGTATGCAACATGTGCTTCATTATGCACAACATACAAAGAAGCAAGAGTGTCCCATGCCTTTATTGATGTAGAACATGACCAAATGTGTGCAACTATCTGACACTTCATAGAAAGCACAATCAATACATGAGCTTGAGCATCTTTGCCATCCCATCTAAGTTGTTCCTATGTAGTTTGAGAAGGAGTAACCACTATACTTGAAGAACAAGTGCCATCTGCGACAATAGATAGTAAAGTAGAAGAGCCTGGGGACCTTCGATCTACATCTGCCACTATATTCCATACTTGTTTTGCAACAAGAACATGTTTCATCATGTAAGAACACATTGGGTAGTTTGTCCCATTAAGCCTATCTTTTTCTTGAAGCATGAAAAACAAGTCAATGATGCCCGCCATTTCACTAGAGAATGAGAATGTCACAAGATCTTTACTTCAATAAAAGCTTAAATGAATGCTGAAATTTCAACTCACAATCCATCACTTTGATGCCAATTCTGACTATGCAAATGGCTTCAAAATGGGGGTAAAACCAAAGTGAAACTAGTGGAAATGCTTTTTGGTTGCTGAAAATCAATGTTATATGCTCCAAAGTCGATTTGCACTCTTAAGAGTGTGCACACTACAATGCGAAAAACCGAAACTTGAGAAAGAGTTGCACCTGCTCTGATACCATTGTTGGGTGTGTGCAAAACTTCAAGGGACACACAAGAATCACACAAAAGGAGCACAAATGCAGAAAGCCACACAGAGAAGATGGATGGCTAGAATAGCTCTCTATCTATAGATTATCAGTATTAAAGTAAGAGGTGAATAATATCCCTGAGTACAAAGTATCACCACATATGAGGGTATCATGTATGTGGTAATAGGGGAAAATAATTTTAACCAAAGCTAAAGTAAAAAGTGCCCATGTAGAGGGAAAAGATTCACATCAAAGATACTCCATGAACACATAAGTATAACAAGTTCTTGGATCAATTAAGATCCATTCCTTGGAACTTCTTACATTCCCAAAGGTAAGTTCATCTTTGAATAGTTTAAGTTCGTTTCTTTATCTTATTTCCCAAAGATCGCTTATCTAAGTTTCATCTTGAGATGCAAATCCCTTAAATGAAACTTCAAAGCAACTCTCTAACTCTTCTAGGAAGGAGATTTCTTTCAAAGTTTTCATGATTCCTTGGCACTTATGCATCATTACTAGAGATGCAAACTTGAACTAAACAGATAAGTATTGAACGTCAAAGCTCAATTTGTGTTTAAGTTCAACCACTTTTCTTGTATTATCCATCATTTCCCTACATGGAATGAAGCAAGAGCTCTCAACTAAAAGTCATCGTGGAACTTTGAAACTATGATAAGTTATTATCCTACATTGGGATGCTTGATAAGTTACACAAGAAAATGTATGACTTCATTTCAAATTTGTTTAATGACTCTCTAAGTATCTCCTATAATTAGAGTAATCATAAATCTTTATAGGTTTACAAGTATTATTGTATTCTTGACCATAAATATGGCAAGAAAACTTAATTTTTGGAATGTGGGTTTGTTTCGTGGATCCACTTAGAGAAGGGGTATTCATGGGTCCATATATTTCCATGTTGACTAGGGGTACATGGTTCCTAGCTTAGGTGGAAGCATCCTTGGGGACGAGAGCCTTGTGTTGCTTGTGTTGGATGCAAGCTTGGTAGATATCGTGTACTTGCCTAATCTTGGGTAGGCCCATGACCATCTCTGATGCTGAGATTTTGGTTAAGTATGAGGTGTGCCCATATCTTTAATGGCAAAGGCTAGAAAGCAAGTACTGAGACAAAAATTAGGATAGCTTGTATAGCCCTTTGTCTTATACTCCTTGTGCAATGATGTCTTTAGTTGTAGGGTCAATCACCTTTACAAAACTGTTATCAAATAACACTTGTTTGTCATAGTCAGTGATGGCCTTAATTGAGAGTAGGTTTGTGCACAAGTTTGGGAGAAACAATACATTAGATAGAGCTTTACGTTACCCATGATGATTGGTGATTTGAACTTTTGCTTTGCCTTTGATGGGGAGACTTTGTTTGTTAGCTAAGTAGGCTTCACTAGTGTGATCTTCGATCTCTTGAAAGGAGTCACAATCTTTGCACATATGAGATGTGGCTTCACTATAAAAGATCCATTTTTGAGAGGAACTCAAAGTAATTAGGGCTTTCGCTTGAGTGGAGATAAAGAGGTCTTCACTGGAATAGTGAGACCTATGTTGAGAGCATCTTGATTGGTTCCTAGAGCTAGACGGTTTGGAGCTATTCTTCCTTTTGTACTAGAATTTTTCAAGGTGCCCCATTTTACCACAGTAATTGTGGCTAAACTCCTTTGATGAATTGTTGGAACCTTGTTTAGATGTGTTGCTTGAGTTGCATGTTTTGCCTTGTTGAAGGGTCCCTTGGCCTTCATTGTGGTTTCTTGTGAGCATGCCGACTTTGCTTGAGATTCATGGAGGAGCAAACGGATATACCACTAGCAAAGAGGATGGATTCACCACCAACGAAGATAATCAGGACAACAAAAGCTTGATCATTAGATCCACAATTCCCCAAAGGATATCAGACTTGTTTTTGAAGAAAAATTCTCACAAAGGAAAACAAATAGTTGAGATACCATGGAAAAGCCCCCTTAAGGGTAAACTCATATGTTAAGACCCCTCCACCTCAAAAAGAAAAGATGATGAGAAAAACAAGAAAAATATTGGGTGTGTGTAGAAGTGTGAGAGACACACGAGAAGCACACACAAGGAGCACAAATGCAGCAAGACACACGGAGAAGACGATGGCTGGAATAGCTCTCTCTATTGATGATGAACTGAACTGAAGTAAGAGCTCAATAGTATCCCTAAATACAAAGTACCACCACATATGAGTGAATCATATATGTGGTAACATGGGGAAAAAACCTCTAGCCAACACTAGAGTAAAAAGTGCCCATGTATAGGGAAAAGGTTCACATCAAAGCTACTGGACGAACACATAAGTGTAACAAACCCCCTTGGAGAGAATGATGTGAACACATACAGGGAGTGACAAATCAACCCCCACAAGGTAACAAGCCTAAAGCTTTGCGAAAAGCTTCAAACTTTTCCCGTGGAAGAGCTTTGGTGAATATTTCTACCACATTATCTTGTGTAGGCACATATACCAAATCAATATCTCCTGCATGAAGGCACTCTCTCACATAGTGATAATGCACCTCAATATGTTTGGTCCGTGCATGAAACACTGGGTTTCATGCAACAACCAAAGCACTCTGATTATCAGTGAGAGTATGCGTAGCAGCATCAATCTCCATGTAAAGATCCATCAATAGGCGTCTTAGCCATATACACTCCACTGTAGCTGTGAAAATTACCCTGTACTCAGCTTCACAACTCGATGTCACCATTGTAGGTTGCTTCTTAGTCAACCAAGATATGCATGATTATCCAAGGAAAAAGTAATTACCACTAGTGGACACATGAGTATCATAATAACCAGCCCAATCACTATCTGTAAAAGCATGCAAGCATGGTTGAACATCTCTGCCATAAAAGAGGCCTAAGCTCAAAGTGCCTCTGAGATATCTGAACACACGTTTTGCCCCTTGCCAATGCTTAGTGCCAGGGCTATGCATGAATCGACTCAACTGGGAAACTGCATACTGTATATCCGGCCTTGTGTTGCATGAATATATAAGACATCCCACAGCTTGCTGATAAAGATAAGTGTCAAATGCATCACTGGAATCCTCAACTAAGAATCTAAATCCTGTCTCAATTGGTGTGGAAATTGGCTTGCAATCCTCAAAGTCAAAATACTGAAGTAGTTTTTCAACATACTTTGCTTGATGCATAAGAATTCCCCCCTCAACGGATACAAATTGGATGCCAAGATAGTAGCTCAAAAGACCAAGATAAGTGACATCAAAAGTATGCTGCAAATCAGCCATAAGAATGTTAAGTTTTGCATCACATGACCCAGTCAAGAGTATGTCATCGACATAAAGAACAAACACTATAAGATCAGCCCCATCTTTGCGTACATAGAGTGTGCTTTCAATTGGACTACATGTGAAGCGAAGAGCAATCAAGTGCTTATGGATTTTGTCATACCATGCACGTGGAGCTTGCTTGAGACCATACAAGGCTTTATGCAATGACAAACCATATGCTCTTTCCCTTTCATAGCAAATCGAGGACGTTGCTTCACATAGACCTCTTCTTGCAAATCACCATTCAAGAAGGCTATTTTTATGTCCAACTGATGCACTTTTCAACCTTGATGGGAAACCAATGCAACAACGGTACGAATGGTAGTTATGTGTGAAGTAGGTGCAAAAGTTTCCTCATAGACAATGCCATGTTGTTGCGCATATCCTTTGGCAACCAATCTAGCTTTGTAGCGATCAATGCTACCATCCGATTTTCTCTTAATCTTGTAAACCCATTTTGTACCAATGGCATTCTTTCCTTTTGGCAATTCACATAACTCCCAAGTACCATTCCTATGTATGAAATCCATTTCTAATTGCATAGCACTCATCCATTGTGGATCCTCACATGCATCTTCAAAAGAAAGTGGCTATTCATTACATGCTATTGCAATAAGAGAATAATCCACAAAATTACTTGATGCATGGTGAGAGCTTGATCTTGTTCTACCAAGTAAAGGTGCACTCAATTTGTTGTCCTCCAAAGTTTGTTTCAGCCACTTTGATATAGTTTGTAAACTCTTGATAAACATGCGTTCATTATGTAATACATCTTCAATATGTACATCATGCATGGGCTGAATTTCATGCTCATTTTCAACCATATTTTGTCGCAAATGTTCAACCATATGTGGCTGGAAATTTCGAGTAGTTTTGACAATTTTTGGCTGAAAAGTTTCAATCATATTTGGCTAGAAATTCTCATACATTTTTAGCCCTATTTGGCTGGAATTTTTCAGCCCTTTGAGCCTGAGTTGGCTGGTCTACATGGCCATAGTCAACCGCATCATTTGGAACAACGGCATGAGTGTATCGAACACATCTTGTGAGCTAAATCTTGGCTATTTTTGCATTCAAGAAAAGGGAAAACTAAATTTTCAGCAAATACCGCATCTCGACTCACAATAATTGAGTTCATCAATGGATGGTACAAAGGATATCCCTTACTTTTAGCACTATAACCAACAAATATACATTTTTTTGCCTTGTCATCAAGTTTGTGATGTTGTTGTGATGACACAAGAGCATATGCCAAACAACCAAACACACACATATGACTAACCATGGGATTAGGTCCATTCAAAGCCTCATAAGGAGTGATGAATCTCAATGCTTTTATAGGATAATGATTCAACACATAGTTTGCACACATGACCCCTTCCATCCAAAACTTATCAGGAAGGCGCTTTCCTTTAACCATACATTGTGCCATTTCAAGTAGAGTTCTATTTTTACGTTTGGCAACACCATTTTGTTGAGGTGTATATGGCACCGTACATTGGTGTGAAATACCTCTTTCATGAAAAAAAGCATTAAAGTCACGTGACATGTATTCATCACCATGATCCGTGCATAGAGTCAAAAGCTTTTGTGAAGAAAAATCTTCAACCATAGCTAAAAATGCTTTGAAGCAAGAAAATACCTCATTCTTTGCTTTCATAGGATACACCCATGTATGGTGAGTAGCATCATCAATGAAGGTAAAAAAATATACATGTTTCCCAAAAGATGGAGTCTTAACGGGACCACATACATCACTATGAACAAGCTGCAATTTTCTTGTAGTGTGTGTATGACTATCTTTTGGAAAAGAAGCACGATGCATTTTTTCAAGAATGCAACCTTCACATGCACGCTTTTCAATGGACTCAAGTGTAAGCAAACCAACCATGTCCTTCTTTTGTAAGTAAAGCAAACTATTGAAGTTCAAGTGACCAAAACGAGCATGCCAAAGCTCCATTTCAACCATGGAAGAAGTATGAGCAACCAAGGCATTCAAGGCAGCCCTCTTGTATGTATCCATGCGATACAAACCATTACATAATGTATCGGACATCACGATAACATCACCATTGCTAAAATCATGAACCATACTTATCATCAACAAAGTGTACATGAAGTCCAGCTTTGGCAATCAACAAGACTGAAATTAAGTTCTTCTTGATACCGGGCACATACAATGCACTTTCAAGAGAATCACACTTCCATTTGCAATCATAAGCGCAATTTCTCCTACTCCAATGATAGGATAAAAGGCATTGTTTGCACACACCACATGTCCTCCTTTGGGTGCATCTTTCAAAGAGGCAAAAAATCTTTTGCATGATGTTGTGTGCTTTGACACACCACTATCAAAGAACCAATCAGAATCAGCCTCTCACAACCATACATTTAGAATGCAAAGAGGTATCATAATGACATGTAACAACACATGCCCAAAAATCTTTAGCCATGTTGGCTTCATCATTCTTTACATTTGCTGAATTTTTAGATATAGACATGCCAGATTCCTTCTTCTTTTCATTGCATTTAGCAAGCTTTCTGGACCCATCAATAGTATGACCAGCCTTTCGACAATATTTGCATCTCTTCTTCTTTTGCAAATCAACATCATTAGAGGAATTAGTGGAAGAGGAATATTGAGGCCTTGGTTTTGATGAACCCAAAGCTAAACCATACTTGCTTTTCCCCTTTTGTGAGATAGCAAGTGCTTGCATTCCCTCAATCAAACCACTCCTATTCACTCTAGATTTCTCTTCTTGCAAAAGAAGAGACACAACCTCATCAAATGCATACATATTAGGATTAACTTTTGCAACCAAAAGGACTGTAGTAGCAAAGCTTTGGAAAGATTCCAATAATCCTTTCAACAATGTATAAATGAGTGATGCATCTGGAATGATCGCATCTATGTTTGCCAACTGCTCTTTCAAGTCCTTGATGCGTGTCACATACACATCCACCAACTCATTTTCAACCATACATACATAAGTTGATTCCTCAAGTATGCAACACATGCTTCATTATGCATGACATACAAAGAAGCAAAAGTGTCCCATGCTTGTCTTGATGTAGAACATGACCGAATGTGTGGAACTATGTGATGCTTCACAGAAAGCGCAATCAATGCATGAGCTTGATCATATTTTCCATCCCATCTAAGCTACTCCTGTGCAGGTGGAGAAAGAGAAACCGTACTCAAAGAAGAAGCTCCATCTGTGACAGTAGAGTATGAAGTAGAAGCACCTGGGGGTCTTTGATCTACATCTGCCACTATGTTCAAAAGTTGTTTTGCAATAAGAACATGCTTCATCATGTAAGACCACATTGGATAGTTGGTCGCATCAAGCTTATCTTCAGCTTGAAGCATGCCAAACAAGTCATTGTTGCCCGCCATTTCACTAAGGAACAAGAATGTGACAAAATCTTTACTTCGACGAAAGCTGAAATGAATGCTGAAATTTCAGCTCACAAACTGTCACTCTGATGGCGATTCTGATTGCATGAATGGCTTTGAAATGGTGTCAAAACCCCAATGTGTCTGGTGGAGATGTTTCTTGGCGGCTGAAATTCACTGCTCTATGCTCCAAAGTCGATTTGCACCGTTAAAAATGCAAGCGTGCTACGATGCAAAAAACCAAAACTTGAGAAGGAGCTTAACCTGCTCTGATACTACTATTGGGTGTGTGTAGAAGTGCAAGAGACACACGAGAAGCACACAAGGAGCACAAATGCAGCAAGACACATGAAGAAGGCGATGGCTGAAATAGCTCTCTCTATTGACGATGAACTGAACTAAAGTAAGAGCTGAATAATATCGCTAAGTACAAAGTACCACCACATATGAGTGAATCATGTATGTGGTAACATGGGGAAAAAAAATCTAGCCAACACTAGAGTAAAAAGTGCCCATGTATAGGGAAAAGGTTCACATCAAAGCTACTTGAGGAACACATAAGTGTAACAAAAAAGAGGGACAAGGCCCCTCCCCATAAAGAACTCAACCTCCAATAATGATAATCATTTCTTTCAATGATAGAGGGTTGTTTGACCCCTAAAGAGTGGCCATTATCAACGAGTGGATCCATGATAAAAGCCTAAACCAAGACTTCATTTGTGTTCAAGAGATCAAAATTGTTGGGGAGGATCTTCAAAAGAAACTAAAATGTATTTCATCATCCCATGTCTGGATCTCCACCGTGCACCCTAGGGGAAATGGTGGCATAGCTATCGGAATTAATAGCAATTTGTTCACTAGACGTAGATACCCAAGTAGATCATAACCATCAATGGATTGGTGCTTCCGTTTGGGGTCCTCTACAGTTCACCATAGTCTCCATGTATGCTCCCAATATTGATGTTCAAATCACCACTTGGCAATCGTTGGCCTCTTTGCCCCTCAATGTCATTCTGTGTGGGGAACTTAATATGGTGGAGGTTCTTTCTGAAAAATGGGGGAATAGAGGGTGGGTGATTGATGATCATGAGAAGGACATCTAGGACCACCTCAAGCTACACCTAGATCTTATGGAGAACAAAGATGGGAAGGGTTTCTCTTGGTCAAACCTAGAGTTTGGTGTCGAATTGAGGAAAGCTAAAATGGATAGGATTGCACAAAATATCATCAATAAGTTGGGCCCCCTTCCCTCTCCCAATGTTTGGACCTTAAGTGTCTTTGATCACTACCCAATGGTGCTTACGTTCAAGCCGATCATCAGTCTCAAGAAAGCTCGTTGTTTTCATGCCAATCTTATAACCTTCTCTTTCCCCTCAATCCAGTATGAGATTACTATTGTCTGGAACTAGGACTTTGCCACCCACTCCTTGCCGGCCAAGTGCTGGATGATGGCGGTCATGAAGACATGACACATCTTGGTCAGGACTTAGAAGAATCTTCAAAACATTCACTGGGTTAGAAGGGAAAATCTTTATCAGAGACTAAGGCATCTTGAAGAAGAAGTAAACATATGCCACTCTCAATACTAGATAGGGATCCAGAAAATCAAATGCATGCTAAGATACGAAGAAGAAATTCAAAGAAAGAATCTACATGTATATTTTAAAGATTGGTGGATTGGAAGGGAAGACAAACTTACTAAAGAGATGTGTGGCCTCCTCAAGGAGAAACAATCCAAGGAAGCGATCCCTTTCATGATGGACATCAATGGGGTTGAGTGCAAGATGGATGAGGAAAATAGTTCATTGATTGCCAATCACTTTACTCGGTTTTTGGGGGTTCCCATGCCTCTTTCTCCTCATAGATGTGATTGCATGGCGAGCATCTCTAGAATCAAAAAGTCAGACATTAATCCACAGGGATCACTCCATCTATGTGTGGGACAAGGGTCAACCATAGCCAAGGTCCCAAGCTTGGGGGATATCCTAAGGTATTCAGTAGTAATGGGAATGAGTGTTGCATGATGTACACATTGTGGCATTAGACCATTCCAGATCATTGCTATTTTTAGAATACAAGAGGGTATATATGGATGGGAGGAGAGTTGCACACACATCATTCACAAGTCTTATTTTTGAGAGAGCTTTGTCACACTTGGTATCAGAGCTTAGAACTAAATTTAGAAGAGTTCTTGGGAGAGTTTTTTGTGGGTTCGTGTGCATTTTTGGTGTTCTATTTGCATGTTCTTCATCAGATAATGGTCGTCCTCCATCAAAGGAGTTAACAGTGGCTGTCATCGTCCTCGAGTTCTGTGCACGTGGAGTAAAAGGAATTAGCCGAGAGGGAAGCCCACAAGAACCCCGTTTAAGGTGTTCCATGTGAACATGCCTCTCCTGGCGTGTCTACCCAGTGAGAAGACATATACCCATGTGCTTAGGTGTTGCCCGCATAGAGAGAGAGAGAGAGAGAGAGAGAGAGAGAGAGAGAGAGAGAGCTTCTTCATGTTTCTCTCTTGAGAGTTGAAGTAACCAAAGATCTTCTCTTCTATATGAGCTTGCCTCTACACAGTTTGCCATCATATGTGGGATAACAGCTCCTGTGCACACATTTCTTGAAGAGAGTGATGTTGGTTGTTTGAGCTACCATACATAGAAGTTTGCCAAATTAGCCAATTTACACCTCCTATCTCCACTCTTTTGGCCATATCTTGGTCATCCAAGATCCAAATTTAGAGCTTTCTGTTGATATGATTGCTCTCTGAGAGCTCTTTCCAGAAAGTGGTCATAAGGTATCTTTTGGCTTTAGTTCTAGTCTTCTTTAGAGCTTTGAATTTGATCGTACATCATTGGTCAATTATTATGCATTCTTGCTTTTTGTTTTGATCCATACCACATATAGAAACTGCATATATGCATAGCATCTATAGTATACGCATAGTTAGGATGTTGTCTAGTCTTGTACAGTGCATGAATTCTTATTTGCAGGTACAAGTAAGTATTTTTCTTGCAGGTTCAATGAGGAAAGAAAAAGAAACTTGTCAGGATGTGTAATCACCTTCGGTTGATTTGTAGTTAGATTGTGCCTATCGGCACTGTTATCCTAGAAATTGCATGACAAGTACTTAGTATAATTTTTCAAATTTTCAAATTTACGTCTGTATGCTACTGAAATTTCTAGGATTCATGATGCATATGCATGAAAGAGTATCAACCATACTAAAAGTTTCTTGTTTGACCATTTTTCCATTAAGCAAAGGCTTGTGACATTTATTTTCCGCTGTCACTTACTTATTTTAGGCATACATGAGCATACTATTTGCAAAACAAAAATGATATAAAACAAAAAATTAAAAAGTGACCAAATTAAAAAGTGACCAAAACCCATATCCCAACATGGAACCAGGACCATTGTAACCTACTATGAGAGATACACTCATGGAAGAGCACCTCGCACATCCCATTTAGACCATGAGTAATAGGATTAACAATCTAGAGAGCGCACTTCACAATATCTTGGAACACATGTGTGGTTCCAAGAAAGAGGAAGATGCACATGAGCATGACTTGATAGGGATGGAGGTAGATGCGCCACATGAGCATCAAACTTCAGAAGTCCCTAGAGATAGTGTTGCAGAGGAAAGAAGCAAAGGAAAGCGGACCCCAAAAATTTTCAAAAATTAGGGGCACAAATTTTCTTCTTCAAGTTTCTATGAAATACCTCATAAGCTATGTAAATGCACTAGAGGACTCCTCTAGATGCATGAATCCAAATTGTTGTAACATAATCCTTGTAACATAGTAGAAATTCAACATTTTCCAATAAAAGTGCTGATCTCTTGTGTGAAAGGACCATTTTTAGGGCACATGTATATAAGTCACTTGATGACTCTTTGTAAGAACTTTTTGCCATTGTGAATAATCAAGCTGAATTTTCGAATTTGCCTCTTCTCTGCTGAGTATCTTCTTCTCAAAGAACTTGTGTGTGTTTCATGCTTGAAATGTGTGTTTAGTAGTGTTGTATAACCCATCCTCTCTTGTTTTCGTGATTGTAGTGTGTGTGTGAAGCATGGTGAGCTATGAAGCTAAAGTAGTGTTTCCCGCCATTCACTATTTTGCTCATAACTTGAAGCACGTTTGTCAGATTCGATTGAAAATATGACCATTAGATGCATCTCGTTGAGATCTTTGAAATGAATTTGATGATTGACAATATTCAAGTTCTGAGCTGAGAGAAAAGTCTGAATTTCTTATTGCTATTACAAGTATGGCATCATGCAGTTTCAGAGGATTAAGGAGTAGGAGAGGTAGTTGAACTAAGTTACATGCATTGTGGCATTGTCACTTCACTTACCATCATATGTGCACACATCTTCATACACTTGATATGTCTAATTTCACAGATTGATAATTAAATGTGTATTAATCCACCACTATATGCACTTGTGGGGTGATTGAGGTATAGTCTCAGTTGACACAAGTCCCTAAGGCTACATGACTTAGGTACACATGCTTTTGGCACCATTGCCAGGGAACTAGTCCAATCAAGGTGCCTACATGATGGTGATAGCTACAACGTGAACGAGTCATGTGAGTAGAGGTAATTTCAGTTAGTGGCAAGTCACAAAACACTTCTGCACTTGTTACTTTGCACTTTTGGGGTGTGTGTAATGAGTTTATAGGGATAGGAGTGAGGGAGTGAGAAATAGTTAGGATTTAGGGAAAAGAGAAAAGCTAGGGTTAGGATAGGTAAGTTACACTAGAAAATCCCAAAAAAATTATCCTTTTCAGTTCAAGACTTAGGGCACTTCAAAGGCTTAAAATACATGACTGAGTTTAGTGAGAAGTCAATTGCTTGGGACACTAGTATTGTGGAGCAAGCAGCGATTGGTATCATGGGTGAAGTATCATGGAGAGCACACAAATTTGTTGGTTGTTGAGGGAAAGATTCGGAAGGCATACTCTTAAAGATGATGACTTTGCTCCATTAATCTCTAAAAATCAAGAAAACACTCATAGATGTGACACTGAACAGGGGAAGTATCGTGGACCAAGAAGTAGGTATATGAATGTGTTTGAGTAACCACAGGCACATGAGAGGGGTGAGAAGCTTAAGAAGAACACATTGCACAACAAATTTTTAAGTTTGGACTTTACTAGGCTAAAGTATTACGATAGGTTGAGCTTCATTATCATGATATCAGAACTCCCTAGTATCACAATGCACGTCAAGTATCCCATATCGCCTCCTTGAGTATCACGATATCGACAAGATATCATGTATCATCAAGTTGAGGTATCGCATATTGTGAATCAAGCGATATCGTATCATGTCAAAGTGGTATTGTGTACCGTGAGCCAAAATGTATCGTATCATCTAAAAGAGGTATCGGGTATCATGTACGTGCTGTATCGTGTATTGCTTGAATATAGTATCGTGTATCGGCTATAGACAAGTATCATATTGCTAAAATCTAGTATCGTGTATTGTGCTTAGTGAGTGTCATGTATCACCAAGTGAATCGGTATCGTATCGTCCAAGGTGACATCATGTATTGTAAGCATAGTGGTATCGTGTATCGTGAAAAGATGGTATCGCATTGGGAAGTATCGTGTATTGCCAATGAGTGGTATCACGTATTGTGGGTCAAGCAGTACCATATCATCCAAGGGAGTATCGTGTATCGCATGGGTGAGGTATCACCCTGAGAGGTATGGAATATTGTGGGAAACCAAAGTAGCCTAGAAGAGAAAAGTGAGAGAAAACAGAAAACTGGGAGAGGGGACCTAATACCTCAAGTACTAAGAGGGGACCTAATACCTCATGGTGACTATATGATGTGTACTTGGTACATGGATCAGACTTGCTCCTACAAACTGATTCACCTACACAAGGAGAAGGCATAAATCTAGTAACTATATATGAGCTGAGGGATACGGAAGATGCATCTAGATTTACATACCTAGACCAGAATCAAAGGAGATATTGGTTGGTTGATGAAGTGGATAGGTCATGACTAAAGTATATGGGTTTACATGTATTCCCTCCTTGAGAGTAGGCAACTACCTCACAAAACCCATTCAGAACCCATCAAGACACAAAAAACATGACATCAGGACAAACTAGCCAACATAGTGTCCCCATCAAACCTCATGTGCAGTTTACTATGCCATGAGTGAATCCCAACAGTCAAATTAGCCAAGGCATAGGAAATATGAATTAGCCAACCTTTAGGACAAGACCACCTCAAGATGTAGGACTAGGAATGCACCCAGTAAGACCAGCAGTTCCTATTATAATCTGACCCCTAGAGCTAGGAAGGAGACTGAGACTAATCCAAGTGGCCAAGTGTATGCGGAATCATTACCACGGAATAGGAGAGCCTTATGACCACATTGTGGAATTCAAGCAAGTATCGCAGACAGAGCAAGTGGATGACTTTTTCGTGCAATATGAATCCTTTGGGCTAACCCTCACGGGAATGGCCTTGACTTGGTTCCAATCCTTGGATCCAAATCACTTTGGAAATATTGAACAGTTCACAATTGCAAACACCGAGTGAGTGTCTTCAAAAGTGCATAGATTTGGAAGACAACTTAGCGAAGATCTCAAAAACACACAAAACTCTAATCAATCAGAGGACACAAGGCCCAATGTGACTTCTAGTTTGATTAATGTGGAGGAACTATCCGAGTTACTAGCTAAAAAATTGGGAGTACAAGGATAGAGGAACTACCAGAATCCCCCCTTGAGAGTGCCAATGTTAAGAAGATGTACACTTTGCAGTAGAGATCATCCATCCCATGTCTGCACAAGAGGAGGTTTAGGGTTGTCACAACCTTACCTTGACAATTTATAGCCAACTCAGAGAATCAATTTGCACCATCACATTGAGCAGAAGTACGCCAATCACAACATCGAGAACTGCCCATATAACAGGCATCCAAGACCAGTTGCATGACCTCAATATAGATTGTATGGATATCCTCTTAGGGAACGAGGCATAGAAGCTCCAAGATATAACCCTTACCCACGACCACATGGAGCACCTAGACCATATGAACAAGGAGGATATGGCCAACACAACCAGTACTAGGGCAACAACCACCCCACCCACAGAATGTAGTACTAGTAAAGTACACACAACCACAGGAAAACCTAGAAAGGGCCATAGTACTAGCAAGACCATTGACCAACTCAAAAATGTCTAATCAAGGGTTCGATCAAACCCAAGGAGACTATTACTCTTATGATGCAAGCCTAATAGAATATGAACATACTTATGATCAACAATGTTATGGTTACGAGGGATATGAAAATTCCTATGGATCTGAGTATGCCAATCTCATGTACACCACACCTAAAGTGCCAAATCCAATTAGACCACCCACTAGACCACTTGCCCCAAGAGGACCATGCTATAGGTATGGGGGAGATCACTTGATAAGGGAATGCACTTTGCCATACAACCCACCATCCTTGGGGTATGGGAAGGCTACTGTAATGATTGTGGTAAAGAACATTTGTTTGGGACTACCCTAAGAACCCCAACAAGGTTCCAACCACCACTCATATCAATGTTATTGAAGTAATCGAATAATCGGGAAGTGACAAGGAGTACACAGTACCACTAAAGGCTATTACTTGAGCCCAAGCCAAGGAGAATGTGGTAAAGGAAACATTAAGCAAGTCTGACATGGATAAAAGATTAGAACCCAAAATTCAAGTAGTCGAGGATTCAGAAGACCTAGAGCAAACTAACAAAACAAGAAAGACACAAATATGGAAGGCTAGAAGAGAGAAACTCAAGAATAAATGGATGAAGAAGAAAATTGAGGAGGGAAGCACAGGAAGGAAAGAAACAAAAGAAGATAGTTACCAAGAGCCACAAGAAAAATCTCATCAAGAAACCAAAGAATGTAAGCCAATCGAGGTAGGATCAATTTTAGCACACCCCATGCTAGAAGACTTGAACATGTGGTTGAAATCTTATCAGTCTAGAATCAAGACGAGACCTAGTGTAGATCAACATGAAAAACACTATCCAAGAGGAGAGTTGGAGAAGGAAAGACTAGAAATGTGTAGGAAATTAATAGAAATAGCTCAAACCACACTTGAACATACCATCCCAACCCTCCCAAGACAAGAATACTAGAAAACAAGCTCAAGGAATGCATGGATACAAACAACCTAAAACCAATAAAAGAACAATAAGAGGAAAAAAAGAGGGAAGTCATTTAGAGTAACAAGGAAGAAAAAGTCTCAGTGATTCCAAAATTACAGGCAAATTGGCCACACAACCTATGGGCTAGGATTCAAGAGGAATGGTGGAGAAAGACCCTTTGAAGAAATAGAAGCTTGGGAAAATCAACTAGCCATGGAATTGGAAGAGGTAATGAGCAAGTATCCATCCTGGATCAAAATCGGGAAGAAGCGAACAACATATCCACACTACCCAACTATATGGGAGAGTACGAGAGAGAATTGGGAGTGTTCCATGCTCCCACTATCAAGGGCAAAGAGGAAGGATCATGAAAAGAGACTTCACATAACTTATCAAAACTCAAAAAGACAAAAATACAATGTTCATGAATGACAGAAGAATTATTGTGAGTGAAACCCCAACTATGGAAACAATTGGTTGAACAATTGAAGATAAAAATGGAAGAATCTATCAAAGAAAGTAAGGAAGTAGAGTCTTCGCCAACCATCCAAATCCCAATAGATAAAGTTGGTGCATTTAGCAAGGGAGATGAAAGAAATATGTGTTTACCCATCACTTTCAACAGAGATATGACTAAAGCAATCTTAGACACCGGAGTGGGTGTAGGCATAGCCACTAAAGAGACTTGAGAAAAATGGGGAAAGCCAGCCCTACGACCCACACGAATGAAACTCTAGCTAGCAGATGGTCATGTTGAGAGACCACTAGGAAACTTAAAAAAGGTCAAGTTGACCACGTGTGGAGTGGGATTCAAACATGCTTTAGCCATATGCCAGTTTGGAAAAGCTAGAAACTATGAAATGATTTTGGGAAGACCATTCATGAGATAACTAAGAGTTGTGCAAGATTGGGGAAGAGATGCACAACACCAGGGGACAACTACAAAGATAAATTTACGTACCTTATCATATAGAGACGTACCCCCATTACAATGGAATTCAATCCATAGAGAAGAAGATGTTATATCCATTTAGAGATGGGATCTAGTGATCAATCATGGATGAAGGAAGATGTCCAGCTATGGATGTGTAAGGAAGCGAAAAGAGAGGAAAGGAAAGCACAATTATGGCCAATAGGACACAAGAATTACAGATCCATAGATGACCCAACATACATGCCTCAAATATTTCTTGATGAAGCATTCGAACCCCACAGATGGATGGAAATATTAGCCACCCTATATGTGTGTGTAAATGAGGAAGTGCTGACCATGAATGATTGTATAGATGAAGAAGGTTATGATGCGAATCTTTATATGGTAATCCTCCAAGAAATGGAAGAGGGTGAATTATTGGAAAAGGAATGGATTATGAGAGTATTGAAATGGAGCCAAAATTTAATTTGGAAGAACAATACTTAAGAGTGATTAAGTGTGACAAAGAGGTAGAGGTACCAAGAGTATTCACCATAGAAAAGTACCAAGAGAAACAAGATGAGGAGGAAGCTCAAGTTCAAAAAGAGCAAACACTAGATCTTTTTGAGGTGCCAGAACATTTCAAGTAGTATGAAATAGAGGAAAGGAAAATAGTTCAAATGCCAAAAAGAGAAGCCCAGGAAGGAGAAGCATATGATAATAAGGAACAAACCAAAAAGATGATAGTAACTATGGACGAGGAAGAGGAGAGATGTACCTATATAGGAAAGGATGTATCACCAAAAGAGGAGTAAGAATTGATAGAATTAATTAGAGAATATAGAGATGTATTTGCTTGGACCTACAAAGACCTCAAGGGAGTGGAACCTTCTATTTGGTCCCATAGAATTCCAATGAAACCTAAGGCAAAACCCTCGAAGCAAAGACCATACACATACAATGATGTCTATTTGGCTAAAAATAAGGAGGAAATCGACAAACTGTTAGCTGCAGGATTCATCCACGAGATCGAGCATATCCTTGGTGGTAGTACCCAAGAAGAATGGCAAACTTAGGGTGTGCATCAATTTGAAAAAGTTCAATGCAACTAGGATTCGTGATAGTTACCCATTACCCATAACCGACCACCTCTTGGGAAGAGTAGTAGGCAAGGAGGTCTACAACTTCCTTAATGGATTCTCAAGCTATAACCAAGTATCCATTGCTATGGAGGAACAACATAAAACAACATTTGCTACTGAATGGGGAGTGTACGCTTTTCGAGTGATGCCATTTGGGCTCACGAATGCTATAACTTTCCAAAGATTTATGTGTCATGTGTTCAAAGAATTTATGAGAAAAAGCATGGAAGTTTACGTAGATGACTTATGCACATATTCCTCTAGAAGGACAGAACACATTCTTGAGCTATGGAGGATATTCGAGAAATGCACACAATATAGAGTGTGCCTAAATCCAGAGAAATGTGTCTTTATGGTAAACCAAGGAAAAATCTTGGGACATATTGTATCCAAGAATGGTATCTCCACTGATGAGGATAAAATAAAGGTCATCTTGGACTTGCCTAGAACAAGAAATGCAAAGGAAGTACAAGCCTTTATGGGGCCTTGTGGATATTACCATCGGTTAATCCACATGTATGCCATAATTGCAAAACCATTGTATGGGTTGCTGACACAATTCACATGGATGGAGGAATGCGAAAAGGCATTCAATAAGTTAAAGTGATGATTAAGTTCAACATCTATCTTGAAAGTACCCAAATTGAACAAACCATTCCATATACATGTGGATGCATCGAACTTTGCAGTTGGATGTATACTAGCTCAAACTACGGATGAAGGAAAACTAGATCACCCTATTGCATACGCTAGTAGACAACTAAATCAAGCGGAAAGAAACTATACCACTATTGAAAGAGAAGGCCTAGGAACCATGTATGCAATTAAGAAAATTTTGACATTACCTACTAGCCAATAAATTAAAATTTTATATCGACCACTAAACCCTATTGTACTTGGTCAATAAACCCTGCAATACAAAAAGGCTAGTGAGATGGTTCCTATTACTCATGGAATTTGATTTTGAAGTGGTAGTCAAAAAAAGGAAATACACATGTAAAAGCTGACCATTTATCAAGGATGACACATGGAGAACCACCCAATGGAGTGGTAGATGATCTACTTGACACATATCTGTAGCCAAAGAGACACATGGACCACACCATAGGATCAATAGGGACAATAGGAAAGAGCTCCGAAAATCAAGGAATCTACATATTGTGGCCGGTACTCTATATTATAAAGAACCTAATGGCTTATTATTGTAGTGTGCAGAAGATGCAAAACAAAAAAATCTACTCGAACAAGCTCATGTGAACCAATGGAGAATGCATAAGGGCATTAATTGAACAACAAGGGAGTTGAAAAGATTAGGGGGTATATTGGTCAGACATGCAAAAGGATGCACATGAATACATTCTAAATTGTCAAGAATGCCGAGAGAACACCCCCGATGATTATTCATCTTTACAGTTCTCCACTATAGCACCATAATGGAGTCAAGCATTAGTGAAGTTTTTGTAATCACAAAATCATGAGGAAGGAGCAAGTCTAGCAAGAAAGAGGGCTTTATAAGAAATGAGTAAAGATTACATTATAGTTGGAAGACAATTATTCAAAATGGGAAAGGATGGTCAACTACGGTTATGTGTTCATGAAGGAGAATACTTACCTGTAATAGAGATGTCTCATGCAAGTCCAACAAGAGGTCATTTTTCAACCAAAAAGACTATAAAAATGATTCTCTTTGCAAGCCTATGGTGGCCAACTCTACACACGGATGCCAATACATATGTACAAAGTTGTGAAGTGTGCCAAAGAACCAAATATCCTATAAGGAGAGATGACATGCCTCTAAGACCCATGATTTGTGTAAGAGCATTTTTGAAATGGGATATTGACTTCATAGCACCTGTAAACCCTCTTACAAAAGGATCACATGCTGAATATATTATTGTGGCCATGGACTATTTGACAAAATGGATGGAAGCAAAAGTGACTAGGAAAAATGATGCCCAAACCATAGCTAAATGTCTATTTGAAAATATCTTCGTGTTTCAAACTTCTGATAGAAATTGTTAGCGATAGAGGGACACATTTCATCAATGAAGTGATTGAATTGTTGATGAATGCATTTCTTCTGATTCACAAGAAATCATATCCTTATCATCCACAAGCCAATGGACAAGCTCAGAGTTCCAATAAAGTGCTATGCATAGTTTTAACTAAAATAGTTAACAATGGAAGGTCAAATTGGGACAAACAATTGCATCATGCAATATGGGCCTTCCGTGTGGCGTACAAGACGGCCATTGGAGCTACTCCATTCAATTTAGTGTATGGAAAAAATGTAACTTTGCCAATTCATTTTTTAGTCCCTACGTTATGAGTAGCGCAACAAAACGAATGGACAGGCAACGAACTATCTCAACAATTGGATCGAATTGAAAAATTGCATGAGACAAGACTACAAGCAATGGCAAGAATTTATGCAACGAAAAGAAGACAAAAAGCATATTACAATGCACATATTAAATATAAGGGCTTAAAGGAAGGAGATTTAGTATTGGTATACACATTGAAACAACACGCGAAAAAGCTACAACAATGTGGATATGGACCACTTTTGATAAATTGAATATCCACTAGCAGAGCAGTGAACTTAGCCACATTAGATGGAGACGTACTTCCTAATTACATAAGTGGCTGTAGAGTCAAAAGGTACATGGAACCATTAACTAAAAAAATGTTGGCAAGACTCCTAAGAGCATAGAACCGAAAAAGGGAAGCAGAAAGGATGAGAGAAGAAGCTCAAATTGAAGCACTAGAGCGAATCAGGAAAAGGAAAGAGTGGATAAGACAACAAGATGAATGGTATATATAAAGAGAAGAACCTATACCCATGGCAAACTATCAAATAGGTAATGCTGAGAACTGTTGGAGTAGATGTCTTCGGAAGCACACGAACATCACAAGGAAGAAGAAGAAGCTTGGAGCACAACACACAATACTGAATGTATTACCACTAGGATGTACAAAGAATAATAACCCGCTAGGGCTATAGGCATATATACAAGCCGGGAAAAAACCTCCTAAAGGGGGAAAAAAGTGCCCCCGTGGTCCTAGTGTGTTCACACACATCACTACCTAAATATATCCACAAACCCCCCTAGGAGTGATGTGGTGAACAAGGAGCTGGCACTCATGTATAAGGAGTGCCAAGCTATGTGGAATCAATCCACAAAAGAAAGTAAGCCCAAAGATTTGCGGAAAGCTTCAAACTTCTCCCTAGGTAGAGTCTTTGTGAAAAGGTCTGCAATGTTCTCCTGCATGGGCACATATACCAAGCTGATCTCTCCAATAAAGAACCTCTCCCTGACATAATGATAATGCACCTCAATGTGCTTAGTGCGAGCATGGAACACAAGGTTCCTCGCAACTGCCAATGCGCTCTGACTGTTAGTGAAGATGGTGGTCGTAGAAGATTGACTAACACCCAAATCAACCATAAGGCATCTGAGCCACACACACTCAACAATCATTGTGAAAGCTGCCCTATACTCAGCCTCACAACTGGAAGTGGCCACAATAGGCTGCTTCTTGCTCAACCAAGATATGCATGAGCTACCAAGCATGAAGTAAAAACCACTAGTGGACGCACGATTGCATAGCAACCAGCCTAGTCAAAGTAAAAAAAAGCATGTAAATTTGGCAACCAGCCTAGTCAGAGTCAGAAAAAGCATGTAAAACTAGCGATAGTGATCCCCCCTTGGGATAAAACAGTCCAAGTAGCTGGGTACCACTCAAGTAGCTAAAGATGCCCTTAACTACCTGCCAATGCTTGACTCCTGGGCAATGCGTAAACCTGCTCATCTATGAGACAACAAACTGAATATCTTGCTGAATAATGCATAAGTATATCAAGCATCCAACAACTTGTTGATATAGAACAACATCAAATGCATCTCCAACATCATGAAGACTCAATCGTAATCATGAATCCATAGGAGTGGCAATAGATTTATAGTCTTCAAGGCCAAAATGCTGCAATAATGTGTCAATATATTTGATTTGACACAAATCCATTCAACCATCAATGTGCATAAACCGAATGCCCAAATAATGATGCAAATGCCCCAAATCAGACATCTCAAATGAGGCATGCAAACCAGCCTTAAAATCAGCAATATGCTTCTCATGAGGACCAATGAACAAAATTTCATCAACATACACAACAATGATTAGAAGTACATCATTAGCACGCTTAACATATAAGGTGCTTTCAGTTGGTCTGTTCTCAAAACCATGTGTAATCAGATAGGCATGTATCTTTTCATACCAAGACGTGGTGCTTACTTTAAACCATATAATGCCTTCTTTAACTTGCACACCTAGTTTTCATGCCCTTTCTACACAAAGCCACAGGGCTGAAAAACATACACTTCTTCATGCAAGTCACCATTCACAAATGTTGTTTTAATGTCCAACTGATGTACATTCCAACCATGATGAGTTGCAAGTGCACAAATGCTATGAACAATAGTCATTCGGCAAGTAGGATCAAGGTCTCATCAAAATCGATGCCTCTTTCCTAAGCATAACCCTTTGCAACAAGCCTAGCCTTAATCCTGTCAACTGGTCCATTAGGCTTACGCTTAAGCTTGTATACCCACTTACTACCAATGGCCTTCTTGCCAAGAGGCAAGTCACATAAAGACCAGGTACCATCTTTCATGATAGCATCATATTCAAATTGCATTGCAGCCATCCAATGTTCAGAATTTTGTGCTTCATCAAACAAAGCAGGCTCAATCCCATCACAAAGACTAGGGGCAGCCATAGCATAGCAATCTGATGCAAAAGAGGCACTATGAGAGCCTGAACGAGTACAGTATGATGGAGGTGCATCTAATTTGCTATCATGCAAAGTCTGCACTAGCCATTTTGGCATAGTGTTTGCTTCCTCAATATCAGCTCTCTCATCTAGAAGTGCATCATGTAAATCTCCATCAGAAATAGAATGATCTGCATCATCACATGAAACCTGTAATGGTTGAGAAGTTGCCTCATTAGGACCAACACTAGACTATCCACCTATAAAAAGAGGAAGCAAATTATCATATATGTCTTTGGAGCTAACCGATGTCTCTTTCGTACACGAAAGTAAAGGTTGAATAACATCTTCCACAAAAACAACATCACAGGTAACCAAAATATGCTAGTCTGTGGATGATACAGACGATAGCCTTTGCTTTCAGAACTGTACCCAACAAAAATACATTGTATTGCTTTACCATCCAACATCCTGTGATGTTGTTCAGGCAGTAATGCATATGTCAGACAACCAAAGACATGCAGATGAGCAAGAAATGGCTTGTGACCATGCCAAACCTCATATGGAGTGATAGGTTGCAATGCTTTAGTTGGACACATGTTAAGTACATATGTTGCACACATGATAGCCTCAAGCCAGAAACTATGTGGTAAAGCCTGACTCTTGACCTTACACCTCATCATCTCCATGAGTGACCTATTCTTCCATTCAAAAACTCCATTCTATTGAGGTGTACACGGCACTCTACATTGATGTTTGTTGGAGTTAGACGTCTGCGGAAGCATGCGAATAGCACAAGGAAGAAGAAGAAGAAGCTTGGAGCACAACACACAATACTGAATGTATTACCACTAGAATGTACAAAGATAATTAACCTGTTAGGGCTATAAGCATATATACAAGCTGGGGGGAAAAAACCTCCTAAAGAGGGAAAAAGTGCCCTGGTGATCCTAGTGTGTTCACACACATCACTACCTAAATATATCAACAAATCCCCCCTAGGAGTGATGCAGTGAACAAGGAGTTGGCACTCATGTGTAAGAAAGTGCCAAGCTATGTGGAATCAATCCACAAAAGGAAGTAAGCTCAAAGCTTTGTGGAAAGCTTCAAACTTCTCCCTAGGCAGAGCCTTCGTGAAAAGGTTTGCAATGTTCTCCCACATGGGCACATATGCCATGCTGATCTCTCTAGCAGAGAACCTCTCCCTAACATAATGATAATGCACCTCAATGTGCTTAATGCGAGCATGGAACACAGGGTTCCTCGCAACTGCCAATGTGCTCTGACTATCAGTGAAGGTGGTGGTGGCAGAAGATTGACCAACACCCAAATCAGCCATAAGACGTATGAGCCACACACACTCAACAATTGCTATGAAAGCTACCTTATACTCAGCCTCACAACTGCAAGTGGCCACAATAGGCTACTACTTGCTCAGCCAAGATATGCATGAGCTACCAAGCATGAAGCAAAAACCACTAGTGGACACACGAGTGTCATGGCAACTAGCCGAGTAAGAGTAAAAAAAAGCATGTAAATTTGGCGGTAGTGATCCCCCCTTGGGATAAAACAATCCAAGTAATCGGGCACCACTCAAGTAGCAAAAGATGCGCTTAATTGCTTGCCAATGCTTGACGCCTAGGCAATGCATAAATCTGCTCATCTGTGAGACAACAAACTGAATGCATAAGTAAATCAAGCATCCAACAGCCTGCTGATAGAGAACAACATCAAATGCATCTCCAACATCATGAAGACTCAATCGTAAACCTGTCTCCATAGGAGTGGCAATAGGTTTACAGTCTTCAAGGCCAAAATGATACAATAATGTGTCAATATATTTCCTTTGACACAAAGCCATTCCACCATCAACATGCATAAACTGAATGCCCAAATAATGATGCAAATGCCCCAAATTGGACATCTCAAATGAGGCATGCAAATTAGCCTTAAAATCAAGAGTGTGCTTCTCATGAGAACCAGTGAGCAGCATATCATCAACATACACAACAATGATCAGAAGCACATCATTAGCACGCTTAACATATAAGGTGCTTTCAGTTGGACTATTCTCAAAACCATGTGCAATCAGATAGGCATGTATCTTTTCATATCAAGCACGTGGTGCTTGCTTTAAACCATATAATGCCTTCTTTAACCTGCACACCCGGTTTTCATGCCCTTTCTACACAAATCCATGAGGCTAAAAAACATACACTTCTTCATGCAAATCACCATTCAAAAATGTTGTTTTAATGTCCAACTCATGTAGATTCCAACCATGATGAGCTGCAAGATGCACAAATGCTATGAACAATAGTCATTCGACAAGTAGGTGCAAAGGTTTCATCAAAATCAATGCCTCTTTCCTATGCATAACCCTTTGCAAAAAGCCTAGCCTTATACCTGTTAACTGTTCCATTAGGTTTACACTTCAGCTTGTATACCCAGTTAGTGCCAATGGCCTTCTTGCCAAGAGGCAAGTCACATAAAGACTAGGTACCATTTTTCATGATAGCATCATATTCAGATTGCATTGCAGCCATCCAATGTTCATAATTTTTTGCTTCATCAAACGAAACAGGTTCAATCTCATCACAGAGACTAGAGGCAGCCATAGCATAGCAATCTGATGCAAAAGATGGGCATAGTTTTTGCCTCCTCAATATCAACTCTCTCATCAACAAGTGCATCATGCAAATCTGCATTAGAAATGGAATGATTTGCATCATCACATGAAACCAACAATGGCTAAGAAGTTGCCTCATTAGGACCAACACTAGACTGTCCGCCTGTAAAAGGAGGCAGCAAAGTATCATACATGTCTTTGGAGCTAACAAATGTCTGCTTTGTACATGAAAGTAAAGGGTGAAGAGCATCTTCCACAAAGACAACATCACGGCTAACCAAAATGCATTGAGTCTGTGGATGATACAAACGATAGCCTTTGCTTTCAGAATTGTACCCAATAAAAAAACATTTTACTGCTTTATCATCCCATTTCCTACGATGTTGTTCATGCACTAATGCATATGTGTTGGCATAAAAGCAATGAGGAGACAGAGTAGTCAAGTACAATCCGGCATATAAGAGGCCTTATCATTTTCTCCATAATTTATTTTCTATCAAAGTGATTTTCATCACTACACAAACATTGTAAATACCGTTTTTCATAGATTAGACTCCATTTTGTTCAAGCAGAGGAGTCCTTGAGCTTGATGAGTATTAGAAGTACTTGCGTATCAATTTTGATAATTTTTTGATTCCATTTGAACCCTCAAATAAGCTCTGGAACTTAATTTTTAACTAGGCCAAACACTAGGTTTGGATAGGGCCAAAACCTAGTAAAAAATATAAAACGAGCTAGAGAGCTCATTTTTGGGGTTAGCTTGTTAGAGTTTTGAGCTATTGTAAGAGACTTTTTGAGTAATACAAAGAACTCCATTGTTCCTCTCTTTGTTCTTGCCTTGTGTGTGTGTGTATGTTTGTGCATGTTTGTGTGCTTCTCACTCATGCACATGTGCCATCACTTGCTCATAGTTGTCATAATAGTCCTCATGTCTCCACGAATTGACAATTATGAGGTGGATCTCCTCATGTTGGTACTTGCCATTGTGCTAGAGTGACACCAAATTTGGCATCGTTGTCGGGGAGAGAGCTTCGAGGACGAGTGTGTGATGGTAAGATGTAGAGTTGTGACGTTGGAGTCATAGGTATTTTCTTTATTTTCCATCACTTTTTCTTACTTTCTTCATCACCATCATCATCCTCACCATCTCCCACCTCCATCTCCACCTTCACAAAAATTTCAGTTTTTGGTCATATTCCCCTCCCCACCTCATTCCCCTCATTTTGCTTGTGAGAGAGAGCAAGAGAGAGCTTGTGTGTGATTTGTTTTTGTGTGTTTTTAAGCTTTTGCTACAGGTTCTAGCTGTATCACCATCTCCAACAGCTTGTGCAGGTACAACAGACCGCTGCACAGGTCTTGAAACGATGAACTTTGTCTATCGCGACAGACAGAGAAAGTTGGTATTTTGTGTTTGCATGCATGGCACGATAATCTACACCATTAGAAAACTCCAAATCATTAGAAAGATCCAAAGAATTTGTGTTTTTTCTATCTATGATGAGAGACAACATCTATCATGACAGACAACATCTATCACGACAGATAGGACCCCATGATAGATAGCGTCTATCATGACAAACACCCATCTATCACGACAAACCAAAACCACGATAAATGACATATATCATCTATCATGATAGATAGCCCTTACGATAGACGATAGACCCTGTCTATCGCAACAGACACCCATCTATCGTGACGAACCAAAACCACGATAGACGATAGGTATCGTCTATCGTGACAAACAGCCCTCACGACAAACGATAGACCCCGTCTATCATGACAAACACCTGTCTATCATGATAGACACCCATCTATCATGACAGACACCCATCTATCATGAGAGACCAAAACCATGATAGACGACAGATACCGTCTATCACGACAGACAACCCTCACGACAGATGATAGACCCCGTCTATCATGTCAAAACACCGGTCTATCGTGACAGACTGAAATCCATGATAGATGACAAATACTGTCTATCGTGACAGACACCGATCTATCGCGACAGGAAACCACGTGCGACAGACACCATCTATCGCGACGAACACCATCTATCGCAACAGACACCATCTATCGTGATAGATAGGCATTCTTGACAAAAATTAAAGTGGTAATTTTTTTTGAAAATTTGGGCTAATTTTGAACTCCTTGACTTGAGCTTCTCAAATGATGCATTTAAAGATTTATCTAAAGCTCTTTCTAGATACTGTGAAAGATTACTTGTAGAGAAGCCAACACTTCTAGATGAAGATTTGATTGGCGACAAAAAGATGTGGGGATTTACTCATTTGGATGGAGATAGTCATTTATGGAGGTTGTTGAGAACAAAGGAACAATAAGATTTGATGTTGAAGAATTGATTTAGGATGAAGTTGAGGTTAAGGTATGTCCAAAATCACTTGCCTTGTAACTGTGTGAGCAAGTACGAGTTGTGGAGTGAGTGTGTGTGTTTCTCGCCAGTCACTATTTTGGCCATAACTTGAAGAGTAGTTTTCAGATTTGAGTGAAAATAGACAAGTAGATGTGTCTCGTTGAGATCTTCAAAAGGAACCCGGTATTGGCCATATTCACAGTTCCGAGCTAGGAGAAACATTCGAATTTGTATTTACTGCTGTAAGTGGTATCGTGGCAGACACTTTTAGAGATTAAGTGAGTTGGAGAGGTAGTTTGGTCTTTTCTCATACATTTTAGCTAAACCACTTCATTGCCCATAATGTGCGCACATGTCCTCATACACTTGGTTAGGTCCGTTCTTCGGATTGATAATTAAGTGTATGTCAATCCACCACTATACTTACTTGTGTGGCAAACGAGATTTAGTCTCTTTGACACAAGTCTCTAAGACTTCTTGACTGAGGTAACACACATTTTTGGTGCCGTTGCTGGGGAACACACTCAACCAAGGTGCCTTCATGATGGTTATAGCTCTGGAGTGAAGAAATCGTACTTGTAGTGTTGATGTGTGAAACATCACAAGAAATGAATTAATGTGACACTAGACAACCTCGATGGTCACCATTAACTCATTGCCACTCAAAACTTTGAGAAATGATAGCCAAAACCAAGAACTTTACTTCTTCAAACTTTTCCAATCACTAAAATGATATACCTTCAGTATTTTGTTAATTTCTCTTAGCACAAATATTATTTCTCCAAGATCTTTTGGTAGATGAAAACAGAAGAGTAGAGCTTTCCAACAAGCTATCATATGCAAGAAATGGATCTCTACAACTCAAGATATAGCCTTCACAAGATGACTATGTATAACTGCCAAAATTGGAAATTCTTCCTATTATAGTAAAAAGCACCTGTCTAAAAATGGAGTTCGATGCCTAGCATCGACTTGCAACGAGAATTCAATGCTGGGCATCAACTTGGGGTGTTTTTAGCCACTTTTCAACAAGGATTCGATGCTAGGCATTGACTTCGCGCATAAAACCTCACCCTTTTAGATACCAAAATAATATATGATTTCATGCACACTTCAAACAACACTTATCAACTGGAATTCGAGGCCAAGCATCGAGTTGCTCCAACAAAGTCATGATTTGCAAACACTTCAGCACTGAATGAAATAGATAAATGAAAATATGACTTATCAGCAGAGATTCGATGCCAGGCATCGACTTGCTTGGAAAACTTGATCTTTTGAACTCATCACACAGGAGACAAGCATGGAGATGATGGAGAGAGTCTCGTACACAGAACTTTAACTATTTCTTCTCATAGCTATGGAAAACTCAAAAGTTTTATAGGTGCTTTCTCACTCAAAGAAGCCCGACTATACTTAGTCATACAAAATGAACTCCTTCTCACATTCTATCAGTCTCTTCCACTTCTTCTCTCTCATCGCGTCAGTTGATACAAACTAACTTATATAGATTTTCTCATTCCCGTGATTTTTAAAAACATTCTAGAACTAAAGTGAACTAACTTTACAAATAAAATACACTTGTGAATTTGTCCCTTCACATAGGCATGTGGTTTTCTTCTAAAGCTTTGACCTTCAAATATATGTCCAATTAATGAGTGTTTCTCCAACAACTCCCCCTCAATCACTAATTGACATTCTCTGTTTCTTCATATCATCTTCTTTTCTTTTACTCCTGCCATGCTTTTGAATCTGCTGGTCTTCACACCATCCAAGCTCTTTGTCATTATGTCTGCTATCTAATCTTTTATAGAAATGTACTCCACTTCAATTTCTTTCTCCATTACCTTTTCTCTTAGGAAATGATAATGTATCTCTATATATTTTGTTCTTGCATGAAATACTGGATTTGCTGCAAGATAAAGTGAACTCATATTATCTCCATGTATTGTAGGTATACCTTGATCAATGCCCAAGCTTTTGAACAATGTCTGCATCCATATGACCTCCTTAGTTGCTTCCACAAGTCCTTTGTACTCAGCTTCACTTGATGATAATGCTACTGTATGTTGTTTCTTTGAACACCAACTTACAAGCTTATCACCAATGTATATCATGTAACCATGAGTTGATCTTCTGTCATCTTGATTACCTGCCCAGTCTGAATCACTATATGCTCTCAAATTCAAATCTGATGTAAAAGGATAATATAATCCTTCCTTTATAGTTCCTTTGATATATCTAAGAACTCTTTGACGTGCAATCCAATGTGGGTCCTTTGGACAATGCATGAATTGTGACAAAACTCCTACTGCATAACTAAGATCAGTTCTTGTTAGTGTAGCATAAATCAAACTACCCAAAAGAGATTAATACTTCCTCATATCTTTGTATTCTGCACCATCATATTTACTGAGCTTGTGATTAAGTTCAAGTGGAGTTGAAGCTTCTCTGCAATTTTCTATATCAAACTTCGTCAATAGATTCAGAAGATACCTTTCTTGTGATACATATATGCCATGATCTATATAAGTGACTTCCATTCCAAGAAAGTATGATAACTTTCCTAGATCACTGATCTTGAATTCTTTCTCAAGTAATCTCTTTACCTCCTTGATTCCTTCATTTGAAGTACCTGTGATTATAATGTCATCTACATAAATACAAATGTAGATTGTACCTTCCTCTGCTCTTTTGATGAGTAGACTTGGATCTGCTTTTGAACTTTGATATCCAAGTTCATTCAGATACTTCACCAGTCTATAGTTCCATGCTCTTGGATCTTGCTTCAATCCATAGAGTGCTCTTCTCAGCCTGCAAACAAAATTTGGATACCTGGAATCTATAAACCCTTGAGGTTGTTCCATGTATACCTCATCTGATATGTATTCATTCAAGAATGCATTATTTATATCCAATTGACTTAGGGTCCATCCTTTTGAAGCTGCAATAGCAATGATTGTCCTTATAGTTGACATCTTAGCTACAGGACTGAATGTCTCATCATAATCTATGCCATAGGTTTGGGCATAGCCTTTCACCACCAGTCTAGCTTTGTATCTGGCTATACTTCCATCTACAAGCTTCTTCACTTTATAAACCCATTTATTTCCAATTAATTTCTTACCATTTGGTTTAGGAACAAGTTCCCATGTCTTGTTCTCCTCCAGTGCATTGAATTCTTCCTTCATTTCTTCTTCCCATTGTTTCTTACCTTTTGCTTCATCATAGTTTTGAGGTTCTTCATCATATTTGACCATATATGCATAGTTCTTCTGAGTTATGTAAGAAGTATCATAAGAATACCTTTCTGGTTGCCTTCTAGTCCTACTTGACCTCCTTGGTTCATATTCTTCATAAGTATCTGGACTCTTCATCAAATATAGGAGCTTCTTCATTCCTTCTTATTGATCCACTTCTAGATGTACTTGCTTGCATATAGTCTTCATCTCTATTCACCTGCACAATTGATTTTCCTTTCTCACATCTTCTTACCTCTTCTTCAAATTCTTTAGCTGTATCACTTTGATCTACATACCAACTTTTCTCTTCATCAAATGTAACATCTCTAGAAACAAGAAATTGTTTGGTTAGAGGATTCCACAACCTGTAACCCATCTGCTTTTCATCATAACCAATGAACGCATATTTTTCTGCCTTTGGTTCAAGTTTATGTCTAAGTTGTGATGGAACATAAGCATATGCAATTGATCCAAACACTTTACAATGATCTAGTGTTGGTTTCTTACCCCACCAAGCTTCATATGGAGTCATTCCATTTAGAGCTGCACATGGTAATCTATTCACAAGATATGTAGCTGTATTTACAACCTCAGCCCAAAGATAATTTGGACAATTCTTCTCCTTCAACATAGCTCTAGCAAACTCAACCAAAGTCCTATTCCTTCTTTTTGCTACACCATTTTGTTGTGGTGTATACCTGCAAGTTATTTCTCTCTTAATACCTGCATTCCAAAGATAATCATTGAAATCTTGGGAGAATTATTCTTCCCCTCCATCAGACCTCAGTCTTTTAAGCTTTTGAGATGTGACTCTCTCTGCATATGCATGGAAATGCTTGAAAGCTCCAAACACTTTTGATCTTTCCTTCAAAACATATAATGTTATCCATCTTGTAGCATCATCAATGAAAAGATCCATCATGTTTGAATCCTTTCTTTTGAAATGGTAACTTTTGTGCTTTTCCCATTTGACATGTTTCACATTTATAAACCATATGTTGACTCTGCACATTTGGTAATCCTAGTATAGACTGATTAGCAGCCATAGCTTTAATTCCTCTTTCATTGAAGTGACCTAATCTCTTATGCCAGAGATCAAGTTCTGTAATCACTCCTTCACCATGTGTGAGCAAAGCTTGACCAATGTTCCCTTGTACTCTTAAAGTAAAGAGTCTACCTTCTTTCTTACCAGAGACAATCTGATTATATCCATTCTCTGGATCTTCAACAAATACTCATTCATTTGTAAACTTGACTTGAAACCTTTTTCAACTATCTATCCCACACTAATCAAGTTTTTAGGTATTGTGGGAACATACAAAACATTGGTTAGCAAATTTGCTCCACTCTTGCATTTCACTTTTCCAATTGAATGTACACTATGTCTTGTATTATCACCTGTTTGAACTGTATGACTAGAAATACCTTTTTCCAATTCTGACATCAATTCTATGTTTCCTGAAAAATGATTAGAACATCCAGAGTCAATGAAAAATACCTTTAGATCTTCTTTATATGATGTGCTGATTGAGTTCATCATCAATGATGTATGACCTTTCTATGTGTCATTTGCATAATCGTAATAGGTGGTGTTGTAGGATTGATTCTGTCCCCAACTTCTTCCTCCACCTCTACCATAGCCTCCTCTTTGACTTTGTCTACCTCTTTGAAAATTACTTTGATATCTTCCACCTCTGCCTCTACTATTGTTATTTTGATTTTGATTTGATCCTTGCTGATTGTGCCAACAATCATGAGCCAAATGATTACTCAATCCATAGATCCAGCAAGCCTTCTTGTTGTTATTCTGATTACCTCTTCCTCTTCCAAAAGCTCTTGGTCTTCCTCTACTAGTGCCTTTACCTCTGGCATAATAAACTTGAGAAGTTGACTCTTCTTCATCCTTTGCTTTACCTTTATCTCCTTTCTTCTTATTCTTCATGTACATTGCAGAACTTTGTCCTTTATCTCCATCTCCCTTCAAGTCTTGCTCATATGTGAGCATCAAACCAAGTAATTAATTCAAATCTGGAACATAATGATTTAATGAAAGTTCTATTGATAAGGCAAAAGGTTTCCACCTTTCATCCCCTCTCAAACCTGCAAGTAGTTGAGCAATCAATCTGTGATCTTCAACATCTTCATCTATGGATCCAAGACTATCTGCAAGATCCTTCATCTTAGTGACATAATCACTAATACTTTGACTTGGCTTCTTCTTGAATGTTGTAAACTCTGACCATAGACTTGCTTTCCTTGCTTTGGTAGTACTTTGGAAATGAGATTCCAATGCATTCCATATATCTTCAGATGATTCCAATCCTATGATGTGTGGTAGCAAATGATCTGAGATTGTATTGTAGATGTAAGCTTTTGCATTTGCATCCTTCTTCTGCCAATGCTTTAAAGCATCAAGTTCTTCTTTCTTTGGTTGGCTTTCATCTTCAAATACTGGCTTCTCTTCTTCACCTATTACATATACCATGAGATCCTTACTCATAAGTAAGGCTTCCATTCTCATTACCCATGCAAGGTAATTATCTCTGTCCAGTTTGTCAATGGAGATATGATCTGCCATACTCCTTTCCTTCTGATGCAACGTATGAGCTTAAAGGATAAAGGATAATACCTTTTGGAGTTCTTTGTGTATGAGGATACTAAAGGACAAGAGAGGAAACAAGTAGACCACGAGCAAGAAAACAGTAAAACTGTAGAACCTAGAATACAAATAGTGGAAGATTTAGAAGACCCACGCGAGAGTACCCAAACAACGAAAAGCAAAAAGTGGAAGGAAAGGAGAGAAAAACTCAAGGAAAAATGGACGAGAAACAAAAACAAGGAAGACAAGAAGCCTACGCGCAGCCATAAGAAATCTAAGGAACTCGAAATTCAGGAAGAGCTTTCTCTTACACCGCAGATAAGAGAGCCAAAAAAGCCGGGATCAATTCTAGCCGACCTGAAACTAGACGATTTGGACATGTGTTTGAATGCATATCAAGCTAGAATTAAGAAGGGACCAAATGTAGAGCAGCATGAAAAGCTTTACCCACAAGGGGAGTTAGAAAAGGAAAGGCTAGCAATATGTAGAAAACTCATAGAGGTAGCTCAGGCCACCCTAAAGAAGACTATCCCAGCCCTCCCCGAGACGAGAATATCCGAGGAGCAATACAATTATTGTATCAAATCCAAGGACAAAAAACCAAATGAAAAGGTTGGTAAATCAGAACTATTGAAAACCTAGGGCAAACCTATGTCCACCGTCCCGGATTTAGAGGCTGACTAGACGAGAGAATTGTGGAATAGACTTTGAGAAGATCAATGGAAAAGGAATGGAGTTGCAAAACCTCCTTTTGAGGAATTAAATGTGGAAGATTTTCAATCAACGCCAAACATGGAAGAAATATATGAAGAAGTCTCTAGACTAGACCAAAATAGGGAAGAAGCCGAGAGCATTTCGACCCTACCAAATTACATGGGAGAGTACGAAAAAGAATCCATAATCTTTCGTGTGCCCACAGTACAAGGAAAAGAGAAGGGAAACTCAGATAAGAACTCACACAATCTAACAGAACTCAAAAAAACCAAAGTACAGTGCCAATCGACTGTGGAAGAATTACTTCGTGTTAAACCATAATTATGGAAACAATTAGCAGGACAACTGGAGTTAGAGCAAGAGAAGAACGAAAAGGAAAGCAAGGGAAATGAAAACCCATCTAATGTACAAATACCAGTGGATAAGGTTGGAGAATTTAGCAAAGGAGATGAGGGTAACACATGTCTACCAGTCACATACAATGGATACATGACTAAGGCCATACTAGACACAGGTGAAGGAGTAGGTATCACTACCAAAGAAATTTGGGAGAAATGGAGAAAGCCCGCCCTAGGACCCACTCATATGAAGCTTCAATTAGCAGATGGCCATGTTGAGAAACCCTTGGGAATATTAGAAAAGATCAAATTAACCACCTATGGAGTTGAATTTGAGCACACTTTAGCCATCTGTCAATTTGGAAAAGCAAATAACTATGAGATGATATTAGGACGACCCTTCATGAGACAGCTTAGGGCTGTACAAGATTGGGGACGAGACTCTTTATACCTCCAACATCAAGGAAACACTACCAAGATAAATTTGCATACCTTTGCATACCGAGATGTACCTCCATTACAATGGAACCCCATACACAAGGAGGAAGATGATTTGTCTATCCATAGTGCTGGATCAAGCGATCAATCTTGGATGCATGAGGATGCCCAATTATGGATGTGTAAAGAAGCCAAGAGAGAGGATAACAAAAGGCAGTTATGGCCCATAGGACATCCAAATTATCGACCCGTAGAGGACCCAATGTACATGCCTCAAATCTTTCCTGAGGAATCATTCAAACCGCATGGATGGATGGAGATCCTAGCAACCTTAGATGTATGTGTGAATGAAGAGGTCTTGACAATGAATGAATGTGTACATCTGTCATCAACAAATTTCACAACCAAGCCAATCTTGGCTAATGCAGAAACCGATAACAGATTCTTCTTGATCCCTGGCACAAATAAAGCATCTGACAAAGTGAAAGAACTACCATCAACAGTAGTCAAAATGATCTTACCAACTCCCATAACAGCATAAGAGGAGTTGTTGGCACATGTAACAGTATTCCCTGTAGGGGCAGGCTCGAGTGAAGAGAAGACACTGTGCTGCGAGGTAATATGTTTGGTCGCCCCACTGTCAAAGTACCAAACATCTGAGTCTACTGCAGACATGCATTGATCATGAGAAGATGGGTCAAAACTGCAGACAATAGTAAACGCCCATTCTTCTTCCTGCACAAGATTTGCAGACTCTGTTTTTTGTGTAGAGGCCTCTGCAACAACCATTCCAGCCTCTTTCTTCTTTGCCTCTTTAGCAGCCAGTTTTGGACAATTCTTTATGATATGATCATTCCCTTTACAGTACTTACAAAACAATTTCTGCTTTTCTAATTTCTTCTCATCTTTATCTTCCTTCTTTGAATATGCAGAATTAGTAGATATTTGCTTACTAGTTGAAGAGCTCCATTTTCCTTTGCCCTTCTGACTAGCCAGGAAAGCTTGATGTGCAACTCGCATAATGGACCTGTTTTGCCTAGACTGATCTTCCTGCAACAGAACAGAGACTAACTCCTCAAATGACAAGGCATTTGGATTGCCTTTCATCATCAACCAAAGAGTAGAAGCAAAACTCTGATATGAATCAGGAAGACCATTCAGAACGGTCTACACAAGCGAGCTATTTGGTATAACCTCATCAGCAGAAATCAATTGTTCCTTCAAGTCTTTGATCTTTATTAGGAAATTGTCAATAGAATCACCTTCATTCATGTGCTCACTCTCCAACTGTTTTCGGAGGTAAGCAACACGAGCCTCATTCCTAGCTTGGTACAATGTGGTAAGTGTATCCCAAGCATCCTTAGCTGTTCTACAAGAGCGAACATGAGGAATAAGGGCACGTTTGACAGACAAAGCTATCAATGCATGTGCCTGGGCATCTCTGCCATCCCAACGAATCTGCTCTGCAGTAGGTGCAGCAGAAACAGCAGCACAAATAGGAATCTGCGGAATATCATCTTCGACACCATCTTCATCAGCTCCAGCACCTGTATTTGCAGTACCTGTAGTCAGAGGTGTAACAAGACATCTTTCAACACCTTGCACAATGTTCCACAATCCTTTTGCAACCAATACATGTCGCATCATATAAGCCCATAATGGGTAGTTGGTACCATCCAAATTATCCTCAACAGCCAACATACGGAATACATCACTGCTTTCAGCCATGGCCGGTGAATAAAATACCTTGATGCAATAAATTGACTATATCTCAAAAATTTGAACAGAATTACCCCAACAAATTCTGCTAGACTTGTAGCAGACTTCGAGACCCTTATACTGGCGAATAGAAACTGGTATATACCTTTGGCACAAAAAGATGAAATAGCCTGCACAAGCGCTGCAATAATGCATTCGGAGGCCGAAATGAGCTCAGATCGCGATTTCGGCACCAGACAGCAAAGCTGTTTTGATCTCTGAAACACCCTGAGTATGCTCACCAAATTTCATGTGAATCTGAGACTACAAACGGAGGAGTGTCGACGGTACCCTAAATGAAGCAACGGCCTGCTCTGATACCAATTGTTTGACATAGATGTCTGCGGAAGCACGCGAACAACACAAGGAAGAAGAAGAAGCTTGGAGCACAAACACACAATACTGAATGTATTACTAGAGAATGTACAAAGATAAGTAGCCCATTAGGGCAATAGGCGTATATACAAGCCGGGGGAAAAAAACCTCCTAAAGAGGGAAAAAAGTGCCCCGATGGTCCTAGTGTGTTCACACACATCACTACCTAAATATATCAACAAAATAGCCATACAGATGCCTAAAAGAGAGGCAAGAGAAGGAGAGGCATATGACAACAAGGAACAAACAAAAAAAATCATAGTGATTGTAGAAGATGGAGAAGAAAGATGTACATACATAGGAAAAGATGTGTCATCAGAGGAGGAAGAAGAGTTGATACGGTTGATTCGAGAATATCGAGATGTATTTGCCTAGACCTACAAGGATCTCAAGGGGGTGGAACCCTCCATTTGTTCTCATAGAATACTAAGGACACCAGAAGCAAAACCATCTAAACAACGCCCTTACACGTATAACGAGGTCTATGCGGCTAAAATAAAGGAAGAAATAGACAAACTGCTAGCAGCTGGATTCATTTATGAGATAGAACATACCGAATGGGTGTCACCATTAGCTGTTGTACCAAAAAAGAATGGAAAACTAAGAGTGTGCATCAATCTAAAGAAAGCCAATGCAGCCATGATTCGTGATAGTTATCCATTACCTATCACTGACCACCTATTAGAAAGAGTTGCAGGAAAAGAAGTCTATAGCTTCTTAGATGGATTCTCTGGATACAACCAAGTGGCTATTGCTACTGAGGATCAACATAAGACTCCATTCGTGACTGAATGGGAGGTCTATGCTTTCAGAGTGATGCCCTTTGGACTCACTAACGCACCTGCTACTTTCCAAAGGTTGATGTTTCACGTATTCAAAGAATTCCTAAAGAAAAGTATGGAAGTGTATGTAGATGACCTATGTACATATTCAAATCAAAGGCAAGAACACATTCCTAAATTGCGCAAAATATTTGATAAATGTCGACAATATAGAGTCTGCCTGAATCTAGAGAAGTGTGTTTTCATGGTGAGACAAGGGAAGATCTTAGGACACATTGTGTCGAGAAACGGAATATCTACAGATGAAGACAAGATCAAGGTAATTCTAGAACTTCCTAAACCGAAAAATGCGAAAGAAGTGCAAGCATTAATGGGCCATTGTGGATACTACCATCGATTTATCCACATGTACTCCATCATTGCCAAGCCTCTATATGGATTGTTGACTCAATTCACATGGACGGATGAGTGTGAGAAGGCATTTAATGAGTTAAAAAGGCGACTTAGCACAACTCCTATTTTGAAAACGCCTAATTGGAACAAGCCTTTTCATATTCATGTGGACGCTTCCAATTACGCAATATGATGCATCTTAGCTCAACCAATAGATGAAGGAAAATTGGACCATCCAATTGCCTATGCAAGTAGGCAACTGAATCAAGCCGAGAGAAACTATACAACCACAGAACGAGAGGGATTAGGGATGGTGTACATGGTAAAGAAATTCAAACACTATCTCTTAGCTAACAAGTTCAAATTCTTCATAGATCATCAGACCTTATTGTACTTATTCAATAAGCCTTGCAACACAGGAAGACTTGTGAGATGGTTCCTGTTATTGATGGAATTCAATTTTGAAGTAATAGTGAAGAAAGGAAATACCCATGTGAGGGCATATCATCTCTCTAGGTTGACACATGGAGACCCACCAAGCAGAGTACCAGACGATTTGCCAGACACTTATCTATTCAATTTGGAAGTATGTCCGAAGTGGGCAGAAAAGCTAATCCCAATACTCACTCATGGACCTCAACATTCAATTAATAAGGAGAGTAAAAAGGCAATTCTACAATCACGTAACTTACACATTATTGCAGGAAGTGTGTACTATAAGGAACCCAATGGTGTACTATCGAGATGTGTAGAGGAGGACGAGCAAAAGAAGTTGATGGCAAGCTGAAAGTTCCAATAAGGTGTTATGCACAGTATTGACAAAGATAATCAATAGTGGAAGGTCAGATTGGGACAAACAATTGCATCACGCAATTTGGCCTTCCATGTCACTTACAAGACTGCCATTGGAACTACCCCATTTAACCTAGTGTATGGACAGAACGAAATCCTGCCAATTGATTTCTTAGTTCCAACCTTGAGAGTAGCCCAACACTATGAATGGACGGGGCATGAATTATCCAAGCAGCTAGATCAAATCGAGAAGCTACACGAGACAAGAATACAATCTGTTGCCGAAATTTATGCGGCCAAGAGAAGACAAAAGGCATATTATGATGCACACATCAAAGAAAAAGGACTGAAAGAAGGAGATTTAGTGGTGGTCTACACATTGAAGCAACACGCCAAGAAGTTACAAAAATGCGGATATTGACCACTAATAATCAATAGGATCTCAACGAGCGGAGCGATTAATCTAGCTAATCTGGATGGAGATGTTCTTCCTATGCCTTGATAGATTCAGGAGCAGCACTCAGTTGCATACAAAGTACAGTCATCATGCATCCTCGAATGACTATAACACCTACTAAAGCATACATGATAGGTGTTGGAGGTCAAGCCATAGAATGCATTGGAGAAGCTACAGTATCCCTCCACCTAGGAAATTCAACTATGGAACAACGAGTTCTAGTGTGCAGAGACGAGGATCTAATAGAGAACTTGATCCTAGGACAAGACTCGATCATTGAGAATGAGGTAAGCATTCATCTAGCTCAAGGGTACATCTCAACCAAAATAGGGCACAAGGAAATCTTTAGTCTATTAGAAGAGAAATCCTCTCATAGACAGGATATCATCAAGAGTGCTAAACAAATCGTAGAAGAGGACATAACAAATGATTCCATCACAAACCAACCAAAAGAAGAAAGGATTTCAAATCCCAATGCATCCAAGGAGAAAGTAGATTCATCCTACTTGAATGGTGAACAAAAGGGAACCGAGGAGGACAATGCTCCTAAAGCCCTCCATGGAAAAAAGAGATCATCAACATGGAAACCCACTTTCAGTTTCTCGCAGTCAGGGAATGCTAACCTAAAGTGGGTTCGCAAGGATTGAGTGAATGAATCAGAGAAGGCAACGCCAGTACATGTCATTCATCATAGGAAGACAAGGGTGGACAAGGATTCTTCTTCACCAAAATCAGAACCAAAGCGACTTCTGAGAGTATGGCTTCCAACGTCATTGGTAGAAGCCCAAAGAACTCGACAACAAATATGGATTCCAAAGAATGTCAGACAAGTAGCCACTCAAGAGATAGACAAGCATGAGGAAACATTATATCAACACAGCAAAACCATGAATTCGAGCGAGACTCGTCACAGATACCGAAAAAGAAAGACCCCAACAACTCAGACAACAGAGAAGAAAGAAGAAACACATGGCACACGCCAAACGGCAAGAAGACGAAGCTTCAAACTTCAAAAACAACATGGATATGGAAACCAAAGAAGCAAAAAACACCCGAACATCAAGACCTAAAAGATTCCAATTGCACACATGAAGCATTAAATGCACTTAAAGTATGCATGATAGGGCCACAATACAAGGCCATGCATTCGGCACATGATGAACACAACAAAATTAGTGGTGCACATTCCCAAGTTGGGGATAGGTCATAGCTTCTACTTCCTTAACAATGGACCTACTATGTAAATAAATAAATGCTTTGGCTACACTAATTCTTGTTTTCTTTCAGGAGTGAAAATGAACAAAATTATGCGGTAAGAGATCTTACTTATACACGCAAGGGGAATGGAGCGACACAACGAATGAGATGTCACTACAACACACCTCACTAAAGACTTGCTATCAATGGAAGCTAATGCTCTTTTCATTACGAATGCAGATGGCTTCCGAAGATTCTGAAGCTACAATTCAGGAGGTGCTGGAATTCCCTCTGCAAAGTGTGACTAAAGCAAAAGGTCATTGGTTTAGAGAAGATCAATCAGCAAGGGATTATTTGTTCCTGGTGACCATCAAAATCATGGATATAGATCATAAGTTCCTTGTGATGTCCAAAGATTTCAAGGTAGTGCATGAACTCCCATCAACCATGGACATTATGAAGAAAGCGGGCATTCACAAGTATTTTGAATCGCTGATCTACAAACCTGATTTTCAACGATGTACGCAAGTTATGAACACTTTGCAGCGGGCCTTGCATGATCCATTGGTACCTGAAGCAAGAGTCATGGATGGAGCAGGGGAATGGGTCATTATCCAATTTACACATGACCTAATTAAAGAAGCTTTTGGATGGGAGAAGGATGGGAACACGGTATTGAAGGAAGAAAGTCGAGGAGCAAAGACCCGAACATTCAATGACATTAATCACATTGATATTGAAGAAGAAGTGAGACTCATCCATCAACACTTCTGCTTTCCCAACATGCACAAGTACACTGCTCCACAAAAGATCATTATGCAAATGCTGTCGCATGCTATAAAACAAATTGGAAACCAAGTCAATATGACTCCATATATTCAAGAACGGTTGTTTGAGGCAAAGAAGCAGTGGAATCACAAGAAGTTTTTGAATGTAAGTGTTACCCTGACCATATTGATATATCATGCCTTGGGCATTAGAGATCATTTAAGAGAGATGCTATCATCGGAAGCCATGGCCAAATATGCAAAAATTGCTACAGTCCCTCGGGAAAAGAAAGGAGTAAAAATCGTAGAGTAACCAGAAACAAGCTCCCAACCCATTAGGGGAAAAAATGAACCTTGAATGGGCCTTTTAGCTTGAGGGCTGATTAGTGATGGACCAATGAGAAGAGGGTGGTGGCCACACTCTAGTCCCTTAATCACATAGACTAGGCATAGGCTTTCCTTGGTTTTGTGTGGTCAAAGGAGCAAAAAACCACCTAGATCTAGTAGTTTTAGACATGAATGGTTTTCGAATTGCTTGGGAATCAATTTCAGCCGTTAGATTGGCGAGATGATCCAAGGGATGAGGTGAAAGCACAAAAGTCAAGGCGGCATTCAACATGGGCCCTTGGATTGGCCTTCTCATCAATGGGCAAGATTGATTGCCTCCTACAAAAGGCACCATTAAATGTGGACCCTTGGATTGAGGCTAAAATCGGACGTAGATCCTTCAAAACAAGGAAGTTTGAGCGCCTCCATTATGAACCATAGGATGCATAGAAGATCTGATGGCTATGATTGAAGCCCCCAAAGGAAAAAGTGCCTTTTAACCTCCTCCATCGGATCAAAGTCCAATCCAATGGCTCACGACAGCTCCGACTTCTACATCAACCCCAAACGCGGTATGCCCTTGGATTTGTCTTGATCTAAGGGCTGAAAAACATGCAGAGAGAATCAAAAAACGTGGGAGAGGTCCCTTTACCATCATTACCTTGTCAGATACTCTCTCACTAAAGTTACATCCATTTGAATATGAGCCATCGATTTCAAGCATCCAAAGGCCTCAAATTCTTCCTTTATAGAATTTGAATACAATGTTTTGGATATTTTATTTGGGAATACCACTAGTGGTTTTGCAAGCCCCCTTAATCTCCTAGATTAAGGTTCTTAATCCAAATCCTTACAAGGCCCATGCAGGGCTCATTTTTTCCCCTAATGCTAGAATGAGGGGTACAATGAGGCTAAGAGAAATGATGCAAGCCGACGCAGAAGTCCCAACTACAAAGAGGGCACACGTACTTCCAAAAATGAGACTTGAGGACAACCGACCTATTACGGAAGAAGAATCAACAAAAGCAATGGAAGCCACACTTCAGTACACCGAAGGTCAAATAAATCTATCCGTACAAGGGCACCATTATCAGTAAGCACATCAAGATTTAGAACAAAGAAAAAGGCTGACCAAGGTCCACAGATACAGGGAGTTGGGTTTAATAAACTCATGCTCATCATCAGATGTACAAGAAGAACCAGGCACCTCCATGTTGAATGTAGAAATTCAAAGTGACTCCAAGGATGATGGACAATGGGAGGAGTGAAATGACGTGAACAAGAATGTAGAAGTGGAAGGAAGGAAAACGGATCAAACGCCCATCAACTCTAGCCAAGATACGATGAGGAAGGAAGATTCTCAAGAGCGGGTACATGTTCTTAAATTGAATGAAGCTTCTAATATTCAAATCCAAGAGACTCTGCTTGTGGGAGAGTCCCAAGGAAGAACAAGTGGATAATATAGTTGAAGAATCAGAACCATTTACACCAATAAGGGTAGTGACAGAACCATCTCCCATGGACGTCACATTTCAAGGGAGTGCCACAAAGATCGTTAATAAGGAAGAAGAAAGCAAAGAACATGAAGTACAACTACAAATAAGGAAAACTCATAATGAAATCCTCCACGTGGAGCAAGGAAAGGATGTACGAATAGGGGAAGCTCCAAGCATCCCAAAAACTTGGTTAAATGTGGATGTCGCTCAGCTCAAGCCAGTGGTACAACACATGATACAAACTGCCATGGACACTCAACAATTAATGTTTGAGGCTGATGCTGACTATGAGAGGGCAATGCAGAAAAAATGTCAATTCCAAGAGATAGGTGAGAACCACTTGGCTCAATTGATTCAAGCACAAAAGAGCACAGTAGAGAAAGAGACAGCAGCCCAAGAGGCCAAGCAGCAATGCAACACACTAGAAACAGAAAATCAGAAACTAAAAGACCAATTAAAGGATTTACAAAGTAAATATGAGGCTAGCAAAGCTGAAAAGGCTAAAATGAACAACAGAAGCAAGATCCTTGAAACACAAATTAAAGTATACATGGACGAAGCAGATAACTTACGAAACAGGAACAAGGAGCTAATGATAGCACTTCTATGCAATCAATCGATAGAAGCTACTGACGGGATAGACAAGGACACACGAGCATTGGAAGAAAAGATAGCAAAGTATGAAGATCATCTCAAGCAGGAGCAAGCCATCATCGTAGAGTGGGAGAAAAAATATATGGATGACACAGCCGAACTGAAGAAGAAGTGGAAAATAGCAGAAAATTGGTATATAGTACAATGTAAAGAAGACGTTGATCAACTCGTTGTCATAGGAGAGGATCTCCTCAAAAACAAAGAAACGGTTTTGAAAGCCATTGAAGAGATTAAAGACAAAGATGAATTAATAAGACAATTACAAGATCAACTAGCATAGAAGGTAAAAGAGGGGACACCAGTAGTTCCACACTCCACAACGGCTACGAAGGAGACTGAGGTACGTCCTCTTTCTCCCCGTTTACATCATTCATCGATAAGGGAGGAAATAGAGATCCACTTTGAAAGACATCATCGGGATATTGCAGAACTAAGCCAGCATGAGCGGGCACTACTGGTGTCCCAGCTTACTGCAGATTTTGAAGATCAAGTAGTCAAGGTCATGAAGAAAGCGAAGATTGAAAGCAAAAATTTGGAACAGGTAATGAGACCATTCAATGTACCATATGGCTTACTTAAAGAGCAAACACGACAGTACATAAGGAACACAACAAATAAAGAGCCAGATAGCAACCTCCAATTCAACATGCAAACATTCACCTACTCACAAGAGGAATTTGATAAAGCGGATCCCATATGGAGGAGAAAATTTTTAGAGAAGAACCCTACACTACGGGTACAATGGGAATCATCACCGTATATACTCCAAGTGAATCCATCTTTTTGCCCAGTGCCCAGACGACGCTCTTGGATGCAATTTTGGGAAGGACAACACCAGGGAAGCATAAGTAACCAGTGGCTCAACTATCCATTACTGCCAAGTCCACCACGTGATTATCTACCGATAGAGGAATACATGATCAAGACCATCGAATTTTGGATCGCTCGATACGCAACTGTACCTGATTTAGCTATCAAGATGACTAATAAAATTTTGAGCATGTTACTTACGGTAATCAAAGTGTTTCAGCATGCCCAATATACTTTTTTGAACTTCATCGGCGGGGTCAGATGCCCTCATTTTTGATCTCTCAACTATACCGAGCAGATTAATGCTTATGGCCATTTACTCACGGCTAATGTTTTTGCCAAGTACTTACATGCAGACATTTAAGAAGCGTTTTTCATCGGATTTTTCGAAATAGACTTAGAAATTTTTATAAAAATGACTTCAAATCTTAATGCAAGGATGGTAGCCTATGAATTGAGTTTCTTTGCAGATCATAGACAGGCACCAGAAGACGGGGTCAAGTCGAACCAATGGAAAGAATTCATGTTATGTCATGCCAATCTGCTTAATCAACGAGAGCAAGATGTGATCCAAACATACTCACATCGCCATAAAAAGCCTGTCGAGGACGACAGAGTTTAGGAGGAGGGACGTGTGGAAGGGGAATCAAGAAAAAAGAGAAGAAGAAGAAAATCAAAGAATAAAACTGCTCAGTAAGGAATGAAGATTATAAAGGAAAAGAAAAACTCTCTGCCCAAAGCCCCGCAGGGGCACGCATCAGGCGACAATGCCAAAGAACCAGGTCTTGAGGAGTGGAATTAAAGAAAGATAATAACCAGGACATTTCATGGGAGGTTGCACACAACTTCGTCATCCACCAGGAGCAGGCGATGAAGCGAAACAAGTCGAGGAGAGAGACAACGCACGAAGGATTCTTCATCGGATAACATAACCAATTGTCTGAAGGTCCTAGTTGCCTCCTCGTCCACTAAATGCATGCGGTGGAAAGAAATGGAACAGGTCCTAGAGGATGACAAAGAGGATCCAAGAACAGGGCCTTTGAAACGTAATGCTGACTTAAAAGAGATTAGAGGTCAGCAAAGTTAGGTGTGCAATGGAAGAAAGTAAACAGGCTCCAAGCAATACAACAGGGTCCAACACTATTTCCAGCGGTAATCCATATCGAGGGAAGACATCCTTCATCAAACATTTGGCCATCGAAACAGCTGTGGCAGAACGTAAAGCCCAAGCTTCCACCCACCGAGTGGCATAATCTGTACATGTCAAAATATATCGATTGTTGGTGACAGTAGCTGGGGGTGTAATTGGGCCAATGAAATCGAAGCCCCACTTCTGAAATGGCTCTAGAGGTAAGACAGGTTGAAGGGGAAAGAAGTGTCGCTGCAAGGGCTGTCCAGACCGTTGACAGACATCACACTGTTGCACAAATTTAGCAACATCTTGGTACATTGTAGGCCACCATATCCCACTTTGCAGGATTTTGCGATGAGTGAGATCAGCTGCGAAGTGTCCTCCAGTGGGTGCTGAGTGAGCCAGGGCAATAACTGATGCTGATTCATGTGGAGGGATACATCTGAGTAGGACACCAATCTGATCAATGTAATACAGTTGACCCACAATCAACCAGAATCGTCGACTGTAGACTGCAATTTTCCGGCACAGAGCAGCGAGAGTATTAGGAGAGAGACAACCATCAATGAGAAAAATCATTAATATATCATAGTAGGTAGGGGCAACAGGAAATTCTGCAGATTCTTCAGGAGTTGCCTCGGTGATGTAAATAGCCGGCTTCGTATCATCAACACCTACCATAGACTCACTGGAATCCAGTCGAGATAAAAAGTCCGCCAAGACATGAGCCGTACTTGGTCGGTGAATAACTTCATAATCAAACTCTGTAATAGTAAAACCCATCTGGCCAATCTGCCACCTAAGTGTTGTTGGCGAACCAAATACACTAGTGCGGCATGATCCACATGGAAAGTGAATCTGCGTCCCAGTAAGTAATGCCTGAACTTCTTAACAGAGTACACCAAACCAAGACACTCTTGTTCTGTCATGGAGTAATTCCTCTCTGCAGGAGCTAATCGGCAGCTCGCATAGTACACAGGTCGAAACCATTTGTCAGTTTGTTGCATTAGCACACTGCCAATCGCTATGTCTGATGCATCCACAAAAACATGGAAGGGACATTCCCAATCAGGCGGTTGCAGGATCAGAGCCTGCGTCAATAAGACCTTCAACCGATCAAATGCCATTTGACACTCATTAGTCCATTCATATTTCCACGGGTGCTCGTCATAAGCCGGTTAAGTGGCATCGCTAGATGAGCCAACCACCATAAATGTCTGCCATGCCATCGGATCTGGCCAAGGAACCACATAACTTCTTTCGGTGTCTTTGGGACCGGTACCTCCAACACTACTGCTACCTTATCAGGATCTACGTGTATTCCTTGTTTAGAGATGATATGACCGAGCAGCTTTCCACAAGAGACCGCAAAAACTGATTTGGTAGGATTCAAACATAGTCGGTACTCCCGACACTTTTCAAAGCAACACCGTAAATGATACAGGTGTGCTGAAGTGTCACTAAACAATGAAAAATTGTTCAGATAGACTTGCATGAACGTTGTCAAATAAGGTGAGAACACTTCCTGCATACATCTTTGGAATGTACTCGGGGCATTCCGTAAATCGAACCACATTACGATGCAGGCATAGACACCCCAATTGGTGATGAATGCTATCTTTGGTATATCCTGTTCCGCCATCCTCACTTGATTGTATCCACTGTAGCCATCTAGGAAAGAATACATTTCGTGACCTGCTACCCTATCAACCATTGTATTTAGAAAAGGAAGAGGGAACAGATCCGGTAGGGTGGCTGCGTTAAGCTTCCGATAGTCGACACAGATACGTACCTGTTTATTTTTCTTAGGAACTATCACTATTGGTGAGATCCACTCAGCATACTCAATTGGCACAATAAATCCCACCTTCAATAAATGATCAAGTTCGGCCTTAACTTGTGCCGCATAATTAGGATTCATCATGTAACTAGGTTGTTTGATGGGTCTCGCATCCGGTTTTAGTACTACTCTATGTTGATAAATCCATGGGTCAAGACCCTTCATGTCTCTGTAATCCCAAGCAAAAACATCTGAGAATTCACACAGGAGTTGTACCAAATCATCTTGGACTTTGTCTGCTAAACCCGCCTTAATTTTAACTAGTCTCGAGTTGACCGTGTCACCCAAATTGTACGTTACCAATTGATCCTCCGATACATAAAACTGTCGAGGCTTTTCCAAATCATCAACTGGCTACAACAGTTGTTGTAATGTCGATGCATCCATAGTAATGTCAGCATCTGCTTCTGCTTCTCCGATCAAGGGTATGACCATACACGCTACCGGACTCCAATTATCTGCGACCGACTGCAAGTCTATAGTACCTAATGCAATGAGGTCCTTATTTGTCTTAAGAAAAGCCTCCTCCTCATCATCAGAGAGCCCATCCAACATATGGACTGGCTCTGCTACATATGGGCATGCATGTAGATCACAAGGTTGTCTAGCATCCAATGTAACTACATATTTCCGGTGATTGTTCTTAAAAATTAACTCGTGAGCTGACCAATCCTGCACGACTTAGGCTTGCTTGAGCCATGGTCGACCGAAAAGTAAGTTGTAGTCGATGCTAGATTCGGGTAACTCCAGGACTACAAAAGTCATTTTAAATGTAGTTCCCTGCAGAGTGATAGGAATATTACACACCAGTCCCATTGGATGGACTCTGGATTGGTCCACCATTCGCACAAAGAATTGCACTGGTTCAATTTGGGTCCAACCCAGTTTCTTACAGAGTGCAGCTGTTGCAATATTCACGCCAGACCCTCCATCAATTAGAACTTGTGTAATCTTCTGGTTTTCATACCAAACGGTGATCAGTGGTACCGTATGATCCACCGTAGGGTCCATCTCGGGTTATATGGTCACAGTTGCCGGAGTACAAGAAGGTCCGAGGCTGACCTGCTATTGAAATTGCTGTCTTACACCCGGAACGAGGGCGAGCAACTGTCCCAGAGGGAGTGTGATTGAAGCCTTAGATATAGAGTCCCATACCTGGTCTGTTTGTACTGTGGTTATCACTGACTCTAGTTGTGATTCTAATGTTGTCGGAGCAGAATTCTGTGTATTCGGTCTTGTATATGGTAGAGGAGACTGAGTTACCGGAACTAGGTCAGGGAACACCGTCGGCTCCTTAGTTGTCCATTGACTAGCCTTTGTAAAAATCCGCTGTTGCTCACGAATTCCGGGCTCGAAAACTTCAGCTACTGGTTGCAACTGTTTTCCCGATCTTCTCTGTACTACGGCTGCTTGTGAATCCACTGGAGAAATATAAACCATATTTGTCATCGGATTTTACCTTTCCTTTTTTCTTTTGTCGTACTCTGTGGCTTCTTTATAGAATCTATGAATATGCCCGACCTCGCCACATAAATGACATCGAGGGGGTGCGAGAGAGGTACCTTCGGCGATGTACCTGCCTGCCATCAATTTTGATTGAAATTGTTGTTATGCTGACCCCGATAGTTCCTATATCCTTGCTGCTGGTTGTTCTGCAACTGTGGCGATACGTAATGGGTGGCTAGCTGGCCCTCCTCCTGTATTATGGCGTTTACTGCCGCTCTACCCTGCACCTTTGCATTGTATGCATAGGTTTCTGTTGAGTGCCCTGTCGTGTTACAAATGGCGCAATACCTTTGGTTGAGCGCACATGTGGCACTGGTGTGACCAGGATTCTTACACTTAGTACATTACACTTGTTTGGACGGATCCTCGGTCACGTTCTTACTTGCTTTCAACCATTCCAGATCCTCCGTAAAACCTCCAACCTTGTGTTCCAACTGTAAGGCCATTGCAATGACAACGTCCAATGTCATTCTGCCCACACAACGAATGATCATGATTTGTTTTAACTGTGGATTCAAGCCGTTTATAAACCATTGTGTTATGGCATCATCTGGCAGGTTGGCATGTGCCGGTGGCAGTTGCCTCAAGTGAGTTCTGAACAGTGTTGCATACTCCTGGACACTCTGGTGTGGTTTCTGCCGATTGTTCTGCAAATAGTCAAAAATTTCTACAGGGTTCTTCTTCAAACGGAACCTCTGCAGGAACGCATCCCTCACATCATCATAATTACCGAAATGATAAATATCATATTCTATCAGCCACCTTGCTGCTTCATTAACCAGTGTGGCCTGAAACACGATGGCCTTGTACGCCAAGTCTGGTGGGTGGTTTAACACTGCATAACGGATTTCGAATGTACGAACATGTGCGTCGAAGTCATCTCCCAAAAATCCATCGAATTTTGTAATAGGTCACTCCGGTTGGAACCGATCGAGGTGGAACGATTGGCTGTGGTTGCTGTTGTTGCTACTGCTGAAATTGCGGTTCTAGTTGTGGCGGTGTTTGTTGCTATTGCTATGAGCCACTCATGGTGCTATTGTTGGTGGTATTGTTGTTACCGGAATTTTGGGGAAATAACTCTTGATCCTCTTGAACCGTATGGTCGACTTGCTCACTTTCCGGTCCAAAAATGTCTTTGAACCGATTGCTAAACTCCAAGTCTAGCAGCCTTTCCTCAACTTTGGTATCGAAATTAGGTAGACCTGTACCAAAAAGTGGTGAACGCAGTAGGCATCCATCGGGAAGCACCATAGTGTCACCAAAAAACTTCAAAGTACCACCAAATGGTACCGAACTTCCACCGAAACTCGCCGAAGTCTCACCGGACCAGACTACCCTTTCACCGGAAACGTGCTCACCCGATAACGCGAACCTGTCACCGAAAATGGCCGAATTCTGACCAGATAGTGCAGAACTAACTCCGCACTGCGTCCTTGTACAACCAGAAGTCACCAAAATTTCTTCAAAAAGTATCAAAATCACACCGAAATTCACTGGAATCTCATCATGTGCTACCGAACTAGCACCGGAATCACTACTGACTGGCTCTGATCCTTCTACAACTGGACTTAACTGTCTTGTACTTCTACCACGAGGGGGTGTCCCTAATAATTTTGGAACTGCCCAGGGATGTTGATCTCTCCTATACTTTGGGTAGGACTCACCGGAATGAGTAACCAGTATATATCACTTCTTCAACTAGCCGTTACTATTCTCCATTGCTTGCCTTGAGTACTGCTCTTCCCTTACTGATTATTCCAAATCTGTTTCCATCTTCCCACAGACGGATCCAGTGTTAAAAGCGTTTTCGCAAGCCACTTTCAATCTCGTTTCCGGGTTCTTGGGGATGGATAGGGGTCTGATAGTACAAGGGCCCTTTGTTTAATTTTCCCAATTCAACATTCAACTAAATAGTTAACTAACTTCAGTTCAATGATTATCACTACGCAGTACGTTTACCACACTAAGTAACAACTACGAATTCGCACATACTTATTAATGTTAACGTGGCGTTACTATGTTTAAGGATTAATTACTGCAACTCAACAAACAGAATATATTACTCAGGATTTCTGCAATTATGCAACACAGTACCCCAGCACGGTCGCCCAAACAGACAGTCTGGCAATTCCCGTCTCTCGCCAAAGAATACTGTGATTGCCTTTTCATTAATGAATAGAGAGTTACATCTGTTCGCTACGCCTTTTCAGTGTGTGCGACTATGGAAAATAAAATTACATATCCAATCCGCCCAGCCAACAGCATGCAACACAAGGCAGGATATATAGTATGCAGTTTCCCAATTGAGTCAATTCATGCATAGCCCTGGCACTAAGCATTGGTCCTTCGTTTATAAGATGAATGATTTGGATGTTGAGGAGTTAGCAATTATGCAGTCATTCTTGGATTCGCTCATTCTTGATGTTGACATGGATATGTTAGGAAATGATAGTGTTGATGATGGTGCATTGGATGCCTTGGATATAGGTGTGACCAATATGGTTGGGTCAACTAGGATAATACATGTTTCGTTAGCATTTGGAAGTCTGATGTAGAAGTTGTTATGCTCGATATCAGACATTGCAATTGCTATTTGCACTTGGAGTTATCAATCATTTGATGATTGACACATGCATAGAGCAAGTGGGAGCTTTGCAAGAATTTCATCAGTTCTTGCATCAATCATATGTGAGCTCGACTCTTGTGAATATAAGTCTAGAGAAAATTGAGGTGCATGGATATATCTTGTGTGAGGCAGTAGGTGTAGGTTGATTGGTATGGGTTGATATCTAGACTCTATTTGTACATTATTGTATACTCCTACATGATTCTTTGTATAGTTGCCACTTATGGTCACATTGACCCTCAAGCGGGAGATTGTTGAGGATGTAAGGGTCATGTAACCTTACCCCTATGTTCATATACATATACCTTTTATAAAGCATTTTCTCAAAAATATCATTATGTTGGTTTTGAGGATCCCATGCAAGTGTGCATATCTCTCTTCTCCTCTCTCTCCCTCCGTCTCCTCTGTGCTCCTCTTGTTAATCCCACAAAATGCCTTCACATCTTGGCTCACATGAATGAATCCCTATTAAATGCTACAACCGACATAGAAGAAGATAATAAGTAGATCAAACATTTACAATGTGAAGTAGTTATTCTAAAGATTTCCTAGAATATACTTATGATTGATATACAAAAATCATCAAGGTAAAGCTTAGAAAGATGAGACAATAAGGAAAATACAACAAGAACTAAGTTAATTGAGAGCTCAATAGTCAATCATTGACCATTTCATCCTCCAGCCTAAGGTGTTTTTGGGTTCTAGTTTGACCATATTCTTCCTATCACTTTATGAGAACTACCCTTTTCAAGATGATTTCTAGGAAAAGACCTATTATGATGCAGATTGGGTAGGATTAAAGGAAGATAGAAGAAGCGAAATCAGGTATATAGTCATGCTTGGTAAGAAGGTGATCTCGTGGTGTTCAAAGAAGCCACACACAATATCCTTATCATCAATTGAATTTGACTAGAGGGCATCAACACAAGGAATGCATTCATGTGGCTAAATAATTTGTTGGAAGACTTAGGAATGCAAATTGAATCACCTCCAAACTATTGTGATAAGATGGCTAGTGTATACTTGAGAGCTAATCCTATGTTTCATGTTAAGAGTAAATACATTGTAATTAATTATCATTACATGAGAGAAAATATATCATAATAGAATGTAAATGTCTACCACATCAGTCAAAAAAAGTGTAGGGACGCTTGTATTTTACAAAGCTAACCAATTTCAAGACAATTCTAGGCATGAAGGATCTAGGTTGAAGCCTGAGGGGAAGTGTTGAAAACGAAGCCTCATCTGTAGAGCTATTTCTCACCAATCATTGATTCTAAGTAAAGATACACAAATTAAAGGATTTACAAAACAATGGATCAAATTTCTAAGTGACTATGATTTTGATATTAAATAATTAGCCAGAAAAAAAATAAAGTGGACGATGCTTTGAGTCGTAAACCTTTATGCAATTCAATGTCAATTGTATCTTCTGATTTTGATATTCAAAATGAATTAAAGAAGATTTGTATTATGAAGCAATCTTAAAATTTCATTTGAGAAATAATGATTTGTATTTTAGTACTTGTTTTTGTATTTCTTCAAAATCTATTTTGAAAGAAAAGATTCTTCATGAGTATCATGATGCACCTTTTTCTACACACCCTAAATTTTTTAGGAGTTACGCTAAAGTGAAAGCATCATATTATTGGCCACATATGAAACATGACATTAGTAGGTATGTGAAAGAATGTTTGAAATGTCAATAGGTTAAGACTGAATTTAAAAGGATTCATGGTATGTTAGAACCATTAGATGTGCATGATAAAAAATGGGAATTCACCTCTATGGATTTGATAACAAAGTTTCGTGTGACAAGAAGTGGACATGACACCATCTTTGTTGTTGTGGATTGTCTTACAAAGATGGCACATTTTCTTCCCATGAGAAAAACCGATACATATATCCATGTTGTTTAACTTTTCATAAAAGAAATTTTTAGGTTACATGGTATACCTAAAAGTATAATTTTTGATAGGGATGCAAAGTTTACCTCTCATTTTTGGAAGGCAACATTTCCATCCATATGAACAAAATTACACATGAAATCTGCATTTCATCCTCACAGTGATGGCAAGATCGAGAGGGTTAGCTAACTACTTGAGGATATGTTACATATGTATGTAAATGAGAAACAAAACAATTGGACATAGTATTTTCCTTTGGTTGAATATGCATATAATAGGACATGGCATTCATCTATTAAGATGACACCTTTTGAAGCAATGTATGGCTATAATTGTTTAGCACCACATTCACTTTTGAATTTGCAAAATCGGGTTAAGTTTTCTAAATAGATGCTTGAAAATATGGATTTGGACCTAAAAAGGTAAAGAAAAACATTAAAGATGCATACAAATGTCAAAAGTTATATCATGATCTCAAAAAGAGGCCCTTGGAGTTTAAAACAAATTATCTTTTATTTTTTTTGAAAGTTGTAGAGGTGTCTACACCTAAAAATGACTCCGGTAATTGTTATCGTTAGTGTCCATGTGAAAGGTCGAATGGCCACTAGAAACTTTTGTATATGTTCTTTAATAAAACATATAGTGGTCTGGTCAATCACAGACTATAAGTTCGACTGCATTTTATAACACCTAAGAAGTCTGTGTTCGTGCTCCATGTGTACTATGTTTTTTTGTATATTCTATAGCCTATGTGTGGAGTACCATGTGCAAAACTTGGAGCTCGGTTTTATACTCTGAGGGCATCATCATTGAGCTCTCGAGAAGGAGAGCGCAATGTGGTGCATTGCCATCAAAATACTTCACTATTATGAGAGTGTCTCGATGCAAAACATTTGTTCCTTTTGTGAGAATGAAGCGAGCACCCACCCACCCACCCAAGACTTTCTCCAAGGATTACAATTAAGGCACTGACCAAGGCATAGACCTTGGCATAACTTGTCATCCGAGTCACCACGGTCACCATTGGCACCGTTGGGTTCCCCTAGAGCTTGCTTAACCATGGCAATCTACTGCCACTAAGCTACACTCTTGTGGTGCTTGAAGAAGGGGAAAGACTAAGGTTCACATTATCTTCAACAAGTTTTGGGTCCTCAAAGCTTCATTCTTTACTTTCGAAGCTTATTTTTGAAGCATTTTTGGGGTGACTTTGGAGCTATTTTGGAGTACTTTTGTGCATAATTCTCTCCATAGAGGTCCAAGAACATCAAGAAGAGTGTTCTTTGTACTTCTTTGACAATGAATGTTCACCTTTTGGGCTGTGTTTTCAACCACACTAGCTAATCTACAGGTTTCTTGAAAGGTTTTAGTTGTGGTGGGAGCAGTCACTGCAAGTCTATGTAGGTTTTTGAGCCTAAAGAACAGAGTTGATAGACACTTGCAAGTGTTGTTGGCCAGTGTTTGGGCAGTGACATTTTAATGCATATATTGATCACATACACACTATGTACACTTTTGTGGATAGCAGTTATATACATCCATGTGATCATTGATATAGCGGTTATGTTTTTGCATAAAGCCTCTTACGTTTGATAAAGAGGGTTGTGGTGAGTTTTTCTTAACTAGGAGACACCCAAATGTTGAGGTCTTTTTAGTGATGCAGGTGGAAGACTTACCTAGCCTCACCATAGGAGATGTATGATAGTTGGTCATAGGTGCTCATAGTGGAGTCAGTGATTCACTATGCAGGTAAACATGTCACTACTTGAAATTTTATGAGATTTTGACACTGGTCGTATGCTCATTTTGTAGAGAATACTCTGGCAAAAATTTTCTAGATTTTTGGTTTTTTCAACTATATAGTGGTCAATTTACTCCTTGATATACTTATTGGTGTGAGCATTTATTCGCAAATAATCCTTTTGGTTGGTCACTACTGTTCATTAATTCATTTTTCTAGGAAGACTACTGAATTCTCTCTAAGAATCTAACACTTGGTCATCCTTCTTTGAGCCTTAGTGGTAGCCTTAGTGGTATTTGGACTCTTCTAGCTCCATTATCATTCTATTCAATTCTTGACCATCATGCCATCAGAGGTCTCAAGCATGACTGGTGGATCACGGTCTACTACCAGTGTTTCGAGGAGGAGCTATAAGTTGCAAGGCAAAGACCATTTTGAGATCCAAAAATTTGATGGCACAAACTTTGCTCTATGGAAGAATCAGATTAAAGATGTGCTAATTCACAGGAGGCAATGGAAGCCAATAAATTGAATCTCAAAGAAGCCTACTGACATGGATGAAGACGATTTGGATGAGTTAGATCAAATGGCCAGCTCTACCATTCAATTGCACCTAGTATATAATGTTTGCTTTACAATATTAGACTGTGATAGTGCAGAGAAGAAGTTACACAATACATATGAAAAAGAGACGGCATAAAATAAAGCGTATCTGATGAGAAAGTTATATGACCTTTGCATGGACACAAATAGTGTTGTTGCTCATCTAAATGATTTTGATGCTATATTCTCTTAGTTACAGGCTCAAAAAATGGATATGAATAATGAAATGAAAGTAGTCTTGTTGTTATGCGCCTTGCCATCATCATGGGATACATTCTGCACAACTATTAGCAATAGTGCAGCTGGTGGTAGATTGTTCTATGATATATGTGGAGCACTCTTGAGTGAGGAGATTCATAGAAAATCTATGGTTGGCGCTTAGAGTGGAGATGCATATAATGTTTGTGATTCTTAACAAGGAAAGAATCAGCAACATGGCAGGAGCAAGAACAAGGAAAAGAATGGTCAACGAAATAAGAGTAGAAGTAAATCAAGGAAGAAGTATATCGAATTCCATTATTTTCATAAGAAAGGACACATGAAGAAATACTATTATGCATTAAAGAATGCTAAAGATAAAGGATAGAATGTTGATGGGCATGTTAAACTACCTACACCATCTACTTTAATTGTGAAGATTGAAGAGATTAATGCTATTTTTGATGATGTTGATGTGTTGACACGATAGTAGTATGTCAAATGAGGCTCTTATGGTTGATTCTCTTTTCCACATGTGGCTGTTAGATTCTGGTGCTTCTTTCCATGTGACATCACATAGAGAATGGTTCTCTAATTATGCAGCAAAGTCTCTTGGTACTGTGAGAGTTGGTGACTCTTACTAGTGTGACATTGTGGGGATTCAAGATGTGGTTGTGCACTTCATTGATGGTTCAAAATTTACTATGCATAATGTATGCCATGTGCTTCAGTTATCACACAATTTGATGTTAGTTGGTCAATTTGATGACCTTGGTTATAAGGTGGTCTTCTATGCTCTATCCTTTCACATATCAAAGGGAAACATGGTAAAAGGAAGAAAAGTTGGCTCACTTTATCCTTTATTTGTATCACAGAAAGAACACTTGTTAGCTGTTACTGAATAGCCTATGGCTTGTATTTGGCATATATCACATAGTGGAATGGAAAACCTTTCTCATTCTGGCTACTTACATGTGTTATCTTTCTTTGATTTTTCATTTTGTGAGCATTTTCTACTTACATGTGTTAACTTTCTTTGATTTTTCATTTTGTGACCATTTTCAATAGGGAAAGCAAACTAGGAATGTGCACAAGACCCACAATGACTCTTCAATTCAGCCGTTAGATCTCGTTAATACATATGTGAATGGTCCTATGCCCACAAGGTCATTAGGTGGTTCTCTTTACTTTGTCACTTTCATAGATGATGCTACTAGAAAAGTCTGGGTATATCCTATCAACGCAAAGGAAGAGGTATTCCCTACTTTTAGAAAATGGCTTGCTTCAATTGATACTGAAAAAGGAACTAAGCTTAAGGCTTTACGTTCAGATAATGGGGCCGAGTATACCTCATATGAATGTGGGCTTTTCTGTTAGCCTAGAGGAATTCTTAGAGAGTTTGCAACTCCTTATACCCCAATACAGAACGGTGTAGCTAAAAGGATGAATAGAACTATTCAAAAAAGAGTAGTTTCTATGCTACATCATGCAAACCTTTCACAAGGCTTTTGGGTAGAACTAGTATTGACTGTAGTTCACGTGGTTAACCTTTCACCTAGTACTACCAAAGGTTTGAAAGTGGCATAAGAGTTATGGATAGGGGAGCCACCATATTATGATCATCTTCGAGTTTTTGGGTGTGAAGTATATGTTCATATACCCAAGAATCTTAGATAAAAGTTGGACCATAAGTCAAAGAAATGCATTTTTCTTGGATATGGTCAAGAAGGACAATTTGGTTATTTCTTATGGGATCCTGAAACATGATTAGTGATAAGAAGTAGTGATATCATTTTCAATGAGTCTAAGATGCATAAACATCCCATTAAGGAGGTTGAAGTGAGAATAGTTGTGTTTGAGGATACTAGACCTCTAGTTAGCATGCATAAAAATGTTGCACATAGGGATGTTTGAGAGAATGTATGATCAAATTAGTCTGTAAATGTTCCTGTTTAGCAACCATTGAGAAACTCTACATGTGTCTCACATCCACCTGATAGATATGTTCCAGGTTTGGATTTTGTTATGCTAACAAATGCTGGTGAGCCTTCTTGCTACAAAGAGGCCATGCAAACAATGGATCATGTCAAGTGGCAGTGTGCCATGAAGAGTGAGTTGGATGTTAGATATGCTCAATACTCCACCCTCTTGTGACCACAAATGATCCAGGGTGCTCTAAGTTGTAAGGCCCCCATTATGAGGAGAAGCCATTATGAGAGCTCGGACATCTGTGGAACCCTAACTTCCAAGTTAGATGAGCTCTATGTATGACTCTTGATGGTTGTAGATGATCTTTGTGATCCTAGCCATTAGGTTAGGCAGGGCATAAACTTCCAAGCCATTGGGTTGCCATTTAAGGTGAAAACAAAGGTCATGTGGCATCACACGGTTTCTCCATAGAACCTTAATGGGGGGAGTGCAAAGGGGGGCTTTCCCCCTTCTACGGGGTCGGGGGGCCTATCCCCCTGGCCTGTAGGGCCGAGATGGTAGGACTTTTGGTCGTGGAGATATTGTTCGATCATACATTTTATTGACTATTTTGTATCTCCCGACTATGTTTATCTATATCAAACCACCTTGTAAAAGCTATATAAGCACAACACATGTTGAGCTTTACATAGCATTGCACATTAGTAAGCCCTTCATCTAGAGTCTGTCTAGATCGCCATCTAAACTCCACATTGGGAGCACACAGGTGGACAACACCATCATTGTAACTGCATTATGCTCGGCAATCTGAGAATTTGAGTTCTCTATCTCTTAGTCTACATCTATCTTTTTCTGTGTTTTTCTCTCAACTCTCTCTATAGGTTTATTCCGCTGTGCTGTTATTTTCTTACATGGTATTAGAGCTCAAGAGGTTCTGAGTGGTGCAAAAGAAAAAACGCAAAGGTTGCAGAGGTTTGAATGACAAAAGAGAGAAGATGTCAAGTGGTGCATCATCATCTACGGCTAGGGGTCAAGGTGGTTCATCAAGAGGAGTAGGTGGCGCACAAGGAGGAGCAACACTGATATCGATCATCACAACGTTGCGGATATGACCACCTGCCTTCACAGAAGGTAAACTTGATGGTACAAACTACACCCTGTCGGAGTTTAGAATCACTTTTATCCTTGATTCATATGAGCTTCTGGAGACTGTTCTTGGTACTAATTCATATGAGTTTAGAATCACTTCTATCCTTGATTCATATGAGCTTTTGGAGACTGTTCTTGGGACTGATCATGAGCCCCAAGAAAGACCTGATCCAAATAATCTTGGTCGAATGATTCCTCTTGATGTTGATCTTCTATGTGCTTGGAAACATGGAAATGCAGATGCACTCTATGCTCTAGTTACAAGTACTTCTGATAGTGTTCTGACTCTCATTTAGCATACCACGAAGGCATGTGAAGCATGGAACATATTGAGAAATCAATATGAAACTCATAATTAGACACGGATTCAGAACTTGGAGAATCAGCTTGCAGTAGAACGATTTGTTGATGGGGAGAATATAGAGGTGTTTATCACTCACATAAAGAATCTATGAGATCAAATGGAAGGAGCAAGTGTTCAAAAGTCAACTGAGGAGATAGCTCAGCATTGTCTTTGAATTTGTCATCTTTACCATGTACATGGGTATATCAGCTAAAATTCTCCAAGGTATAAAGCATGACTTGTTGCAAAGGGTTTTAAGCAACAACATGGTGTTGATTTTGAGGAAATCTTCTCTCTAGTGGTCAAGATGACTACCCTATGCATGTTAGTTGGATTCAATTCAATGGAGGACTTAGAGCTAGTCCAAATGGATGTGAAAATTGCTTTCTTGCATAGAGATCTTACAGATGAGATCTATATGGAACAACCAGAGGGTTATGTAGTTCCTAGCAAACAAAGTCTAGTTTGTAAGCTCAAGAAGAGCTTATATGGACTTAAACAATCCCCTAGACAATGATACCAAAAGTATGAGGTTTTTATGAAGTTTCAAGGCTATTCTTGAAGCAATGAGGATCATTGTCTCTACACAAAGAGATGCTCAGATAGCAACTTGATATGCTTGATACTTTATGTCGATCCAAAGTACTTCATAGGTTCAATGTGTAGGGTGGAAAGGCATTGAGTACACCTTTACCCACATATGTGAAATTGAGCAAGGATGATTTCCCCAAATCAGACGAGGAAAAGGAATTCATGATCAAAATTCCTTATCATTATGCTGTTGGTAGTCTCATGTATGCTATGGTAGCTACGAGACCAGACATTGCATTTGCAGTGGGAGTTGTGATCATATATATGTCTAATCCTGGCAAGAAACATTGGGAAGTGGTCAAGATGATTTTGAGATATCTGAGTGGCACTATGGAAAAGTGTCTATGCTTAGGTAAAGGGAAAGCATCCATTATTGGTTACATAGATTCTAGCTATACTGGTTGTGTAGACAATCGTAAGTACATTTTTCATTTTGCTAGAGGTGCTATCTCTTGGAGATCTCATCTTCAAGAATGTACAACTGTTTCCACCACAAAAGCAGAGTATGTTGCAAAAAGTGAGGCATGTAAGGAAGCATTGTGTCTTTCTCATCTTGCATGTGATATGGGTCTACCTCAATATGTACCTCATTTGCTTAGTGATAGTTAGAGTGTCATTGCTTTGCTAAGAATCCAGTCTATTATGCAAAGACCAAGCACATTGAGGTGAGGTATCACTTTATTAGAGATTGCTTAGCCACTGAGCACATTATTCTTGAGAAGGTTCATACTCGCATAATGCTACAGATGCTTTGACTAAAGCTCTACCACAGGATAACGTTCGACACTACTGTCAGTTCATGGGGGTTACTTGATTCATAATCTTACATCGTCACTTGTATACTATGCAACATGCCCATCAAGTGGCAGGTAGAGTTTGTATACTTACCCTCAAGTATTCTTGATCATTCTTCATTTTTTTCTCCCATATTTAAATTGGCCATATTGGCCTTTAGTGGGAGATTGTTACATTAGTGTCCATGTGAAAGGCCAAATGTCCACTCAACACTTTTGTGTATGTTTTTCAATAAATTATATAGTGGTCTAGTCAGCCATATGTTGATATATTTAGGTAGTGATGTGTGTGAACACTCTAGGACCGCCGGGGCACTTTTTTCCCTCTTTAGGAGGTTTTTTCCCCCGACTTGTATATACGCCTATTGCCCTAATGGGCTACTTATCTTTGTACATTCTCTAGTAATACATTCAGTATTGTGTGTTGTGCTCCAAGCTTCTTCTTCTTCCTTGTGTTGTTCATGTGCTTCCATAGACGTCAAACTCCAACAATTGGTATCAGAGCAGGTCGTCGCTTCATCTAGGGCACCCTCGACACTCCTCCGGTTGCAGTCTCAGAATCGCACGAATTTTGGTGAGCATACCTAGACTCGTTTTGACCTCCGAACGCACTATTGCAGTGCTTGTGTGGGCTATTTTGTTTTTTTGTGCCAAAGGTATATACCAATTTCTATTCGCCAGTATAAGTGTCTCGAAGTCTGCTATAGGTCTAGTGAAATTCGTCTGGGTAGTTTTGTTCAACTTTTTGAGATACAATCAATTTTCTGCATCAAGCTATTTTAGTCACCGGCCATGGCTGAAAGCAGTGATGTATTCCATATGTTGGCTATTGAGGATAAGTTGGATGGTACCAACTACCCATTATGGGCTTATATGATGCCACATGTGTTGCTTGCAAAAGGACTGTGGAACATCGTGCAAGGTGTCGAAAAACATCCTATCACACCTACAACTGTTACAACTGCAAGTACTGAAGCTGATGCAAAAGGTGTCGAAGATGATGATATTCTGCATGTTCCTGTTCGTGCTGCGGTTTTTGTTGCACCTACTGCAGAGCAGATTCACTGGGATGGCAGAGATGCCCAGGCACATGCATTGATAGCTTTGTCTGTCAAACATGCCATTATTCCTCACATTCACTCTTGTAGAATAGCTAAGGATGCTTGGGATACACTTACCACATTGTACCAAGCTAGGAATGAGGCTTGTGTTGCTTACCTCCAAAAACAATTGGAGAGTGAGCACATGAATGAAGGTGATTCTATGGACAATTTCCTAATGAAGATCAAAGACTTGAAGGAACAATTGATTTTTGCTGATGAGGTTATACCAGATAGCTCACTTGTGCAGACCGTTCTGAATGGTCTTCTTGATTCATATCAAAGTTTTGCTTCTGCTCTTTGGTTGATGATGAAAGGCAATCCAAATGCCTTATCATTTGAGGAGTTGGTCTTTGTTCTATTGCAGGAAGATCAGTCCAGGCAGAACAGGTCCATTATGCGAGTTCTAGATCAAGCTTTTCTGGGTAGTCAAAAGGGCAAAGGAAAATGGAGCTCTTCAACTAGTAAGCAGAAATCTGCTAATTCTGCATATTCGAAGAAGGAAGATAAAGATGAGAAGAAATCAAAAAACCAGAAATTGTTTTTTAAGTACTGTAAAGGGAATGATCATATCATAAAGAACTGTCCAAAACTGGCTGCTAAAGAGGCAAAGAAGAAAGAGGCTTGAATGGTTGTTGAAGAGGCCTCTATAGCAAAAACAGAGTCTGCTAATCTTGTGTAGGAAGAAGAATGGGTGTTTACTACTATCTGCACTTTTGACCCATCTTCTCATGAGCAGTGCATGTCTGCAGTAGACTCAGATGTTTGCCAGTATTTTGACAGTGGGGCAACCAAACATATTACCTCGCAGCGCAGTTTCTTCTGTTCACTCGAGCCTGCCCCTACAGGGAATACTGTTACATGCGCCAACAACTCCTCTTATCCTGTTATGGGAGTTGGTAAGATCATTTTGACTACTGCTGATGGTAGTTCTTTCACTTTGTCAGATGCTTTATTTGTGCCAGGGATCAAGAAGAACCAATTATCAATTTCTGCATTAGCCAAGATTGGCTTGGTTGTGAAATTTGTTGATGACATGTGTACAGTTCATGATCTGTCAAATGGCGATGTGATTATTGCTTCTGGCATTTTATGTCGTGGGCTGTATAAGCTCATAGACTATGAAAGATCTATAAATGATTTGGCATGTGCAGTAAATGATTCTCAAGCTATGTCCTCTTTGCCCAAACTTGAGGCACCTGGAAAACATGTTTGTGAAGGCTCTATTTTGGGCAAAATGTAGCGTTCCTCCTTTCCAAAAGATGGTTCAGTTCGGGCTACTCAGAAATTGGAGCTTGTACATAGTGATGTATGTGGTCTTATGCAGACACCTTCTTTTGGGAATTATCTTTACTTTGTGACTTTCATGAATGATTTTTCCAGCCATGCATGGGTATATCCATTGAAGGCAAAGTCTAAAGTGTTCATGTGCTTCAAACAGTTTTTGGTTTGGGCTGAAAATCTATCAGTATGTAAAATGGGCACCCTCCGTTCTGATCGAGGGGGGGGAGTATACGTCTTCTGATTTTAATACATTTCTTGCTGAACGTGGGATAAAACACTAGTGTACAGTGTCATATACACCTCAACAGAATGGAGTTGCTGAACGAAAGAATAGGTCACTCATGGAGATGGCAAGGTGTATGGTCAAGAGTTAGGCTTTACCACATAGTTTCTGGCTCAAGGCTGTCATGTGTGCAGCATATGTATTGAACAGGTGTCCCACTAAAACGTTGCAGTCTATCACTCCATATGAGGCTTGGCATGACCACAAGCCATCTGTTGCTCATCTACATGTTTTTGGTTGTTTGGCATATGCATTAGTGCCTGAACAACATCGCAGAAAATTGGATGATAAAGTAGTAAAATGTGTTTTTCTTGGGTATAGTTCTGAAAGTAAAGGCTATCGTATGTATCATCCACAGACTAAACGCATTCTGGTTAGTCGTGATGTTGTTTTTGTGGAAGATGCTATTCATCCATTGCTTTCATGTACTAAGGAGACATCTGTTAGCTCCAAAGACATGTATGATACTTTGCTGCCTCTTTTTATAGGTGGACAGTCTAGTGCTGGTCCTAATGTGGCAACTTCTCAACCTTTGCAGGTTTCATGTGATGATGCAGATAATTCCATTTCTGATGCAGATGTACATGATGGACTTATTGACGAGAGAGATGATATTGAGCAGGCAAGAACCATGCCAAAATGGCTGGTGCAAACCTTGCGTGATAGCAAATTAGATGCACCTCTATCATATCATACTCGATCAGGCTCTCATAGTGCCTCTTTTGCATCAGATTGCTATGCTATGGCTGCATCTAGTCTCTGTGATGAGAATGAGCCTGTTTTGTTTGATGAAGCACAAAATTCAAAAAATTGGATGGTTGCTATGCAATCTGAATATGATGTAATAATGAAGAATGGTACTTGGTCTTTATGTGACTTGCCTCCTGGGAAGAAGGCCATTGGCACTAAGTGGGTATACAAGCTGAAACGTAAACCTGATGGTACAGTTGACAGGTATAAGGTTAGGCTTGTTGCAAAGGGTTATGCGCAGGAAAGAGGCATTGATTTTGATGAGACCTTTGCACCTACATGCCGTATGACTATTGTTCAGAGCATTTGTGCACTTGCAGCCCATCATGGTTGGAATGTACATCAATTGGACATTAAAACTGCGTTTATGAATGGTGACTTGGATGAAGAAGTGTATGTTTTTCAACCCCGTGGCTTTGTGCAGAAAGGGCATGAAAACCAGGTGTGCAGGTTAAAGAAGGCATTATATGGTTTAAAGCAAGCACCACGTGCTTGGTATGAGAAGATACATGCCTATCTGATTGCACATGGTTTTGAGAACAGTCCAACTGAAAGCACCTTATATGTTAAGCGTGCTAATGATGTGCTTTTGATCATTGTTGTCTATGTTGATGACATGCTGCTCACTGGTCCTATTGAGAAGCATATTGCTGATTTTAAGGCTGATTTACATGCCTCATTTGAGATGTCTGATTTGGGGCATTTGCATCACTATTTGGGCATTCAATTTATGCAAGTTGATGGTGGAATGGGTTTGTGTCAAACGAAATATATTGACACATGATTGTAGCATTTTGGCCTTGAAGACTGTAAGCCTATTGCCACTCCTATGGAGACAGGTTTACAATTGAGTCTTCATGATGCTGGAGATGCATTTGATGCTGTCCTCTATCAGCAGGCTATTGGATGCTTGATTTACTTATGCATTACTAGGCCAGTTATCCAGTTTGCTGTCTCACAGATGAGCAGGTTTATGCATTGCCTAGGTGTCAAGCATTGGTGTAGCTCAGTGATGAGTAGCACCTCCTTTAATGTCAATCCGGGAAGACGTGAGGATGGTATGAAGACCTCGAGCAAGTGGCGGCACAAGTGCGTGAGTGAGAAGCACACAAGCATGCACACACATACACACACGCGCACACACGGCAAGACAAAGAGGGAGAATCAATGGAGTTCTTTAGATTACTTTCAAAAGCTCTTACAAGTTTGTTTCAATTACAATCTAACCTCAAAAATGAGCTCTCTAGCTCTTTTTATAGTTTTTGACTAGTTTTGGCCCTGTCCAGACCTAGTGTTCGGCCTAGTTAAAAATTAGGTTCCAGGGCTTATTTGGGGGCTCAAACGAGATCTAAAAAATACGAAAATTGGTACGCAACTACTTCTAAGGCTCCTCAAGCTCAAGGACTCCTTGGCTTGCACAAAATGGAGCTGCAAAAATGTGAAATGATATTTACAATGATTGTTAGTGATAAGAATCACTGTTGTTGTAGGGATTTCTTCTAGTGATCTGCCATACATATCTTCGAGCTCCCTACTTGCTCTTCCTCCCTGCATGTCCATCTCTTTGATCTGCATTAGTGTCTTGAAAAAATATTGGCCTACTTGCCAGATCTTCTTTGACTGCCCTGTTTGCTTGTGCTGTCCCTTCGCTCTGACTCCCTTCTTTGACTTTCACGTCTCATAAGTCCTGGTGTACCAAGACTACTGCCAACACCCCCCCCACTCTCGCGTCTGTCGCCCCTGACAGACCCTTGTCTAGCTGCTTTTTGTACGTAATATTGGACAACATCCGCGGCGAGGTGGTGTTCTTCTAACCTGAGTCCCCTTGCTAGATCTGTCAGCAATGCATCCCAATTGACTGGCCCTGGGACATCTGGATGTGGCACCCGTAATTGTTCTGAGTGAATGGTTCGCTCCACAGCAAATAAATGGAGGAGATGTGAGGGTCTGGGTACAAATATTTCTGAGTGGTATTCCCAGAACCCTGTTATGAACATCTCCTCGAATGTTTGTTTAAAGCAGGCTGGGAGGTATTTTATTCTGGCGTGCCAAGCATATATCACCTCTATGGAAGGAGTGGTGCTCATGTCATAAACTAAATCTTGGTTTCCTGTAAGGAATCCGACGCCTGAGAAGTGTGGGTCCTTGATATTCTTGAATGTCCTGAATGTAATAAGCATTAATTCAAAAATTTTCATGCACATCTGGGCCATCACATCAGGGGTATTCCTTAATCGGATGCTCCAGTGCCGTATGGTGGAAATCATATAATTGACGGTGGGAGGTCCTTGAGGGGGTGCTAGATAGACGTAGTTTAACCATTTGGCGCAGCCCTTGATATTCTTGACTGCAAGGGTAAACTCTGGCCATGTGCGTCTGCGGAATACAGGAACATAACAAGGGTTATATTTAATAAAAAGAGGCATATTCGTCCAGGTGCGAACCATCTCCGGGTAGGTTTCGAGGAGTCGGATCCTCCAGGTGGGTTGATGAATGGATCCTTTTTGAGCGCTCTCGGGGATGTCATCTGGCCCAAATTGTGTAGCAAACGTTGGAGGTTTGCCACATCTTTGTTGGATTTCTGCATTGTAGTCCGCCAGGAGTATACAATATGGCACGTATTGATCATCATTGGTTCCGATCCATCTATGGTGGGACATGCTGCGGAAGTATTCTGATTTAATAATAGTGTCCTCTATCTTTGCCATAGATTGGATTTGAACTGCCACTCGATCTTCATGAGTTGATGCTGTTTTCTCTAGTGTCTGGAGCCACTCAGGTACTTCAATTTCTAACGTATCCATTCCTTCTGCGGTTTGCTCACCACCTGGCATTGGCATAGGAACGTATGGTTCCTCATACGTCTCATCTATCTCGATGGGTACCAAATCCTTGGGTTCTGGTTCGACAACTGGAGAGGGCTGCCTTTCGTGTGTGAGTAATCTTTCCTGTAATTCGGCCACCTGCTCTTTCAATGTCTTGACTTCCTCTGAAGTCGTGGTCGTTTCTGTGACTCTGGGTGCTGTCTGTTGCTCTTGGAGTTGCTTGCGCAGCGCATCACGTTCCCTTTCCAAGTCATCATGAGCTTCTAATAGATCTGCATAGCTGTCCAAGATGGTCTTCATTGTCTCTGAGGGTACAGCTTTAAACTGCTCTGGATCAATTTCGTGGGGAGAGCCTTCCATTGCTGCTTCTAGATTTGCTTCATTTTGCTGCTGCAGTCTCTTGTTCTCTTCAAGGGCGGCCGCCATGTGTTTCCTGAGAAGTGCCAGGTTACGCCGGACTTTGAGATTATCGGCTTGGTATACTTCGAGCAAAGCTTCTAGTTGTTTGACACCTGAGTCTGTCGATGGTTGGGGTGCCTCCAATAATGTTTGGTGAGCCTGCTCAAGCGTTGTGTAGCGTTGATTCAGTTCTGCATTTTCTGTTTGTAGAATGTGAAATTGTCTTTGTAAGTTCTGATGGTGCGTTGCCAGTTGTTGATACCGGTCGTCCAGAGCTTTGTACTCATTCTGGAGCTGGTATACACATTGATTTAATGCTAAAAATATGCTATTTACATTAAATAATGCTGGGAGGGGTGAAGATGCAGGGGGAATGGGGGCGGGAATGGGAGATGTGAATGATGTGGATGCAAGTGGAGAGGTGGGTGGAGGGGGTATGGGCGATGAAGGTGGCATGGGGGGAGGGAGCGGTGCTGTGGCAGGTGATGTTTCCATCGTGTCAATTGTTTGAGTGACGGTGTAGATGGGGATCGTGGGTGGAGTGGATGTGACGTCGGTGAACAGGGTGGTGAAGGTGGGCATGGTGACTCCCCCGAATTGGATTCCCGGAGAGAGTGGGATGCCCATGACAATGGTGGTGGTAGTGGACGTGGTAGTGCTAGTGTCCTGTGGTGGAGTGAATTGTGTAGTGCAAGGTGGGGATGGTGGTGACAACGGTGCTTCCTGATATTCTTCTGCTTGCGCGCTCTTGCCTGGTGCTGATACATTGATGTGAATTTGCTTCCCGGACCTCCTGGGACGAACAGGAACCCTCTTCTCAAATCTATGAATGTAGGCCATTGCCTCATGAATGGCCTCATCCAGTCCTACGGCGTCGGCATGAAGGTTCATGGGCTCAATGAACAACTCGTCCACACCTTCCTCAGCTAGCAAGTCGTTCATGAGTCTCTTGCCCGATTCTAGTGACATCTTATGCTGTTCCTGAACCAGTCGCATGGTTCGATATAGTCTCTTGATTTGTGCCGAATATGCTAGGGCACTTGCTAACTCGGAGAGTTCGTCATATTCTTGATGTTGTTCTTCGTCGGCTTCTTCTTCGTCTCCTCCTGCCTCTTGTTCATCTACATCGACTTCTACAACTTGTGGTTGGGTAGGGGCCGATGTTGTTGTTTGGGGTTGTGGTTCCTGAGCTCGCTCTGCTTCAGCTTCGAGATTAGAGTCATAGATCAATCTGGCAATTTCTTCATCCGTGAGGTCCTCAAGAGTAAATCCCTGTGGAAATTCCAAATCTGATGGAATGGGTGGAAACACCAGATTAGGCCCCTCTGTGCTTGGTCTTGGTAGCCGGATTGTGAATGGCCTAACTCGTCGTGTCTGGGGAGGGGTGATTTCTGGTGTAGTGGTAGCTCCCCTTGGTTGAGCACAGGGTAATTGGACTCCCCCCCTCATCTTCTTTGATGGGGGACCTGCTGCTGATAGTCTTCTCTGGAATTCTTGGACTCGGGACCATACGAGTGCCCGCTGAACAGGCACGTCATAAGCCAAGCATCTATAGATTATTCTGGTCAGAGCACAACACCCGTGGAGCACATTCTTCTGTTTCTTGTTCCACCTTTGATGGGCTAGGTGGATCTGATCTATGATCCAGTGTGGCACATTGATGGGAAGGCTTTCTGTCTCTGCTAGATATAAGCTGAACCATATTTTTTTCGGGGGCATTGTGAATCGTTCCTGAGCGGGGAAAGCAAAATGTTGCATGATGGTTCGCAGGTGAAGCGCAATGGTAGGTGTCATCGCTACCATATCCTTCAACTTATTAAGATCTTTGTGCTTCATTCGACCTGGAACCATGGTTTCCTTTTCTGTTGGGATGTGCATGCCATACATACCCAATGCTTCTCTTACCAAAGTGAGGGTCAACTTGAATCTTTTAAGCTCATGACCCGGCAGCAGTGATGGCAACACAAAGGTGCTGTCGCCTCCCTTGGCCCTGCTTGGCGTGATGGTACTGATCAGATATGAACATCGTAAGAAATCCGGCTTTGGTAAGTGGGCCCTGAAATAACTGTCCACACCCGCTTTGATCCAAACTGATATCATGACTTCGGCGTTTTGATAGCTTTCAAACTCGCGCGTGAAAAAGTGGTATCGACCCCTGTTGAAGCTCAAAGTCAAGGACAAAGCATGGAAGCACATCAAAAGGTGGACACACGAGGAAAGGGAGCAAGTAGGGAGCTCCAAGAAGTGTATGTCAAATTTTCAGAAGAATCCCCTACAAAAATAGTGATTTTCATCACTAGAAACCATTGTAAATACCATTATCTATTTTTAGTAACTCCATTTTGTTCAAGCCGAGGAGTCCTCGAGCTTGAGGAGTATTAGAAGTACCATCGTACCAATTTTCATAATTTTTAGACTTCGTTTGAGCCCTCAAATAAGCCCTGGAACCTAATTTTTAACTAGGCCGGACACTAGGTCTGGACAGGGCCAAAACTAGTCAAAAAACTATAAAAAGAGCTAGAGAGCTCATTTTTGAGGTTAGCTTGTTAGAGAATAGAACTTTTGTAAGAGAACTCTTTTGCAATCTAAGCTTTCCATTGTTCCTCTCTTTGATCTTACTTTGTGCACGTGTGTGTGTATGTGTGTGCATGTTTGTGTGCTTTCACTCACGCACTTGTGCCTTCACTTGCTCGTGGTCTTCATACCGGTCCTCACGTCTCCGCGGATTGACAAGTAAAGGAGGTGGTGCTTACGCTTGAGCTACACCAAATTTTGGCGCCGTTGCCGGGGAGAGAGCTTCGAGGACGAGCGTTGTGATGGTAAGATCGTAGATTTGCGACGTTGGAAGGTAAAAAAACTATCATTTCAGTTCATTTTCTGTTTTTTCCTCTTCATCTTCATCATCATCATCATCTCCACCTTCTTCCATCTTCTTCTTCATAGAAATTTCTTGTTTTTTAGTGCATTTTTACCATTTTCATTCCATTTTTCATGCATTATTGTGTGTGAAGGAGTTAGGAGGTGCAAGGGAGAGCAAGCGCTGTATTTTTTTCATGATTTTCTGCTCATACGGAGCTCGCCATAGCCGGCGCTCAGAAATTTGAATTTCCCGCCAAAAAACGCGATTCTGTGATGAAAATCACGATTCTGTGAAAATTCAAAATTTTTTGAAAAATCACGATTTTCAGTTTCCCGCCTAAAAGTTGGTTGAAAAGAATCGCGATTCTGTGTTTTTCAAAAAAAAAAAAAAAAAAAACACGATTCTCTGCTCAAAATCGCGATTCTCACCAATCACGATTTTCAGCAAAAAAACACGATTTTGTGAAAAACACGACTTTCTGCTCAAAATCGCGATTCTCACCAATCACGATTTTCAGCAAAAACACGATTTTGTGAAAAACATGATTCTCTGCTCAAAATCGCGATTTTCAAAAAACACGATTCTCTGCTCAAAATCGCGATTCTCACCAATCACGATTTTCAGCAAAAATACGATTTTGAGAAAAAACACGATTCTCTATGACAAAATCGCGATTTTCATGCCAAAAACACGATTTTGTGAAAAAGGCGATTCTGTGAAAACACGAATTTTTTGCTCAAAATCGCGATTTTCTAAAAACACGATTTTGTGCTCAACATCGCGATTTTCATATCAAAAACACGATTCTGAAAAAAACACGATTTTGTGAAAAAACACGATTTTGTAAATCACGATTCTCTAAGTCAAAATCGGGATTTTCAAAAATACGATTTTGTGCTCAACATCGCGATTTTCATATAAAAAAAACACGATTCTCTAAAACACGATTCTGTGCTCAACATCGCGATTTTCATATCAAAAAAACACGATTCTCTAAAACACGATTCTGTGCTCAAAATCGCGATTTTCATGTCAAAAAAACGCGATTTTCAGAAACACGATTTTGTGATCAACATCGCGATTTTCAGAAACACGATTTTGTGATCAACATCGCGATTTTCAGAAACACGATTTTGTGATCAAAATCGCGATTTTCAGAAACACGATTTTGTGCTCAACATCGCGATTTTTTTGACTTCACAGCATCGCGATTTTCAGAAAGTTCACAAAATCGCGATTTTCTCCAAAGGTCCTGTTTGCCTGTTTTGACCCCCAGGAGCCTGATTTGACATAACTTTCTCATCCAAAGTCCATTTTTTGAGCTCTTTAGCTTGTTGGAAAGCTCGTTTCAAATCCTACACGATCTCAACTGTTTTTTTCAAGAATAATGCGTTGATTTTGAGATAGGATAATTTGAAGTTGACCCTCAGGTGGGACTAGGGAACCAAGGGGGCTCTAAAGAATTTTGAACCATACCAAAGGGAAAATTTGGATTCTTGACTAAAGCTTATGAACCTGAGATCTGGTAGACACTTAGGCAAGGATAAACAAAGCATTAGATCTTCTGAGGCTAGTGTCAACCATACATCCAAGTCTTGGGCACAACAACTAAGTGGTCATCTTTTACTCAGATCAGACACAAGTGATTCAGAAATGTCTTTTAGTATGGGAAAACCTGCAGGTGGCTCAGGGACTGCCCATCTACAAACACCGGAAGGTCCCTATAAGACACAGTTGGAATATATTCGGACCAACCAATTAGGTGCTCGCATCTATGAGGATGGTCTGAGGCGATCAGTGGTCCAACTCAAAAATCCATATCAATCCTTTGGACTTGAACACCCGGTGGTCAAGTTCGAAGAGGGTTCATACATTGATAAGGAAGGAACCATGTATGTGGTTACCAACCAACCCGATAGGACCGATGAGTTTGGAAATATCATTCATGAGAATGAGATAGGAGACCTAGAACAAGGAAATATAGGACAAGGACCCCAGACTCCTAGAGGCAAGTCAGTTTTGACCCGAGTGATCACTCCAGACTGGATCCCTCAAGACAACAAAAGCATAGAACTATTTTTGAATAGAGAAACAGAGGAAGCCTTTTGGAGATTCAAGCCAGAACAACCTAGCCAATTGGGCATAGTCATCATCTACGAGTTCAAGGATCCAGAGATACCAGGAAAGGTTGTCTACCTGGATAACACATCAGAGAAAATTTTCTTGGTAACAAAACATGATAGACATGCATATGGAAGAATGAATTGATTTTCCCCCCACCAAGATCCAATGTTTCCCACGGCCTCCAAGGAGTAGGGTCATCCCAAGCTCAGGAAGCCCAGAGAGAAAGAACTAGAGAGAGACCGGAGGTAAGTTTTGCACACACAGTGGGCAGGAATAGGTCAGGATTTGAAAATGAAAGACCTGAAAGAGAGAGATATCAAGCACATAGGCAACAAAGAGACGATCATGATTTCCCATTGCCTAGACCAAGAGAGCACTCAAGAACCCTTAGACCCTCTCAAGTGGTTAAGACAATGAAGAACTACTTTGATGGATTTGGAGATCCTTATGATCATGTGGCGGAGTTCAAACAAGTGCTAAGAGCTGAACAGGTTGAAGACTTGTTCACCCAGTTCGAGGCATTTGGTTTGACTCTTAAGGGTACTGCCTTAGCTTGGTTTCAACCTCTAAACAGTCGCAACTATAGAGAGATAGGTCAGCTTCTAGAAGAATTCATTGTAGAATTTTCCAAGAGTGGTATCAGACATAACACATCATCCTTGATCCACAGCTTCAAGCAGACACCCCAAGAAACAGTGCGACTTGCAGGAAGAAGGTTTAGACAGTACTTGGAAAGATGCCCTGTACCAGAATTACCCACATCAGCCAAACAAGTGGCACTGTTTTTAGATGGCCTATTGAGCACAAAATTAAGGTCATATGTATACTTGAAAGAGCCTAGATCCATAGAAGAGTGTATACGGATGTGCATTGACATAGAAGACAACTTGGGTGAGGAGTTAGGACTATCCAAACTCTATAAGGACTCTGATAGTTCTACAAGTCATACCTCTAGAGCCTCCACTGAGATAGATGAGATAGCTGAGCAGGTGGCCAAAAAGCTAGGAGTTCAAAATAGACAAATGCCAAGGGTCACCCCAGTGAAGCGATGTTATGCATGTGGAGGAGATCACATGGCTAATGTTTGCCCGTTGACGACTCAACCCCAAGGAAACCCTAATGCTCTATATTGCACCATTGAGAGAAAATACACAAATCATACGGCCCAAGATTGTCCCTATAACAGGCAGGCTGTTAGACAAAATTATCAGCAACCTTACCAGCAGGGTAGGTATCAGAATCAGTACCAACAGCCATATTATAGGCCACAACAATATCAACCTCAATACCAGCAGCAATATCAGGCACCATATAGGCCACAACCAGTCCTTGGAAACCAACCACCAGCTCCTGCCAATGTGATCCCAGTTAAATATACGATGGCGGAGGAGAACCATAATAGAGCATTGGTGCCACTAACCCCATTGGTCTCAGAAAATGATTCTCACGCTCATGGTTCAGACTACTTCCATGAAGATAGTCCACAGGCTTATTATATAGAGTCACCTGAGCAAAGTGAGACTTCTCAGTATCAATATGGGACACCACCTATAGAACAAAATTGGGAGCCAGAAGACTCCAATGTCATGTATACGAATCCAAATCCTAGGCCCCAATTGAGACAGGAAAGACCACAAGCCCCCAGAGGACCATGCTTTAGATGTCAGGGCGACCATTTCATTCGTGAATGTCCCCACCAACCAGCTCTGGGACTAGGACAGAACATCACAATACAAGGCTTTTGTCCTGAGTGCGGCAAGGAACATCTTCCTAGAGAGTGTCCCAGAAATCCCTCTAGTGCACCCAAGGTCACACCCATCAACGTGGTAGGCTTAGTGGCAGATTCAAGTTCAAGTAGCAATAATGTGGCTCCTGTACAGGCAGTTACTAGGGCACAGGCTGCACAACAAGCAAAACCAGCCGAGCAGTCGGAGTCAAGTGAGGTAGGAGAACCTAGCAAGAGAAAACCAAGAACATGGAAGGATACCAGAGAGAAGGCCAATCGCAAGTGGAATAAAAAGTTATTGGAACTAGAAGAAAGCTTAAAAGAAGCGAAAACAAAAATAGAAGACATTGCATCTCAAAGCCCCTCGCATGCCGAAACTCCATCCACTCCACCTCACCCCACCCCACCACCCATTGTAAATAGACCGCAACCAGGGTCTGTTCTGGCAGATCCAACCCCAGAAGGCTTGGACATGATGTTCAAGGCCTACCAGGCTCGACTTCAAGAAGGGCCTACAGCGGCAAACCTAGACAAGAGTTACCCCAGAGCAGATTTAGAGATTGAACGGATGAAAATGTGCATGAAAATGGTAGAACAAGCTCAAGCCATACTTGAGACTAGTCAAAAGTTCAATCAGACAAACTCTATCAAAGCAGATTTGCATTTCCAGGGCTTACTAGAAAGATTAGAGCAATTGGTAAACAAACCACAAGTTTCTTTACCTCCACAGGCTCAACCAGTTATTGAAAGAGGAAGCTCACCACCAATGGGAGCTTATGTTCCTAATTCCACGGATCCAGGAATACCTCCTTCAATTCAACAGTACTCTCAAGAATTCTTGCGAGAAATACAAGAAGAGAAATGGGCCAAGGAGAAGGGTAATTCCCCTCCTATTCCTGAGATTGATGATCTTCATGATCAATTTCCCCAAGACATCCCATCTATTTACGAAGATGAAGCAGAACAACAAGAAGACGAAAGGTTAGATTTTGAGTCTAATACCTTAGAAGAACTGCCTCAATTTCCAGGCCCATGGGAATCTGAATCTCTCCAGATTAGAGCTCCCACAATACTAGTAAGAAATGAAGACTCAGTGGTTCCAAGGAACACGGATGTCGTGAAGAACACTAAGGTTCAGTGTCATCTCACTGTAGAAGAGCTGCTCAAAGCAAAACCTGAGCTCTGGAATCATGTGAAGGATCAGGTTCCAGAACTTGATTCCAACATGCCAAAAGCAGGCTCCAAGCAAAGGGTACCAGAGATACCTCTAGACAAAATAGGGGACATGTGTGAGGGTGAAGAAGGTAATACTTATCTTCCCATCACCTACCAAGGTTACACAACCAAAGCAATCATAGATTCAGGTGCTGGTGTTGCTATTGCGACCACCTCCTTGTGGAAGCAATGGGGCAAGCCCACATTAAGACAAACTAGAATGAAGCTTCAAATGGCTGATGGTCATTTTGAAAGACCTCTAGGATTGCTAGAAGGGATCACTCTAACCACTTGTGGTGTAGAATTTGAGCACACATTTGCTATATGTGACTTTGAGAAAAATAATGTCTTTGAGATGATCCTAGGAAGACCCTTCCTACGACAATTGCAAATAGTACAGGATTGGGGAACTAACTCCTTGTACTTACAGCACTTAGGGGTCACCACTAAGGTCAATTTGAAGGATTACACCTTCAGAGATGTACCACCCCTACAGTGGAATTCTATCCACAAAGCGAAAGAAGATTCCATCTCTGTGCATTCTGAAAGTTCACCTGATCCATCATGGCTGCATGAAGATACTCATTTGTGGATGTGCAAGGTCGCAAAGGAAGAGGAAAAACGTTTAAAGGCAAGAGAAGAAGGAACTTCGCTAGGAGATAGACCAGTTAGGGACCCAGCCTACACACCGATGATCTTTCCAGATGAAGAGTTTGAGCCTCATGGCTGGCCAGAAATCTTAGCCACCATGGACATTGCTGTCAATGAGGAACAATGGACACCTCATTGTGATGAGGAGGGTTATGATATCTCAGTGTTCATGTGTCAACCCTTGCTAGAAGAATGTGACCCTAATGATGTCATAGAAGAAGAAGAGAATGACGATGATTTGGAGTCTATTGTGATGGATAGTTGTTTTAACTCAGAGCAGCACTATCTAGAAGATATAGGAGTGTTCACCCAGAAAGAAGAAGAACCTCTCACAAGTATTAAAACAGTAAACTCAAAGGATGGAAGTGAGAGTAGTCAAAAGAAAAAGAAAAGAAAAGCAGTGAAACAAGAAAAGGAGGAATCATTGTTTGAAGTACCAGAAAACTTCAAGAAATATGAAGTTGACGACCGCAAAATTTTGGTACGAATGCCTAAGAGAGAGGCCATCATAGGAGAATCATATGATAATAAAGAAAAGACCAAGAAGATTGTAGTGACCATTGAAGAGAACGAAGAGAGATGCACATATATAGGAGATGACCTAAGTGCAAGAGAAGAAATGGAGCTCATAGCTCTATTAAGGGAATATAGGGATGTGTTTGCATGGCACTATAGAGACTTGAAAGGGGTAGATCCAAGAATTTGCTCTCATACTATCCCCATGACTGCTGATGCTAAGCCCACCAAACAGAAGCCCTACACATATAATGATACCTATGCAGCCAAAATCAAAGAAGAAATTGATAGGTTGATTGAAGCTGGATTCATCTATGAGATTGAGCATACTGAATGGGTGTCCCCCATTGTAGTAGTGCCCAAGAAGAACGGAAAGTTGCGAGTGTGCATTAACCTGAAAAAAGTTAATGCCGCTACAATCAGAGATAGCTATCCGCTTCCAATCACCGAACATTTATTGGAGCGTGTTGCAGGCAAGGAAGTTTATAGCTTTCTTGATGGATTTTCAGGTTACAACCAAGTAGCCATTGCCCCAGAAGATCAACACAAGACGGCTTTTGCCACCGAATGGGGAATCTTTGCATTTCGCGTGATGCCATTTGGGCTCACCAATGCACCTGCAACATTCCAAAGGCTCATGTGTCATGTCTTCAAAGAGTTCTTACAAAAGAGCTTAGAAGTGTATGTGGATGATTTATGTGCTCATTCCCAAGAAAGAAGATTTCACATCCCTGAGCTCAGACAGATCTTCAACAAGTGTAGAGAATATCGAGTGTGTCTGAACCCAGAAAAGTGTGTGTTCATGGTGCGTCAAGGTAAAATCCTCGGTCATATTGTTTCTAAGAATGGAATCTCAACGGATGAAGATAAGGTACGAGCCATAGCGGAGCTGCCAAGGCCAAGGAATGTTAAAGAGGTACAAGCCTTTATGGGCCATTGTGGATATTACCGTAGGTTTATCCACATGTACGCGATCATAGCTAGACCCCTTTATGCCTTGTTGTCTAATTTTGAGTGGAACGACGAATGCGAGAATTCTTTCAATGAACTGAAGAAACGTTTGTGCACAGCACCAATATTGACCACTCCTGATTGGAATAAGCCATTCCATGTCCATGTGGATGCATCCAATCATGCCATAGGATGTGTGCTAGCACAACCCACAAGTGAAGGGAATTTAGATTTGCCCATAGCATATGCTAGTAGACAACTAAACCCAGTCGAAAGAAATTATACCACAACCGAGCGAGAAGGGTTAGGCATGGTATATGCCGTAAAGAAGTTTAGACACTATTTATTGGCCAACAAGTTCAAGTTTTTCACTGATCATCAAGCTTTGTTATATTTGGTCAATAAACCTTGCAATACTGGACGCTTAGTAAGATGGTTCCTCTTACTAATGGAGTATGACTTTGAAGTTGTTGTCAGGAAAGGTAGAACCCACCTTCGGGCAGATCACCTTTCTCGCATTACTTCAGGAGAGTCACCACAAGGAGTGTCTGATGAACTACCTGATGCTTATCTGTTCAATTTGGAAGTTGTTCCTAAATGGGCAAATAAGTTGGTACCAGTCCTAACTTTCGGCCCTGCAAATAAGAATGTGAAAACATCACAAGAAGAAATTGTAAAATCACAAAAATATCACATATTGGCAGGAAGCATGTACAAACAAGATACTGAGGGTGTATTAGCTTGTTGTGTCGAGGATGATGAACATAGTAGTTGGTTGCAGCAAGCTCATGAGGGATTGCTAGGAAATCACTATTCTAAACAACGAACATTGCAGAATTTGAAACGTTTAGGAGTGTATTGGCCTAGCATGGACAAAGAAATACATGAGTGGATCAAGAATTGTCCAATGTGCAGAGAGAGACCACCAGTGGAGCATGCGACCCTTTATCAAGTATCATTAATTCCAGATTGGAGTGCTCCATTGGTAGAGTTTATGAGATCGGGAAGATTACCCAAAGAGGCCAGTCTAGCAAGAAGACGAAATATGGAGCAAGAGGCTCAAGGCTATGCCTTAGTAGGAGAGAACCTATACCGAAGAGGTAAAGATGGTTACTTAAGACTGTGCGTTCATGAATCAGACTATTTAAGGGTCTTAGAGACTGCACACAGTGGTGTTGCAGGTGGACATTTTGGTCCTGACCGAGTGATTAAGACCATTCTATTCTCAGGACTTTGGTGGCCCACTCTTCATATGGATGCACATACCTATGTGAAGAAATGTGACACATGCCAACGTGCACAATATCCAGTTAGAAAAGACGAGATGCCTTTGAGGCCAATGATGGGAGGGCGTGCATTTTCGAAGTGGGGCATAGACTTCATAGGTCCTATTAATCCCCCAACTAGAAACTCCCATGCAGAGTACATCATTGTAGCCACAGATTACCTTACAAAGTGGGTAGAAGTCAAAGCCACAACAAAGAATGATGCTCAGACTACGGCTAAGTTCTTATTCGAGAATGTGTTCACGAGATATGGACTACCAATAGAGTTAGTGAGCGATAGAGGCACACACTTCTTGAATGAAGTCATTGAAAATCTTCTCCAAGAATTCTTGGTGATACATAAGAAATCCGCCCCCTATCATCCACAAGCCAACGGACAAGCCGAGAGTACCAATAAGATCCTCTGTAACGTATTGACAAAACTGGTGAATAATAAACGCTCTGATTGGGACAAACAACTTCATCATGCTGTTTGGGCTTATCGAGTTGCCTACAAAACGGTACTCAACGCCAGCCCATTTCAGATGGTCTTCGGACAGAACGCTGTGCTACCATTAGATTTCTTAATCCCTGCCTTAAAAGTAGCACAACAGTATGAGTGGAATGGGCATGAATTGTCCTCTAGGATCTTTGATCTCGAACGCTTGGGTGAAACGAGGCTACGAGCGGCAGCAGGCATCTACGCTGCAAAGAAGAGGCAAAAGGCATACTTTGATGCACACATCAAGGATAAGGGATTGAAAGAGGGAGATCTAGTGTTGGTATACACACTAAAACAACATGCCCGTAAGTTGGAAAAAAGAGGATATGGACCCATGATCATTAATAGAATTTCCACTAGTGGTGCAGTTCAGTTGGCCACTCTAGAAGGAGATATCTTGCCAAACTATATTAGTGGCTGCAGAGTCAAGCTATATCAAGAACCTCTTACTGAGGATATGCTAATGAGACTCAACACTGCTAAGAAGCGAAAAGAAGAACAGTTAAGAGTGAGAGAAGAAGCACAAGTAGAGGCCAGAGAGCGTATTAGGCGAAATAAGTTAAGGCGATTAGGCTTAGATGTCAACTCAAAAGCCCCAAAATATCACATGGATATGTGTCAAAAGTCAGGCATTGCGACTTCTCAGGTCATTGACCGAAGACCCTTTGTGACCATAGAGATAGGACAAGGGAAGGGTGCAAGGACGGTGAAAGCATTGATTGACTCAGGTGCAGCAAGTAGTGCAGTTAGACTTTCCTACTGCCAAGACTTGGGGTTGAACATCAATCCCATAGAAGCTTATCTCATAGGATTGGGAGGTGTGGAAACCCCTTGTTTGGGCGAGGTGGAACTTCCCATCTACCTTCAAGATGTTCCAATGAAAGTCAAAGCGCTAGTATGTCAAGATGAGAACCTTACAGAACCACTTGTCTTGGGTCAAGATTGGATCTATGACCATGCAGTTAACTTAAACCTAAGAAGTCAAATTCTTCAAGTTTGGGTACATGAACAATGCATTACATTAGAATTAGAGAACTGCATGCTCCTAGATCATGGCACCACACACTCTCTTAGTTCTTCCAAGACTAATCATATGAAAGAAGATGTTGTATGTGTCAGAAGCTCTATGATGCAGAAGGAGTCAATCGTGGGAGACCAGGTTCGAAGGCGGGTGGATCTTTCTTCTTCTCCAAAGACTCAAGTAGCCACAGTAGTGAGCCCACCACACAAGCAAACACAACCGTTCACTACAACTGCTACATCAAATAGAAAGCGGTTCCGGGCATGAAGCAGATCTGGGTACGCAAAGGAGAGCAACCACCAGTCTTACCCCCACAAATCCCATTCGATAAAAAAGCGGTTCCGGGCATGAAGCAGATCTGGGTACGCAAAGGAGAGCAACCACCAGTCTTACCCCCACAAATCCCATTCGATAAAAAAGCGGTTCCGGGCATGAAGCAGATCTGGGTACGCAAAGGAGAGCAACCACCAGTCTTACCCCCACAAATCCCATCCATGCACACTAACCAGGCCAGAAGACGAAGGAAGCAGCTCAGACGAGCTCCATCACAAGATATCCAGCAAGTTTGGGTGCCTAAGAAGTTAGTTGCAGCTCAACAAGGGCAATTACAGATGTGGGTACCTAAGAAGATCCTACACCCACAACAACCTTTGTTCTCCCACATGCAAAAGGTTTCAACAAAGAAGCCAAAAAGAGAAAAGGGTAAGAACCACGTACAGAGACCAAAGGAAGATCAAATCAGCTCTTCAACATTAGTAGGAAAACATGCAAAAAGGATATGGGTTTGGAAGCCAAAAGTGCAAGTAGTCTCCACCGAACCAAAGCATCAACCACACTGGATACCACAGTTCAGAAAGCATCCAAAGAGAAAGACGCCTGAAGTGACCTCTACAGTGCCAAATGATGTTCTAAAATGGACTCCAATAAGGAGGATTACATCAGTTCGAGACTCAATGGATACCTCCACCAAGGTCGGCATCAACCTCCACAAATAACATCGAAAGCCTCGAACGAGCAACAACCATGTGCTCCTTGCACAACCCTGTCTTTTGCACCATTTAGGTCATGCATTTCCAAAGTATGCATTAATATAGGGCCACATTACACGGCCGTGCATAGATACACTGGAGAATCCCATGCACAAGAGCACAGTGACATATGTCGAACATTTCTATTGATACTAACTTTTGTGTTCTTGTTTTGTGATATCCTGTTCCTCAAAAAAAAAAAAGAAAAAAAAAAAAAAAAAAAGAAAAAAAAAAAAGAAGTGGGAGAGAGCTTGTTCCCAGGTTTGGCTTATGAAACATGAATGAGTCATGCTTAGCTGAAGGTGGAACTGTTGATTACTAGGCATTTATCAATTTGGATAAAAGTGTGTCTCGGCCAGCAGAATGAAGAGCTTGAAGGTCCGCAACTTGAGTGATGCTTAACTACTTCATGTACCAGAGCACCCAAGGAGATATCTGCACAAGGTAGTTCTGGAGGAGAAGACTCCTGCATATGGTGAGCTAAAGAGAATATGTGACACTCAGCTTGGTGTAGTTACCCGATGTTGCTTGCCAAGGAATATAAAGCAATTCAATTCTCAGTATTTCCTGAACCAGTATGGAACAGTAGCACTGGTGAATGGTCTATGTCAATCAGCATGGTAATCTCTTAGAAACCGGCACGTGTCCAATATTCCTCTGAGTGTCAATATAGGGAAGTGAACGTGCATGAGCCCAAGCTCAGAAATGCACATTGTTAGTGACAAATGTTGCTTTGAAAAGAGGAGAGGGGATCCACCACTCAAAAGATCTCATCAGTGGACAATCAACATGGACATTCATCAACAAGGTTCCATCCCAAAGGCCGAGTGTACAACACGAAGAGGCAAACATCCATCAACCTCTGCCATGGTAAGTATCTTTACTCTGGAAACACCATAACCATGATAGTTTAGGAAACCTCTTCGTCAGCATACCCTTGAGCACTTAGCTGAAGACCCGCAATTTTTGCACCATACTTCTTCCAATGCCTTTTCCAAGTAAGCATGCGTAGGGCTACATTACAAGGCCGTGCACAAGGCACATACTTTTTTCAACCCAGGCACGAACACACTTACCCATCATTCATTATGGGTTATGAGTAGTTGGCATGAATGCTCTCAACATCATCTTTAAAAGAGCTAGTAGACATCATGGGAACAACATCCATATCTCGGAAGCAAATTGAAGCCAGTAGTTGCTCCAAATCACTCTTGACAACCTCTTCTGAGCAACTTGCAGTTTTGAAAGCTCACAACGACACATTCTTGCTGGAATCCAAGGAACCAGCTCATACAACGGATGGACACCACCTCTCAAAGCACTACACAGAACAGCCCTTCCAACAAGGGTCTGTCAGGGACGACAGACTCGAGAGGGGGGGGAGTGTTGAAGCTCAAAGTCAAGGACAAAGCATGGAAGCACATCAAAAGGTGGACACACGAGGAAAGGGAGCAAGTAGGGAGCTCCAAGAAGTGTATGTCAAATTTTCAGAAGAATCCCCTACAAAAATAGTGATTTTCATCACTAGAAACCATTGTAAATACCATTATCTATTTTTAGTAACTCCATTTTGTTCAAGCCGAGGAGTCCTCGAGCTTGAGGAGTATTAGAAGTACCATCGTACCAATTTTCATAATTTTTAGACTTCGTTTGAGCCCTCAAATAAGCCCTGGAACCTAATTTTTAACTAGGCCAGACACTAGGTCTGGACAGGGCCAAAACTAGTCAAAAAACTATAAAAAGAGCTAGAGAGCTCATTTTTGAGGTTAGCTTGTTAGAGAATAGAACTTTTGTAAGAGAACTCTTTTGCAATCTAAGCTTTCCATTGTTCCTCTCTTTGATCTTACTTTGTGCGCGTGTGTGTGTATGTGTGTGCATGTTTGTGTGCTTTCACTCACGCACTTGTGCCTTCACTTGCTCGTGGTCTTCATACCGGTCCTCACGTCTCTGCGGATTGACAAGTAAAGGAGGTGGTGCTTACGCTTGAGCTACAACCCCATTTGCCATTAAATTCCAATTCTGCTTCCCAGAAATAGGTTCCATCGCCCAGTGGTCTAGCAACATCACTGAACCAATGCGCATGCTTACCTACTTGAGAAGTGTGCCCTTGAGGAGGATCCTGAATGGGGAGCACATGCACGGCTTGAAGTTCTTGCGGCCTTGCGGTGAGACGTGGCTCAAGGAGAAGTGTCTCTATGTCCACAATCTGGGCACCAGATCCGGCTTGAGAACTGGTACCTGCTTCTGCCATGGCCCTGTTTGCTGGTTGGTTCTGTGAGAATATAGAACCGAGTGTTAACATCGTAATGGACAGAATAAATCCGTTGTTGTCCTCGTTACAACATTAACATGAGGTAGATGGTGAGTTAGTGGTTAGTAAGTGCACAAAGACAGTGTGTGTAGTTAGTGCTTGGGTTGTCCTAGGAGACTAATGCAGTTAGTAAGTGGGTATGAATTTACAAATTGGGGTCGGGGGGTTTATTACACGCCCTAGGCTGCCAAATGCAGTGAATGGGCTTTGCTTTCGGTTTCGGAGAGACTCTAGAGAGCTTTCTCGGTGTCGCGGTTTGAAAATGAGGCCTTTTAGGGACCCATTTACAATTGATTACATACACGCTCTTGGGTCTTGGTGTGTTCTTGAGCGTTGAGAACGAGTGAATACTGGCAGTATGCGTAGCTGCGTTATGCTGTTTAGGTTGTGGCCTCAGCGTAGTTACTTGTGCCATCAAGCAAGCCTTAGGCACCCAAATTTGTCTTGATTGTGGGCTTGCCTTCATCGACTTCTTGGGCACCCAAATATATTTCACGTTAGCAGAAGAATTTCCAAAAGACTTCTTATTAGTGTCATGTTGTCGGTTATTAATAAGAAACTTCGCCCGTGTAGTTGACGGATGTGCAACCGGTTGTTCGCCTTTCCGCACCCACACATGGTTTATTTTCTGAGACCTTCTGCTGAGCAGGTACTTTTGATCTCGGACATAGGTAGTACTTTGCTTTTTCTGCCTTTGATCCACCTTGGGTTGCTGCCTCCTTCTGGCCTTTGGAAAAGAAGGGAGTTCCGTTGCATCCCTGACTCCTTTTTTGCAAACATCATTCCTCTGCAACACAGGGTTTTGAACAAGAACAGCATGGTCATCTTCATGTGTACCCCTGGAAGGACCAGGAGTCTGTGCCTTTCCTAGTTCCTTGAGTGCTCCATTGTCTAACTCTACTGTAACTCGGCTATGATTGATCCAAACCTGGAGAAGTCCACTTCTTAGGTTTAAATTGACTGCTTGGTCATAGATCCAATCTTGACCCAAGATAAGAGGTTCAGTGAGATCCTCATCCTGACACACCAGTACTTTAACTGTCATTGCCTCATCATGAATGTAGAGGGGAAGTTCCACCTCGCCCATGCAAGGGGTTTCCACGCCTCCCAATCCTATGAGATATGCTTCCACAGGATTGACCGTTAACTGCAACTCTTGACAGTAAGACACTCTAACAGCACTAGTGGCTGCACCTGAGTCAATCAAGGCTCTTACGGTCCCTGCGCTCTTCCCTTGTCTTACCTCTAGGGTTACGAAAGGACGTCGATCAGTTATCCTATGTGAGTTGGTTCCTGCGACTTCACACATTGCCATATGATATCCTTGATCTGCATAGTCATTTGTCCTAGGCTGCTCTCTACCTTGCCTTCGTAATTTCATCCTTCTGATGCGTTCTAAAGCTTCTGCTTGAGCTTCTTCTCTAATTCTCTTTTCTTCCTCTTTGCGTTTCTTAGCAGTGTTGAGTCGGCTCAGCATTTCCTCCGTGAGGGGTTCCTGATACAACTTGACTCTGCATCCGCTAATATAGTTAGGGAGAACATCACCCTCTAACGTGGCTAATTGTACTGCTCCACTCGTGGAGATCCTATTGATAATCATAGGTCCGTAGCCTCTCTTTTCTAGCTTCCTCGCGTGTTGTTTCAGTGTATAGACTAAGACTAGATCTCCCGCTTTCAAGCCTTTATCCTTCACATGGGCATCGAAGTATGCCTTCTGTCTCTTCTTGGCTGCATATATTCCTGCGGCGGCTCTCAGTCTTGTTTCCCCTAATCGTTCAAGGTCAAAGATCCTAGAGGAGAGCTCATGACCTATCCATTCGTGCTCCTGTGCTACTCTTAATGTAGGAATCAGGAAGTCCAAAGGTAGCACAGCGTTTTGGCCGAACACCATCTGAAAGGGGGTGGCTTGGAGTACCGTTTTGTAGGCAACTCGATATGCCCAAACAGCATGGTGTAGCTGTTTGTCCCAATCAGAGCGTTTAGTGTTCACTAATTTTGTCAGTACATTGCATAAGATCTTATTAGTGCTCTCAGCTTGCCCATTAGCTTGAGGGTGATAAGGGGCAGATTTCTTGTGTATGACCAAGAATTCTTGGAGTAGATTTTCAATCACTTCGTTCAAGAAATGAGTGCCTCTATCACTTACAAGCTCTATAGGTAGCCCGTATCTCGTGAATACATTCTCACACAAGAATTTGGCAGTTGTTTGAGCATCGTTCTTTGTCGTAGCCTTTACCTCTACCCACTTGGTGAGATAATCTGTCGCAACAATGATGTATTCCGCATGAGAACCCTTAGCTGGGGGATTAATAGGACCTACGAAGTCTATTCCCCACTTAGAGAATGCACGTCCACCCATCATAGGTTTCAGTGGCATCTCATCTTTGCGTATGGGATACTGAGTCCTCTGACAGACATCACACCGTTTCACATAGGTATGTGCATCCATGTGAAGGGTAGGCCACCAGAAACCCGCAAATAGTATAGCCTTGATCACCCGATCTGGTCCAAAGTGTCCTCCTGCTACACCTTGGTGAGCAGTTTCTAAGATCTTAAGATACTCACTTTCATGGACACATAGCCTCAGGTAACCATCTTTACCACGCTTATATAGACTATCACCAATGAGTGAATACTCCTGGGCTTCTTGTTCTAAACTCCTTTTCCTAGCTAGAGTCATGTCTGGAGGGAATGTGTTTGTCCTCAAGAATGATACTAGAGGTTCACTCCAATCTGGCACTATGGATACTTGATAAAGAGTAGCGTGTTCCACAGGTGGTTTAGTACAACAGATTGGGCATTCCTTGCACAACTTTTGGACATCCGCTTCCATAGTTGGCCAATGCACTCCGAATCTCTTTAGAGTCTGTAAAGTTCGTTGCTTTGAATGGTGTTGCTCTAACGCACCTACATGTGCTAATTGCAACCATTTAGCGTACTCATCCTCTTCTACGCAACAAGCCAAGATCCCTTGATCTGTGTGCTTGTACATGCTTCCTGCCATGATGTGGTACTTTTGGGCTTTTACAACCTCTCTATTCCGTGTGTTTACCACTGGATGGTTAGGCCCGTATGTCAAGACTGGTACCAATGGCTTAGCCCACTGCGGCACCACTTCCAAATTAAACAGGTAAGCATCAGGAAGGTCATCTGATACTCCTTGTGGGGCTTCTCCAGACGTGAGTCTAGAGAGATGGTCTGCTCGTAAGTGAGTCCTACCTTTCCTTACCACAACTTCAAAGTCATATTCCATGAGCAAGAGAAACCATCTCACTAATCTTCCTGTATTGCATGGCTTATTTACGAGATATAGTAATGCCTGATGGTCAGTAAAAAATTTAAACTTATTTGCAAGCAAATAGTGTCTAAATTTCTTAACTGCATATACCATGCCTAATCCTTCTCGCTCTGTAGTGGTGTAATTCCGTTCAGCCGCATTCAACTGTCTACTGGCATAGGCAATTGGAAGATCCATATTACCTTCACCAGTAGGTTGTGCAAGCACACATCCAATAGCATAATTGGATGCATCCACGTGAACATGGAATGGCTTATTCCAATCTGGCGTGGTCAAGATTGGTGCTGAACATAATCTTCGTTTAAGTTCTTGGAAGGAATTCTCACATTCATCCGTCCACTCAAAGTTAGTCAGAAGTCCGTACATGGGCTTTGCAATGACAGCATACATGTGTATAAATCGTCGGTAATAACCACAGTGCCCCATGAAAGCTTGTACTTCCTTGACATTCTTTGGCCTAGGTAGCTCTGCTATGGCTCTCACTTTTTCTTCGTCGGTAGATATGCAATTCTTTGACACTATGTGTCCTAGAATCTTGCCTTGCCTGACCATAAAAACACACTTTTCTGGGTTCAGGCAGACCTGATATTCTCTACATTTGTCAAAGATTTGTCTGAGTTCAGGAATATGGGTTTGTCTAACATTGGAATGAGCACAGAGATCATCCACATAGACTTCTAAACTCTTTCTTAGGAACTCCTTAAACACATGGCACATCAGCCTCTAGAAGGTAGCTGGTGCGTTGGTAAGCCCAAATGGCATTACTCTAAAAGCAAAAATGCCCCATTCTGTGGCAAAGGCGGTCTTATGCTGATCCTCTGGAGCTATGGCTACTTGATTGTAACCCGAAAATCCATCAAGGAAGCTGTACACTTCCTTGCCTGCCACTCTTTCTAAGAGATGTTCTGTGATGGGAAGTGGATAGTTATCTCGAATTGTGGCTGCATTAACCTTTTTCAAGTTAATGCACACGCGCAGTTTGCCATTCTTCTTGGGCACCACTACGATGGGTGATACCCACTCAGTGTGCTCAATTTCATAGATAAATCCAGCTTCGACCAGTCTATCTATCTCTTCCTTGATTTTAGCAGCGTAATTATCGTTATATGTATAAGGCTTTTGCTTAGAGGGTTTGGCATCTGAGGTCATGGGGATAGTGTGTGAGCATATGTCAGGGTCAACACCTTTCAAGTCCTTGTAACTCCAAGCGAATACATCTCTGTATTCTCTTAGCAAGGCAATCAATTCGTGCTCTTCTTCTTCTGTCAGGTCATGGCCTATGTACGTGCATCTCTCCTCTCCTTCTTCTATGGCCACTACTATTTTCTTGGTAGTTTCTTTGTTATCATAGGCCTCTCCTGATTGTGCCTCTCGTTTGGGCATTCTAATCATGACTCTCCTGTCGTCTATCTCATACTTCTTAAAATTTTCTGGAACCTCAAACAAAGATTCTTCCTCTTCTGGTAAGGCTTCTCTCTTTCTCCGTTTCTTTCCTCCTTCCTTCGGGGTCACATGTGTTGCTAATCTTACGTCATTTGTAACTTCTCCATGCCTCTGGGGTTGAAATTCTACTTCATGGAAGTATTCCTCATCTGATGCAAATGGAGGATCCATAATGATTGACTCTAGATCGGAGTCACTTGCATCCTCAAAGGTATCAGGGCTAGGTTCGCATTCTTCTAGAACTGCCTCTCCCATGATTGGCTCTATGGAGAAGACTGAAATGTCATAGCCATCCTCATCACAGTGAGGTGTCCATTGTTCTTCATTGATGGCTACGTCCATGGTTGCTAAAATTTCTGCCCAGCCATGGGGTTCAAATTCCTCGTCAGGAAAGACTACATGTGCATAGGCTGGGTCTTGAATGGGTCTATGAGTTTCTTTCGCACCTGCCTCTCTGGCTTTCTCTCTCTTCTCTTCTTCTACTGCTACCTTGCGCATCCATAAGTGAGTGTCTTCATGCATCCATGAGGATCCAGACCCTATGGAATGCACCAATTCTGTATCCTCTTTGGCTCTATGGATGGGATTCCATTGGATAGGAGGGACATCTCTATGAGAATAATCCTTGAGATTGACTTTGGTCGTGACACCTAAGTGTTGCAGGTACAAAGAATTGGTCCCCCAATCCTGCACCACTTGCAACTGTCGCATAAATGGTCTTCCCAAAATCATCTCATAGGCATGATTTTTGCTGAAGTCACATATAGCAAAACTATGTTCAAACTCGACACCACAAGTGGTGAGAGTTATTCCTTCTAGCAATCCTAGGGGTCTCTCTATGTGACCATCGGCCATCTGCAATTTCATTCTCGTCGGCCTGAGTGCCGGCTTGCCCCAACGCTTCCATAAGGAGGTAGTGGCAATTGCAACTCCTGCACCTGAGTCCAAAATTGCCTTCGTGGTGTAGTCCTGGTAGGTGATGGGAAGATAGGTGTTCCCTTCTTCACCTTCACACATATCCCCTATCTTATCCAAGGGAATTTCTGGCACTGTCCTATGGGATCCTACCTGGGAACGAGGTTTTGCTATCTCTGGTACTTGTTTGGCTACATGTTTCCATAATTCAGGTCTAACCTTGAGTAGCTCTTCTAACTTGAGATTACACTGCACGTTAGTGTTCTTCACTACCTCTGTGTTCCTAGGTATGACTGAGTCGTCGTTCCTTACCATGATTGTGGGTGCTCTCATACATGTGGATTTTGCTTCCCATGGGCCTGTGAAGTGGGGTAGCTCTTGTATGGAATTAGACTCAAAGTCCAATCTCTCGTGAGACTGAGCACTCTCATGTTCCCCGTAAATAGATGGGATGTCTTGTGGGAATTGGTCGTGGGCATCGTCCACTAGTTCAAAAGGAGGGGCGACCTCGCTTTCGTTATCCCATTTGTCTTCTTGAATCTCTCGTAGGAAGTCTGGTGCAAACCGATTCATAGAAGAAGAAGTGTCTGGCTCCGTAGAATTGGGCGCATAAGCAACCTGGGAAGGAGGGCTTATTCTATTGTGGGCTCTTTCCTCGTTCTCATAGATAGCTGGAGCACAAGCTCCCTGGAGAGGGTTACTTATTCTATTACTTTTCCGAACAGGCTCATACGCTCCCTGAGAAGGGATGTAGGCAACCTGTGGAGGTACACAAGCTTTCGAGAGAGGTTCCTGTGACTTTTGGGGGGGAAGATAAGCTTCTTGAGGAGCCCCGTGGGCTTCCTGAAGAGGCTGGCTTTTCTGTTCTCTTGCCCTTTCCTTTTCTGACTGTGCAATTAGCCTCTCTTTTCTTTCTAAGGAGGGGGAGGTGTTTGGTTTAATGGAATTGGCCACATACACTTCTGATGGGGACTGCTTCATGTTTTTGCTTGCTTTATCTTTTTCTTGATTTTTTTCTTCCTTGGCAGATCTTGCAATTATTTCCTCTAACTTCTCTAGGAATCCATCCAAGTGTAATTGCGTTTTGGCTGAGCCCGAGTAATTGAAAAGGCGACTGGCTTCAAACATAGTCTGAGCCAATGCGACCATTTTCGCGCACAGTTTGGTTCTTTCTATCTCTAGGTCAGCTCTAGGATAGCATTTGTTATGATCCGTGACGTTTGGCCCTTCTTGGATTCTGGCCTGATATGCTTTGAGCATCATGTCTATGTCTTCAGGAGTGGGATCAGCTAATACTGATCCTACCCTAGGGGATGGTGGAATCGTATGACGTGGGTTGGAAGGTGGCGGTTCGGAGGGCGATGGAAGTGGTGGTGATGGGATAGTGTGAAAGGGGGTTTGAGAGGTGATTTCAGTTATCCTAGCTTTGGTTTCTCTTATGCTTTCCTCAAGTTCACTCATCTTTTTAGCCCATTGTCTTTTCATTCTTTCCCGACTATCTTTCCATGCTCTAGTCCTTTTCTTTGTTACGCTCTCAGTTTCACTAGCCTCTGAGTTCTTATCCTGGTTTGCCCCTTGATTCTGCTGCAAGGCTTGAGCTCGAGTGACTACCTGTACGGGAGCAGTGGAGGTGACACTTCCTGTGGAATCTACCACTAACCCAATAACGTTGATTGGAGTGATTTTTGGCATATTATTAGGATTCTTAGGGCAATCTCGTAAGAGATGTTCTTTTCCACAATCTTGGCAAAAACCTTGGATCGTTACTGGCTGGGGTTGTGTAGGTGGAGGCAAGGGACAATCACGAATGAGGTGATCTCCTTGACACCGGTAGCATGGACCTCTAGGGAATGGTGGTCGTACCTGCCTAGGTTGAGGCCTGGGGTTGGGGTTTGCATACATGACGTTCGTGTAATCTGACTCCCAACTAGGTTCACTTGGTTCTTCACTATAGTAAGACTCACCATGTTCTGGAGACTGCATGTAGTAAGCCTGGGGACTATCGACATGTGTAGAATCAAAGCTATGGTCACTTGGGTCACTTTCTGAGATCAATGGGGTTACTGGTACTATGGCCCTATTCAGGTTTTCTTCTGCAACAACATACTTTACTGGAATCACGTTAGCGGGGTTTGGGGGCTTTTGTGCTAGTACAGGTTGGGGTCTCTGTTGGGCCTGATATTGTGGTTGGTAGGGTTGTTGGGGTCTAGCATATTGTGGTGGGGGAGGATACTGGTTCTGGTATCTGCCTTGTTGGTAGGGCTGAGGGTAGGGTTGCCTAACTGCCTGCTTGTTGTATGGGCAATCTTGCGCAGTGTGGTTTGTGTACTTCCGTTCTATAGTGTAGTACTGGCTACTAGGGTTAACTTGGGGTTGAGCCATAATGGGACAGACGTTCGCCATATGGTCACCACCGCAGGTATAGCACCTTTTCACAGGGGCAAACCTTGGGATTTGTTTGCTAGTTACACCTAATTTCTGAGCTACATTTTCGGCAAGTTCCTCAATTGATGTGGATTGCGCGGAAGAGTGACTAGATGCGCTATCTGAATCTTTGTAGATTTTGGAAAGCTCTAGCTCTTCTCCTAGGTTATCTTCAATGTCAATGCACATGCGTACACATTCTTCTATGGTCCTAGGGTCCTTTAGATACACATAGGATCTCAATTTCGTACTCAACAATCCATCAAGGAATAAGGCTACTTGTTTAGCAGATGTGGGTAGCTCCGAAATAGGGCACCTTTCAAGATATTGTCTAAATCTTCTTCCGGCCAATCTGACAGTCTCTTGGGGGGTCTGTTTGAAGCTGTGAATCAATGAGGAGGTATTGTGTCTTATGCCGCTCTTAGAGAACTCTACAATAAATGCCTCTAGGAGTTGGTCTATGCTCCTGAACTGACGCTCATCTAATGGCTGAAACCATGTAAGTGCTGTGTTCCTAAGGGTTAGACCGAAGGCATTGTACTGCGTGAACAGATCTTCCACTTGTTCAGCTCTCAAGACTTGCTTGAACTCCGCCACATGATCATAGGGATCTCCTGTGCCGTCAAAGTAATTCTTCATGGACTTAACTAGCTGGGTGGGTCTCAAAGTTCTTGTGTGCTCTCTAGGCCTCGGCAGAGGGAATCCATCTACATTTCTTTGGTTCCTGTGGGCTCTAAGCATCTCAGGTTCTACCCTATTCGTCTCCGTTCTCGTTCTTTCTCTGCCCACTGGGTTGGCAAAACTTACTTCTGGTCTCTCTCTACTTCTGTCTCTTTGCGTACCATGAGCTTGGGAAGTTCCAGCCCCAGGGTGACCATAGGATACATTTGATCTTGGTTGGGGGAAAATAAATTCACCCTTCCAAGTGTAGGCATGCCTATCATTTTCTGTCACCACAAAGATCCGTTCCGAAGTGTGATCTAAGTAGGTCACTCTACCTGGGCTATCTGGATCCTTAAACTCATAGATCATGATATTTCCTATATCAGTTGGCTGATTGGATTTATACCTCCAAAAGGCTTCATCAGTTTCTCGATTGATAAGCAACTCTATGCTCTTGTTGTCTTGGGGTACCCACTCAGGCGTGATAATCCTAGTGAGAACTGATTTACCTCGAGGGGTTCTAGGTTCCGCACCCATGTTCCCTTGTTCCAGGTCACCTAGGTCCGCTTCTGAGATTACATTCCCAAGGTCATCTGTCCTATCCGGGTGACTAGTGACTACATATATAGTTCCTTCCTTGTCCAGGTAAGCACCGTTTTCAAACTTGACAGCTGGGTGCTCTAGTCCTATGGATTGGTCAGGGTTTTTAATCTGGGCCACGGATCTTCCTAGGCCGTCCTCATAGATGCTAGCACCTAGCCGGTTGGTCCTAAGATATTCCAGCTGTGTTTTGTAAGGGCCTTCTACCCTGTACAAATAAGGCACTCCTGAACTTCCCGTAGGTCTGTCCATGCCTTGAGACATTTCTGACTCACTGGTCTCAGAGCTAGGGTAGTATGAGTGGTGGCTCAACTGCTGGGCCCAAGACCTTGCAGTGTAATTGACACTAGCCTCTGAAGACCTAAGGCTTTGTCTCTCTCTTGCTAGGTGTCGTCCTGATCTAAGGTTCATATGCCTAACTGATTAGCCCAATTTTTCTCCAGAGTACAACCTCGTTGCCGATCAATTGGTACCAGTCACTTGATTCTTTTTAGGTAATTATTGTGTTTATGGTCTTGTCTGATATCACGTCGTCAGGAACACTTGAATGTTTTCCGTACTTTAGGTTGATCGTTCCACGTTAGGTTCTTTTCCTTTATGTTATCGACAGTGCAGAGATTAAGTTTTTAGCTTGAACTTGAGTTTTTAGGTACTCTTCAACTTGATAACTGCCTACCGTCGCTCTGACTTACTCCTACCTCTCGTCGTTCTTAGCCTAAGCTATGAATTGACAAAGGGGGTTAAAAGTGTCCAACCTTACTTGTTGATCCCTTGCTTTATGGTGCTCAAGAACCCGGTTCTCAAGCTCGCAAAGAAACCTTGCTTTGGATGCTCTCTGTTGCTCTCAATGGACCTATAAAAGTCCCACGGTTAGCTCAATGCTTAGATTCAAAGGACAAAACCCACCACTTTCATTCATGTAACATAAACACATATTTGCATTGTGACTTTTAGGAAAATAATTCTAAAGACCCCTGACTTTGAGCCCCCTGGGTATGGTCAACTTCAAAATACCCTATCTGAAAATCAACGCATTATCTTTATAAAAAACAGTTGAGGGCGTGTAGTATATGCCACGAGCTTTCCAACAAGCCCAAGAGCTCAAAAATTGGATTTCGTATGAAAAAGTTAGGACTGTTCAGGGTTTAGCGGGTTAAATCAAGATTCAATACAAGCTAACAGTCAAACAGGAATACTCGAGTAGCTTGTGGCACGGCCTTGCGATGCAATACTACACCCTAGTGTTTGTCCCACACTTAGTCAAAATTTAGATCAATAATTTTGCCTTGAAAATTTGACCTAATTTGCCCTTCTAACGCGTCCGCAAAGTCTGTCGGTCGCGATTGACAGGTCAGTCGCGATCGACGTGTCGATCGCGATTGACAGGTCCGTCGTGGCTGTCAGTCGCGATTGACTGGTCAGTCGCGATTGACAGGGGTTACGAAAAGTCAATCAATCGTGGTCAAAGGGTCGTTGACTCTGTCGGTCGCGATTGATGAGTCGGTCGCGATTGACAGGTCGGTCGCAAGGGTCTATCGATCGTGGTCAATCAGTCGTTGACTGTGTCGATCGCGATTGACAGAGCCGTCGTGGTCTGTCCGTCGTGGTCAAACAGTCGTTGACTGTGTCGATCGCGATTGATGAGTCGATCGCGATTGATGACTCGATCGCGATTGACACGTGTCGCGCGTATGATCCGTCAGTCGCGATCAATTGGTCGTTGACTCTGTCGGTCGCGATTGACAGAGCCGTCGTGGGCTGTCGATCGCGATTGACGTGTCGATCGCGATTGACAGGTCTGTCCGTCGTGGTTTGTCGATCGCGATTGACAGAGCGATCGTGATTGACAGAAATCTGTGGAATTTCAAAAAACTAAACACATTTTTGGGAAGCTCTAGGCCTGTAGGTCATGGATATGCACTTTGTTTAGCAATTAGAGCAATTTTTCTGTCGGTCGTGATTGACAGAGCTCGGCGACACACAGACAGTTACTCAGATTTCCGTACCTGCGCAGGATGCTGGGGACGATGATGCGGCCTGTACCTGCAGAATGCTCACAAAACATGCAAAAAACAGCACATGCAAATTCGCTCTCTCGCTCTCTCTCACAAGTGAAATGAGGGAAATGAGGTGGAGATGGGGATATAGTAAAAAAACTGAAAATTTTCGCGATGATGGAGATGGAGGTGGGAGATGGTGATGATGATGATGGAAATGAAGATGGTAAAGAAAGTAAAAGAAAATCGATGAGAGTGAAGAAAATACCTACAACTCCAACGCGTCAACTCTACGTCTTACCATCACACGCTCGTCCTCAAAGCTCGATCCCCGGCAACGGCGCCAAAATTTGGTGTAGCTCAGTGATGAGTAGCACCTCCTTTAATGTCAATCCGGGAAGACGTGAGGATGGTATGAAGACCTCGAGCAAGTGGCGGCACAAGTGCGTGAGTGAGAAGCACACAAGCATGCACACACATACACACACACGCGCACACACGGCAAGACAAAGAGGGAGAATCAATGGAGTTCTTTAGATTACTTTCAAAAGCTCTTACAAGTTTGTTTCAATTACAATCTAACCTCAAAAATGAGCTCTCTAGCTCTTTTTATAGTTTTTGACTAGTTTTGGCCCTGTCCAGACCTAGTGTCCGGCCTAGTTAAAAATTAGGTTCCAGGGCTTATTTGGGGGCTCAAACGAGATCTAAAAAATACGAAAATTGGTACGCAACTACTTCTAAGGCTCCTCAAGCTCAAGGACTCCTTGGCTTGCACAAAATGGAGCTGCAAAAATGTGAAATGATATTTACAATGATTGTTAGTGATAAGAATCACTGTTGTTGTAGGGATTTCTTCTAGTGATCTGCCATACATATCTTCGAGCTCCCTACTTGCTCTTCCTCCCTGCATGTCCATCTCTTTGATCTGCATTAGTGTCTTGAAAAAATATTGGCCTACTTGCCAGATCTTCTTTGACTGCCCTGTTTGCTTGTGCTGTCCCTTCGCTCTGACTCCCTTCTTTGACTTTCACGTCTCATAAGTCCTGGTGTACCAAGACTACTGCCAACAATTGGCAGACGGTTAAGCGCATCTTTCACTACTTGAATGGTACTCGGCTACTTGGGTTGTTTCATCCCAAGGGGGGATCACTACCGCCATATTTGCATGCTTTTTTTGACTCAAACTGGGCTAGTTGCTATGACACTCGTGTGTCCACTAGTGGCTTTTGCTTCATGCTTGGTAGCTCATGTATATCTTGGTTGAGCAAGAAGCAACCTATTGTGGCCACTTCTAGTTGTGAGGCTGAGTATAGGGCAACTTTCACAGCTACTGTTGAGTTTGTGTGGCTCAGATGCCTTATGGTTAATTTGGGTGTTGGTCAGTCTTCTGCCACCACCATCTTCACTGATAGTTAGAGCGCATTGGCAGTTGCGAGGAACCATGTGTTCCATGCTCGCACTAAGCACATTGAGGTGCATTATCATTATGTCAGGGAGAGGTTCTCTGCTGGGGAGATCATCTTGGCATATGTGCCCATGAAGGAGAACATTGCAGACCTTTTCATGAAGGCCCTGCCCAGGGAGAAGTTTGAAGCTTTTCACAAAGCTTTGGGCTTACTTCCTTTTGTGGAGTGATTTCCACATAGCTTGGCACTTCCTTATACATGAGTGCCAGCTACTTGTTCATTGCATCACTCCCAGGGGGGATTTGTTGATATATTTAGGTAGTGATGTGTGTGAACACTCTAAGACCCCCGGGGCACTTTTTTCCCTCTTTAGGAGGTTTTTTCCCCCGGCTTGTATATATGCCTATTGCCCTAATGGGCTACTTATCTTTGTACATTCTCTATTAATACATTCAGTATTGTGTGTTGTGCTCCAAGTGTAGCTCAGTGATGAGTAGCACCTCCTTTAATGTCAATCCGGGAAGACGTGAGGATGGTATGAAGACCTCGAGCAAGTGGCGGCACAAGTGCATGAGTGAGAAGCACACAAGCATGCACACGCATACACACACACGCGCACACACGGCAAGAACAAAGAGAGTATGACAATGGAATCACTTCTATTGCAAGAAAGTTCTCATACAAGCTCAAATTACAAGAAGCTCCCCCAAAAATGAGCTCTCTAGCTCTATTTATAGTTTTTGACTAGCTTTGGCCCTGTCCAGACCTAGTGTCCGGCCTAGTTAAAAATTAGGTCCCGGGGCTTGTTTGAGGGCCCAAACGAGATCTAAAAATTATGAAAATTGACCGGCGACTACATCTAAGGCTCCCCAAGCTCGAGGACTCCTCGGCTTGTACAAAATGGAGCTACAAAAAGGTGAAATGATATTTACAAGGGTTTGTAGTGATGAGAATCACTTTAAAATGATGTGAGGGTTTTTGAAAAAAATGAAGGGTTGCCTCAGTGCTAGATCTGCATGTGTGTCCATACTTGCTTCTTCCCGCATCCTGTCAACACTCTCCCCCCCCTAGGGTCTGTCGCCTCTGACAGACCTCTTTTCCACCGTTTGATCAATGTATTTTTGCAGGAGGTCGGTTGCCAATTCTTGTTCTTTGATTCTTAAACCTCGGATTAGGTCTCGTTGCAAAGCCTCCCAATCAACTGTACCAGGCATGTCAGGTCGTGGCATCGTGTAAAGCTCGAAATGCATTGTTTGCTCGCATGCAAAGAGATGGAGTAAATGCGTAGGCCGTGGCGCGAATACCTCTGAATGTGCTTCGCAAAACCCCGTGGTGAACATATCATCAAATGTTTGCTTGTAGCAGGCAGGGAGATATCTTATGCGTGCATGCCATGCGTAAGCCACTCGTATGCTCGGGGTTGTGCTCATATCATATAGCAGGTCGTAGTTACCATTAATAAACCCGGGAATAGGAGGTTGAATACGGCATACATTGCGAAAAGTTTTGAGTACGACCTGCATCATATCGAAGATCTTGAGCATCATTTGGGCAGCCACATCTGGCATAGGGTGGAGGCGTGGTATCCAATGTCTGATGGTTGCAATCATGTATGACACTGTGGGAGTACCGGTTGGGGGGGCGATGGCGGGGTAATTGAGCCATTCTTTACAGTTTGCGTTATTCTGAACCTTGATGGCAAAAGCTTTCCATGATCTGCGTCTTTGCACTGGCCCAAAACACGGATTGTACTTCAAATGCATGGGGGCGTGATCCCATGTTCGAAGCATTTCTGGGTAAGTTTCGAGTAACTTCTGCCTCCAAGTTGGTTGAAATATGGCCCCTTTTCGTGCCGCTTCTGGTATATCTTCTGGTTCGAACTGTGTGGCAAATGTTGGGCACTTGTTGGTGACCCTTTTGATTTCTGCATTGTAGTCGGCCAACAATACAAAATAGGGCTTGTATTGTAATTCTGAGCTAGTGATAAGGCGTCTAGGGGCAATGTGCCTGAAGTACTCTGAGTGAAGGATGGTGTCCTCAATGGCCTTCATTGCCAGCATCTGAGTGGATATCCGTTCCTGATGAGTTTGCCCCATTTCCTCTACCTGTTTCATCCATGCTGATGGGGGTTCCTCATAGGTATCTTGACCTTCTTCTGTTACGCGTCCTCCTGGGAATGGTTGAGGCTCGTAGGTGTCGTGGAATGCTTCCTCCACTGGAATAGTAACTGCTTCTTCTTCTAACGGTTGCTCTGGTGGGGAAGGAGGTCGTTCGTACTGCATCAACTTCAATTTTAATTCTGCGATCTGTTGCCGTAACTCCAGTACGTCGTTGGTCGTTGAGTGTTCAGGTTCGGTTGAAGTAGCAGCGTTGGTCATTTCTTTAGGTTCCTGTCGGTGTGGTGTAGACTCTTGGGGTCTCTGTAGGTCCTTCAGCTGGTCGGCAAGCTGATCATGTGCTTCTAAAAGATTGGCATAAGTTTCCAAGATTTGTTGTATGCTTTCTGAGGGAACAGCTTGAAATTTAACCGGGTCTATGGGTGCTCCCGGGGTGTTCTCCATGGCCGCCTCGAGGTTCTCTTGGTTTTGTTGTTGAAGCCGTCTGTTCTCTTCTTGCGCTGCTGCCAGATGTCGTCGTAGCAAAGCCATGTTTCGTTGAAGCCTTGCATTGCGGCCCATTTGATCTCGCAGCTGTTCCTCCATGGCTTTGCTCTCTTCCATATGCCTCGCTTCGAGTTGCGCATTTGCCTGTTCGAGGGCGGATATCTTGCTTTGTGACTCCGTATGACTGAACTCCAAAGCATTGACACGCTCTTGGAGAGTTGCTGAGAGGGTGCAAAGCTCTTTGTTATTTTCTTCCAATAATGTATATTCCTGCTTAAGCTGAGTGGCAGCTTCGAGCATCGTGTCGAGTGCAAGACTAAATGAGGTGGATGCGGGGGTAAGGATGGAAGATGCAGGGGGTTGGGAAGTGGGAATGGGAAAAGTGGATGTTGTGCCTATCGTGTGTGGAAGTGGTGATGTGAGTGTAATAACCTGTGATGGTGTTGTGAGAACAGTGGTGGTGGGTGACCCAGCGGATGGTGAGATGTCCATGGGATCGGACATGAGAGAGTGTGATTCGTGAATTGTGAACACCGGGATGGTGGGTGGTGTGATAGTGGTGGCTGTGAATGTGGGGAAGTGAATTTGGGGAAGGGACTTTTTCTTATGTTCATCAACCTGTTGAAGAATGTTTACAAGTTGGGTCCAGAAGGAGGGTTGGGTGATTAGTGTGGTGCCCGAGGCAGTTACAAGGGATGGGGTAGGTAGAGTTTGGGAGGGAGGAAATGGAGGGGTGGAGGGTAAAGATATGGAAAGAGCCTGACTAGTGACAGATGGTTGTCCAAAGGCATGGGGGGAGGGAGGGTGACCTAATTGAGGTTCAAAAATCTGAGTGACAGAGATGGATGAGGGTGAAGGAAGGAAAGTGGACACGGGGGTGTGTACAATGGTCTCACTATAGGAGGAGAATGGTTGCGTAGAAAGACACGTGGAGAGAGGCTCTGAGGGTGGGATAGGAGAAGATGGGGGGGATGGTGCATGCGTAATGTCCTCCGGTTCATCATTGGGCCTAGGGCTAATCATATGAACATCTTCTGATGTGGACGTAGCTAACGTGGTAGATACTTCCATCTGAATCATCTTTCCTTGTCGCGGCCGTGTATCAATTCTTCTTTGATCATAAGCAGGGTTCTCTTGATAGACCAAGGTTCTCATTGCTTCACTGATGCCACAGGTGTCCGCCAAAAGATTTAGCGATTCTACAAACTGAGGGTCGATATGCTCTGAGTGTAACATCTGGTTTACTAGGGCCCTATTTGCTTCTTCTGACATTTTATGGCGTCGTTGTACCTGCTTGATTGTTTGGTATAGTCGTTTGAGCTGTGCCGTATATGCAGGGGCTTCGTCTTCACTCTCTTCCGGGTTATCTCTTGGTGCCTTCTCTTGAGCTTGTGTGCTTAGTCTTTGAGGAAGTTGTGCCACTCCTATCTCCTGTACACTGCTTGTCTCGCCTCGTGCATGTTCTCTTTGGGTTGATGCCCCCGGATCGACATTGTCAGGGCAACCTTCACTGTCTGATAGATGAGCCGTCTGCAGAAATGTTTCAAAATCAAAATTTGGGTCCTCGGTGAAGGTGGCCATCGCTGCAAATTCTGCATCGGTAGGTAGCGGAGGGGCAGAAGGAGTGGGCTGTACCACCTCTCTTGGTTGAGACTCCTGGAGATGGATTGTGATAGGTGCCACCTGGGCTTCCTCTCTAGTGGAGACTTCGGCGGTGGTTACTGGAGGGATCAGGACCTGTGACAGGGATCCACACATTCTTTTTGCAGGCTGACTCCCTGACTTTCGCCCTTTGAACAGCTCCAGGTGTGCATATTTTAGGGCTCGAGCAACTGGCACATCATATGCCAGACATCTGTAGATGATTCTCGTCAACGCACAACACCCATGTAAAGTGGGCTTCCTCACCCCCCGCTTGCCTGCCTCATACACCTGATCTAAGATCCATACCGGCATCTTGATGGGCAAGCTTCCGGTCTCTGCTAAATACAACCCGTACCATATCTTCTTGTGAGGCTGAGTGAAACGGTCCTGAGCGGGAAATGCGAAGTGCTGGAGGCACATCCGCAGAGGTATGGCGATGTTGGGGGTGAGGGCGCACATTTCTTTGAGCTTCTTGACTCTATTGCTTTTCATTGATTCTGGTATCAAAGGGTCGCGATCTGAAGGCACATGAGTTCCATACATTTGAAGGGCTTCCATGATTAACGTTACATTTACTTCAAACTTCCTCATCTCCTCCAGATTGGATAAGGAGGGCACCCAAAATGTGCCTGAATGATCTTTATCGCCGGTAGGTTTCAACGTAGCAATCAAGTAGTAGCACCTGAGGAAGTCAGGTTTAGGTAGAGCTGCACTGAAGTAAGCTTGGAGTCCTGCCTTTTGCCAGATATCCTGAAGTGGAGCTGCATTCTGTAAGGTCTCAAATTCTCTTGAAAAGAATTGGAAGGTCCACCAAACCCCTCCACACTCCATCTTGGACTCCCATATGTGATCTGCGTCTCCCAAATCCCCTGGCATTTCATTGAACCAATGGGAGTGCCCTTTTACTCTTTCGGTTAGTCCACTGGGTGGATCTGGAATAGGAATCCTTCGCACATTCAAGAATTCTTCAGGCCTAGCTGTTGGCGGAGCTTCCACTGGCATGGCATCCCAATTGATAGGAGCACCAGATCCTGCCTGAGAGCTTGTGCCTGCCGCTGTTGCCATGAGAGTAGGTTGCTTATCTGCTGGAAGACGAAAGGCACATTAGTGTTGCATAGGAAACAAGATGTAATGGTGTTCCCTTCACAATACTAACATGACAATTCCGGAGGTCAGTGGTTAGTGGTGAGGTGTTTATGATATGTGTGAGTGGTGATTAGAGGTCATTGTCGTCCTAGATGCATACTTTGGTGATGCAATGGGCTCGGAATGCTTTGTGTTAGTGTGGACGGATTTACAGATTAGGGTCAGGGGGTTTAGTACACAATTTAATTCTCCACACTTTGATAGGTAAGTAGTAGCTCTTAGAGCTAAGGACACGTGAAGATTTCGGTATGAGAGTGTGATGTATTTGGGACCTTGTGGGCACCCCTTTCCAGACATTTCTGGGGTTGATGGGAGTGGGGACAGTGAGAGGTGTAGGTATCTTGTCACATTCTGAGTTGTTGGGCAAGAGTGCCTGTGAAAGCTGCTTCATCCTAGTGCCTGAAGGTGAAGTAATTTGGGCTTGTAAGCTAGCCTTGGGCACCCATATCTGTCTAGCATTAGGGGTGGCCTTCATTGACCGCTTAGGAACCCAAATAGAAATGGTGTGCCTAGGGGTTATCCTAGGGGGCTTCTTAGCTTTGTTCCTTGATGGTGAGGCTCGTTTCTTGTCTCCTTGAGAATCTGCTATTGGAGTTGTGGGTCTCCCATCCTTGCGTATCCAGATCTGCTTCACGCCACGAGATGCTCCATGTTGCGCGGGTTGGCGCTCCTCCCTCTTGATCAGCGGTCTCCTTCGTATAGAGTGATGTTCGGTCCGTTCGTTTAGAATCTTCTTTGGATCAATTAGGAACTCCTTCTTGGCTCCTGAACCTTCAGTAAGATTGACATTCCTCTGCACCATAGAAGTTTGGACAAGCACAACGTGGTTATCTTCGTGTGGATTCCTGGAGGGACCAGGAGTTGGTGCCTGTTCTATTGGTTTGAGTGCTTGATTTTCTAATTCAATCGTGAGGCGACTTTGGCCTACCCAAGCCTGAATAAGTCCACTTCTTAGGTTCAGGTTGATTGCGTGATCATAGATCCAGTCTTGGCCCAAGATAAGCGGTTCGGTCAGATCCTCGTCTTCACACACTAGCACTTTTACTGGCATGAGGACCTCTTGTATGTAGAGGGGAAGATCCACCTCTCCCATGCAGGGGGTTTCAACACCTCCTAATCCTATCAGATAGGCTTCTATGGGTTTTACCTCCAATTGCAGCTGCTGGCAATAAGAAAGCCGAACTGCACTTGTGGCTGCTCCTGAATCAATTAAAGCCCTCACACTTGTTGTGCTGTCTCTTTGTCCTATTTCTAGGGTCACAAAAGGTCGTCGGTCCACTATCTTATGGATACATTCACCTGAAGCCTCACACATGGCCATGTGATAGCCTGGAGACTCTTCAGTGTTAGTCATAGGCTGGTCCCTTCCTTGTCTTCTCAACTTCATTCGTTTGATACGCTCTAAGGCCTCTGCCTGTGCTTCTTCTCGAATTCGTTTTTCCTCCTCTTTACGTTGCTTAGCAATATTGAGTCGGCTTAGCATCTCCTCCGTGAGGGGTTCCTGATACAGCTTGACTCTGCATCCGCTAATATAGTTTGGGAGGACCTCCCCCTCTAAAGTGGCTAGTTGTACTGCTCCACTCGTGGAGATCCTATTAATGATCATAGGTCCGTAGCCTCTCTTTTCTAGCTTTCTTGCGTGTTGTTTCAATGTGTAGACTAACACTAGATCTCCTGCCTTCAAGCCCTTATCCTTCACATGGGCATCAAAGTATGCCCCGTTTCTTTGCAGCATAGATACCTGCTGCTGCTCGTAGCCTCGTCTCACCTAAACGCTCTAGATCTAAGATCCTAGAGGACAACTCATGTCCATTCCACTCATGCTCTTGTGCTACTCTTAAAGCTGGGATTAGGAAATCTAGTGGTAACACTGCATTCTGTCCGAAGACCATCTGAAATGGGGTGGCATTGAGTACCGTTTTGTAGGCAACTCGGTATGCCCAAACAGCATGGTGAAGTTGTTTGTCCCAATCAGAGCGTTTATTATTGACCAGTTTCGTCAATACGTTACACAGGATCTTATTCGTGCTCTCGGCTTGTCCGTTAGCTTGTGGGTGATAGGGTGCAGACTTTTTATGTACCACCATGAATTCTTGAAGGAGATTTTCAATGACCTCATTCAAGAAGTGTGTACCTCTATCACTAACTAACTCTATTGGTAACCCATATCTAGTGAACACATTTTCGAATAAGAACTTAGCCGTTGTTTGAGCATCATTCTTTGTCGTGGCCTTTACTTCCACCCACTTCGTAAGGTAATCTGTGGCTACAATAATGTATTCTGCATGGGAGTTCCTAGCTGGGGGGTTGATGGGACCGACAAAGTCTATACCCCACTTTGAAAACGCACGTCCTCCCATCATTGGTCTTAATGGCATTTCATCTTTTCTTATCGGATATTGGGTACGTTGGCATGTGTCGCAACTCTTCACATAAGTATGTGCATCCATATGAAGAGTGGGCCACCACAGTCCTGAGAATAGAATAGTCTTAATCACTCTGTCAGGCCCAAAGTGTCCACCTGCAGCACCGCTGTGTGCCGTTTCTAAGACTTTCAAGTAGTCTGATTCATGTACGCACAGTCTTAGGTAACCATCCTTGCCTCTTCGATACAGGTTGTCTCCTACTAAAGCATAGTCTTGAGCCTCTTGCTCCATGCTCCGTTTTCTTGCAAGACTAGCCTGATTGGGTAATGTTCCTGTTCTCATGAACTCGACCAGTGGAGCACTCCAATCTGGGATTAATGACATGTGATAAAGAGTGGCATGCTCCACTGGGGGTCTCTCCTGGCACCCTGGACAGCTCTGGATCCACTCTTGTATTTCTTTGTCCATGCTAGGCCAATACACTCCTAAGCGTTTTAGATTCTGCAAGGTTCGTTGTTTAGAGTAGTGATTCCCTAGCAGTCCCTCATGGGCTTGTTGCAACCAACTAGCATGTTCATCATCCTCGACACAACAAGCTAATACGCCCTCGTTATCTTGCTTGTACATACTTCCGGCTACTATTTGATACTTTAGCGATTTTACAATTTCCTCTTTGCTTGTCTTAACATTTTTATTTGCAGGCCCGAAGGTTAGGACTGGTACCAACTTATTTGCCCATTTAGGAACAACTTCTAAATTGAACAGATAAGCATCGGGCAATTCATCAGACACTCCTTGCGGTGGCTCTCCTGAAGTGATGCGAGAAAGATGGTCTGCCCTAAGATGGGTTCTACCTTTCCTGACGACAACTTCAAAGTCGTATTCCATTAGTAAGAGGAACCATCTTACTAAGCGGCCTGTATTGCAAGGTTTATTGACCAAATATAGTAAAGCTTGATGATCAGTGAAAAACTTGAACTTATTGGCCAATAGATAGTGTCTAAACTTCTTCACAGCATATACCATACCTAGGCCTTCTCTTTCCGTTGTGGTGTAATTTTGTTCCGCTGCATTCAATTGCCTACTAGCATATGCTATCGGCAAATCTAGGTTTCCTTCACCTGTGGGTTGTGCTAGCACACATCCTATTGCATGATTGGAGGCATCTACATGGACGTGAAAGGGTTTGTTCCAATCCGGAGTAGTCAATATTGGTGCTGTGCACAAACGTCGCTTCAGCTCGTTGAAGGAAGTCTCGCATTCTTCACTCCACTCAAAATTTGTTAACAACCCATAGAGAGGTTTAGCTATGATGGCATACATGTGGATAAACCTACGGTAATATCCACAATGGCCCATAAAAGCTTGTACCTCTTTCACATTCCTTGGTCTGGCCAATTCTGCTATTGCTCTTACCTTGTCTTCATCTGTTGATATTCCATTCTTAGAAACAATGTGACCTAAGATCTTACCTTGTCGTACCATAAACACACACTTCTTTGGATTCAGACACACTCGATAATCTCTACACTTGTTGAAGATTTGCCTGAGCTCAGGGATGTGGTAACTTCTCTCTTGGGAATGAGCGCACAAATCATCCACATATACTTCTAAGCTCTTTCGCAAGAACTCTTTGAAGACATGACACATGAGTCTTTGGAATGTTGCAGGTGCATTGGTGAGCCCAAATGGCATCACGCGAAATGCAAAGATTCCCCATTCTGTGGCAAAGGCCGTTTTGTGTTGATCTTCGGGGGCTATGGCTACTTGGTTGTAACCTGAAAATCCATCAAGGAAGCTGTAAACTTCCTTGCCTGCAACACGCTCCAATAGATGTTCTGTGATTGGAAGAGGATAACTATCTCGGATCGTAGCGGCATTGACTTTTTTAAGGTTAATGCACACTCGCAATTTCCCATTCTTCTTGGGCACCACTACAATGGGGGACACCCATTCAATGTGCTCAATCTCATAGATGAATCCGGCTTCAATCAGCCTGTCAATTTCCTCTTTTATTTTGGCTGCATAATTGTCATTATATGTGTAGGGTTTTTGTTTGGTGGGCTTGGCATCAGCGGTCATCGGAATCGTATGAGAGAAAATCTTTGGATCTACTCCTTTCAAGTCTCTATAGTGCCATGCAAACACATCCCTATATTCCCTTAACAGAGCTACAAGCTCTGCTTCTTCCTCTGCACTTAGGTCGTCTCCTATGTACGTACATCGCTCTTCGTTCCCTTCAATGGTCACTACAATTTTTTTGGTCTTTTCTTTATTATCATATGCTTCTCCTATAATGGCATCTCTCTTAGGCATTCGTACCAAAATTTTCCGGTCTTCCACTTCATATTTCTTGAAATTTTCTGGTACTTCAAACAATGATTCTTCCTCTTCTTGTCTTACTGCTTTCCTTTTCTTTTTCTTTTGACTTCCTTCACTTCCTTTCTTTGAATTTATCGTTTTAATACTCGCAAGGGGTTCTTCTTCTTTTTGGGTTAACACTCCTATGTCTTCTAAGTAGTGTTCCTCTGAGTCAAAGTAAGTATCCATCACAATGGATTCTAGATCATCGTCACTCTCTTCTTCTTCTATGGACTCACTAGGATCACGCTCTTCCAACAAGGGCTGACACATGAACACTGAAATATCATAACCCTCCTCATCACAATGGGGTGTCCATTGTTCCTCATTGACTGCAATGTCCATGGTAGCTAAGATTTCTGCCCAACCATGAGGCTCAAATTCCTCATCTGGAAATATCATTGGTGTATAGGCTGGGTCTTTTATTGGTCTATCTCATGGGGAAGTTCGTTCTTCTCTCGCTTTTAGGCGCTTTTCCTCTTCCTCTGCGACCTTGCACATCCACAAGTGAGTATCTTCATGCAACCAGGATGGTTCAGGTGAACTTCCAGAATGCACGGAGATAGAGTCTTCTTTCGCTTTGTGGATAGGATTCCACTGTAGGGGTGGTACATCTCTGAAGGTGTGATCCTTCAGATTGACCTTGGTGGTGACCCCTAAGTGCTGTAAGTACAAGGAGTTGGTTCCCCAATCTTGTACTATTTGTAATTGTCGTAGGAAGGGTCTTCCTAGGATCATCTCGTAAACATTATTCTTCTCAAAGTCACATATGGCAAACGTATGTTCAAATTCTACACCACAAGTGGTTAGAGTTATCCCTTCAAGCAATCCGAGAGGTCTTTCAAAATGACCATCTGCCATTTGAAGTTTCATTCTCGTTGGTCTTAAGGTGGGTTTGCCCCATCGCTTCCATAAGGAGGTAGTCGCAATAGCAACACCAGCACCCGAATCCACAATTGCTTTGGTTGTGTAACCTTGATAGGTGATCGGAAGATAAGTGTTACCTTCTTCACCTTCGCTCATGTCTCCTATCTTATCGAGAGGTACCTCGGGTACTTTTTGTTTAGAGCCTATTTTTGGTGCATTGGCTTCAAGTTCTGGAACCTGATCCTTCACATGATCCCAGAGCTCCGGTTTTGCCTTGAGGAGTTCCTCTACAGTGAGGTGACATTGAACCTTAGTGTTCTTCACAACATCAGTGTTCCTGGGAATCACTGAGTCTTCATTTCTCACCAATATAGTGGGAGCTCGGATCTGGAGAGATTCAGCTTCCCATGGGCCTGTGAAATGAGGCAACTCTTGTACCGAATTAGATTCAAAATCTAATTTCTCATCCTCTTGTTGCTCTGTTTGATCTCCATAGATAGACGGAATGTCTTGGGGAAATTGATCATGAAGATCATCAATCTCAGGAATAGGAGGGAAATCACCCTTCTCCTTGGCCCATTTCTCTTCTTGTATTTCCCGCAAGAACTCTGGAGAGTACTGTTGTATTGAAGGAGGTATTCCAGCATCCGTAGAATGAGGAACATAAGCTCCCATTTGTGGTGAGCTTCCTCTTTCAACAACTGGTTGAGCCTGTGGAGGTAAAGAAACTTGTGATTTGTTTACCAACTGCTCTAATCTTTCTAGCAAGCCTTGGAAATGCAAATCCGGCTTGACAGAGTTTGTCTGATTGAACTTTTGACTAGTCTCAAGTATAGCTTGAGCTTGTTCTACCATTTTCATGCACATTTTCATCCGTTCAATCTCTAAGTCTGCTCTAGGGTAACTCTTGTCTAGGTTTGCAGCTGTTGGCCCTTCTTGAAGTCGAGCCTGGTAGGCTTTGAACATCATGTCCAAGCCTTCAGGAGTGGGGTCAGCTAATACTGATCCTACTCGGGGTGGTGGGTGGGTTACGAGGGGTGTGTTAGAGGGTGAAGAACTGGAGGGTGATGGGGATGGTAGTGGTGGAAGTGTGTGGGAGTGCGGTTGAGATGTGATTTCTGTGATTTTTGCCTTGGTTTCTCTCACGCTTTCTTCAAGTTCATTTATCTTTTTTGCCCATTGTCTCTTCATTCTTTCACGACTATCCTTCCAGGCGCTAGTCCTCTTTTTGGGTATGCTCTCTGTTTCACTCACCTCGAGGCTCTTTTCCTGAACAACATCTTGGTGTCGTTGAAGTGCCTGGGCTCTTGTGATCACCTGCACAGGTGCAGTGGAAGTCACACTCCCTGTGGAGTCTACAACTAACCCAACAACATTGATAGGAGTGATTTTAGGCATGTTATTAGGGTTCTTTGGGCAATCTCGTAGGAGATGTTCTTTCCCGCAGTCTTGACAGAAGCCCTGAATGGTTATTGGTTGAGGCTGTGTAGGGGCAGGCAGTGGACAATCACGGATAAGGTGATCTCCCTGACATCTGAAGCATGGCCCCCTAGGAAATGGGGGTCGTACCTGCCTAGGTTGAGGTCTAGAGTTGGGGTTTGTGTACATAACATTAGAATACTCCGGTTCCCCACTATTTTCACTTGGGTCCTCATAGTAGTATGACTCGTTATGCTCGGGTGACTGCATGTAGTAAGCCTGTGGGCTATCAATATGTGCGGAGTCAAAACTATGGTCACTGGGGTCACTGTCTGATAGCAATGGGGTGACTGGGACTATGGCTCTGTTCGGATTTGCTTCAGTAGATGCATACTTCACTGGGATCACATTGGTTGGAGTAGGGGGTTGCTGCACTAGGACTGGTTGGGGTCTCTGCTGCCCTTGATAAGGTGGCTGATAAGTTTGTTGTGGTCTGTTGTATTGTGGTGATGGATACTGGTTCTGGTATCTACCCTGTTGTGGATATGGCTGAGGATAATTTTGCCTAACAGTTTGTTTGTTATATGGGCAGTCTTGTGCCGTGTGATTGGTGTACCTGCGCTCTATGGTGCAGTACTGGCTACTAGGATTCACTTGAGGTTGGGCCATAATGGGGCATACACTAGCCATGTGTTCACCGCCACAATTGTAACACCGCTTCACTGGGGCAAATCTTGGGATTTGCTTGCTAGAGACACCTAGTTTTTGGGCTACCTTCTCTGCAAGTTCCTCGATAGATGTGGATTGACCAGATGTTCGTTTGCTGGAGCTATCAGAATCCTTATAGATTTTTGATAGTTCTAACTCTTCACCTAGATTGTCCTCAATGTCTATGCACATGCGCACGCACTCCTCTATCATTCTAGGGTCCTTCAGGTACACATATGACCTGAGCTTAGTGCTCAACAATCCGTCTAGGAACAAGGCCACTTGTTTGGCTGGTGTGGGTAACTCCGGCATAGGGCATCTCTCCAGGTACTGTCTAAATCTTCTTCCAGCTAGTCTGACCGTCTCTTGAGGTGTTTGTTTGAAGCTATGAATTAGTGAGGAGGTGTTATGCTTGATTCCACTCTTAGAAAACTCGACAATAAATGCCTCTAAGAGTTGGTCTATGTTTCTGAAATGCCTCTCATTCAGTGGTTGGAACCACGTAAGGGCAGTGTTCCTAAGGGTTAGACCGAAAGCATTATATTGTGTGAATAGGTCCTCCACCTGTTCAGCTTTCAACACTTGTCGAAATTCTGCCACATGGTCATAAGGGTCCCCCGTGCCATCGAAATAGTTCTTCATGGACTTCACCAGTTGAGTTGGTCGCAGGGTCCTGGTGTGTTCTCTCGGTCTTGGCAAAGGAAAATCATCAATATTCCTTTGATTCCATGGGGTTCTATGTCTCTCAGGTTCCACTCTATTCCTTTCTGTTCCCGTTCTTTCTCGTCCGAGGGAGTTGGCAAAACTTACCTCAGGTTTGTCTCTGCTTCTATCTCTTTGAGCTCCGTGAGCTTGGGAGGTCCCAGCTCCTTGGTGACTGTAAGACACATTAGTCCGAGGAGGTTGGGGAAAAACAAATTCACCCTTCCATGTGTAGGCATGTCTGCCATGCTCAGTGACCACGAAGATTCTCTCTGATGCGTTGTCTAGGTAGGTTACTTGGCCTGGGCTATCAGGATCTTTAAACTCATAGATTGTGAGGGCACTCACTTCCTGAGGTTGAGAAGATTTATATCTCCAAAAAGCCTCATCGGTTTCTCGGTTTAAAAGCAGGTCTATGCTTTTATTATCCTGTGGAATCCACTCTGGGGTCATGATTCTGGTCAAGACAGATTTACCACGGGGAGTTCTTGGCTCTCTCTCTAAGTTCCCTTGCTCTATATCCCCCAGGTCGGTCTCCGCAATCACATTTCCAAACTCATCAGTTCTATCAGAAAGAGTGGTGACTACATAAATAGTCCCCTCTTTATCTAGGTATGCTCCATTCTCAAACTTGACTACTGGGTGGTCTAATCCATGGGGTTGATCGGGGTTCTTAATCTGGACCACCGATCTTCTCAGTCCGTCTTCGTAGATGCGAGCACCTAGACGATTCGTCCTGATATATTCCAATTGCGTCTTATAAGGCCCTTCTGGCTTCTCTAGGTAAGCCAACCCTGAACTACCTACTGATCTCTCCATGTGATAGGACATCTCAGAATCACTTGTTTCTGATCTGGGAGTGTATGGGTAATCACTCAACTGCTGGGCCCAAGACCTGGCAGTGTGATTGACACTAGCTTCAGAAGATCTGAGGCTTTGTCTGTCTCGGCCTAAGTGTCTGCCTGATCTAAGGTTCATATGCCTGATTTATTTACCCCCTGGAACCCAAGCACGCTCTCGTAGCAGGTTGATTTTGCACCAATCACTTTGTTCTTTTTAGTTGAATATTAGGTTTATGGTCTTGTCTGAAATTGCATCGTCAGGAGTACTTAAGTGAATTTCCGCACTTGACGAGTGATCGATTCCCGTTTACCTTTTGTCCCTTAGGGTTTCGCACTTACGACCTATTTACTTCTTGCACTTGGTTGCTTAATGCTCTTGGACTTGATTTGTGCCTAACGTTGCCCTAATTAATTACCACACCTAAGTCGTACTTAGCCTAGGCTAGGAATTGACAAAGGAGGGTTATGAGATCTTCCAACCTCAATTAGCTGGTTGACCAGACAGCTACGCAAGCCCAGGAAGCCTTCTCCCAAGCTCGGTACTCACCCTTGCTAGCTTGCTTTGATTGCCTTGAGTGCCCACAAAGTTCCTGCAAAAACTCACCAGTTAGTATAGATTTATTGCCACAAGTATTTGAAAGACACACTTCAATAATTTTAATCCCCTTGGGGTAGCTCACTGTACCCCCTGACTCTGAGAATCACTTAGTTCCACCTATCTCTGGTTTCTAGGCCTTTTGCCCACTTCCAAGGTTCTAAGTTATACCAATATGTCTAAAATCAAGCTCAACTACCCTTTCAATCACTCAAAAATTAACTCTCAATTTTCATGCGTTAATGGCCGTGTATCGCGATAGGTCGGGTCGGGGTGTCGCGATAGCTGGGAGTATCGCGATAGCTCGGAGTGTCGTGATAGCTCGGAGTGTCGCGATAGCTCGGAGTGTCGCGATAGCTGGGAGTGTCGCGATAGCTCGGAGTGTCGCGATACCTCGAAGTGTCGCGATAGGTGGGGGTGTCGCGATAGCTGGGGAGTGTCGCGATAGCTGGGGAGTGTCGCGATACCTCGAAAGTGTCGCGATAGGTCACGGGGTGTCGCGATACCTCGGAGTGTCGCGATAGCTGGGGGTGTCGCGATAGCTGGGGAGTGTCGCGATAGCTGGGGAGTGTCGCGATACCTCGAAGTGTCGCGATAGGTCATGGGGTGTCGCGATACCTCGAAGTGTCGCGATAGGTGGGGAGTGTCGCGATACCTCGGAGTGTCACGATAGCTGGGGGTGTCGCGATAGCTGGGGAGTGTCGCGATACCTCGAAGTGTCGCGATAGGTCACGGGGTGTCGCGATACCTCGAAGTGTCGCGATAGCTCGGGATATGGTGAATTTTTCTGTTCTATCTAGGGTTCCTAGGAGCTCTAGGCCTGCGCAGTGTCGTGGTGCACTCAGAATCGTGAGAAGGTGAAATTTTCGGAGTGTCGCGATAGCTCGAGCTCAACGCCTCGGGGACTGTGTAGACAATTTCTGTACCTGCTGAGCTTGCTGGAGATGATGATGGAGCTGCCACCTGCAAGAAACATGCAAAAAACACACAAAAACAAGCACGCACAATCGCTCTCTCTCAAACTCGCACACAACAAATGAGGGAATGAAAAGGAAGAGGGGATATGTAGTGGGGAAGGAGGTGGAGATGGAGAAGGAGGTGAAGATGAAAATGGAGATGGAGAAAAATCAGAAATTTACCTACTACTTACCATTCCAACGCGTCCTCTCTACGTCTTACCATCACACGCTCGTCCTCAAAGCTCGATCCCCGGCAACGGCGCCAAAATTTGGTGTAGCTCAGTGATGAGTAGCACCTCCTTTAATGTCAATCCGGGAAGACGTGAGGATGGTATGAAGACCTCGAGCAAGTGGCGGCACAAGTGCGTGAGTGAGAAGCACACAAGCATGCACAGGCATACACACACACGCGCACACACGGCAAGAACAAAGAGAGTATGACAATGGAATCACTTCTATTGCAAGAAAGTTCTCATACAAGCTCAAATTACAAGAAGCTCCCCCAAAAATGAGCTCTCTAGCTCTATTTATAGTTTTTGACTAGCTTTGGCCCTGTCCAGACCTAGTGTCCGGCCTAGGTCCCGGGGCTTGTTTGAGGGCCCAAACGAGATCTAAAAATTATGAAAATTGACCGGCGACTACATCTAAGGCTCCCCAAGCTCGAGGACTCCTCGTCTTGTACAAAATGGAGCTACAAAAAGGTGAAATGATATTTACAAGGGTTTGTAGTGATGAGAATCACTTTAAAATGATATGAGGGTTTTTGAAAAAAATGAAGGGTTGCCTCAGTGCTAGATCTGCATGTGTGTCCATACTTGCTTCTTCCCGCATCCTGTCAACACCAAGCTTCTTCTTCTTCCTTGTGCTCTTCATGTGCTTCCGCAGACGTCTAACTCCAACACCATAGACTATAAGTTCGATCACATTTTGTAACACCTAAGAAGTCTTTGTTTGTGCTCCCTATGTACTGTGTTTTTCTGCATATTCTGTAGCCTCTGTGTGGAGTACAATGTGTGATGCTTGGAGCTCGGTTTTCTGAAAGAACTTGGAGAAGCTTGTAGGAGGTAGAAAAGTGAGTCCCGAATCGATGAAGTTTGGTCAAGCCAATCGACACAAGACTAGCCCTTCGGCTTATGAAGACTCAAATAGAACTTATGGCCATGCGATAAGCACAATAAAATGCACTACATACTTTCGAGCATCAAGGAGAAAGAATCGATACAAAACAGATAGGTTTGCGCATCGAGTAGCTAAAAAAACTTATCTTTGGAAGAGACAATGAACTTCAAATGCTCATAGCGACCAGCGTGATTAAAATTAGAAAAAATCCTTTATGGGAGTGATACACATAGGGTTGACTATATATAATGCACAAGATTACAAGAAATAAGCAAAACATGCTTTTGGAATGAACAAGATACTCAATGGTGGTACCTCCTATTTTTCAGGAATATGTAGAGATTGACCTCGAGACAAAAAAACTGAGATTTCTCACAATCTACGAAATTGAATTCTATGAAAATTTACATGCATAAATTAGACACTAATACCTTTCGAATGAGACATATCTTATCCAATTTGGATCTCTGTAGAGAGATAAGCAGCCTCTGCAAGCTTACTGTTGGCGAAGAAGATGATGCAAAAAAATGAAGGAGCAAGACAATGATGGTCACAAGTGTATGTATATTGCTAAAATATATTTTACAAGTTGTGTACCTAAGAACCAACTTAGGGACTTGTGGAGAAAGAGACTATACCTCGATCCCCCTCAAGTGCATATAGTGGGGATTCATGCTTTATTTATCAATCCGATGAGTATCAAAACCTAGCTGAGTGTATGAAGACATGCATTCAATGACGATCAATGCAAATGAGTTACTCAGAGAGTACAAACAAGGCAAAGACTAATCCATACAAGCTTCAACTGTCAGTCATGGTGTCGCGATACTTGGAACAGCAGCCAACAGTAAATTGAGCTTTTCTCTCAGCTCCGAACTTTGAATATAGTGAATAGCATATGCCTTTCGAAGCTCTCGAGAAGACGCATCCAATGGCAATATTTTCACTCAATTCTAACGCTTCTACTTCAAGCTATGAGCAAAATACTAAGTCGCGAGAATGACTTTCCTACACTTCAGCACTTCCTCCACTTCACACACACCTTAACCACAACAAACAAACACTTTCATGGATAGACAACACTTCCTAGCACTCTTTCCAAGCAACACACATGCATACAAGCTCACAAAGAAGAAAATACAGAGAGGAGAAGACACAAATTCGAATTTCTATGCTCTTGATTCTCACAATGGCAAAAAGTCCTTACAAAGAGTCACAAATTGACTTATATACTTGTGCCCTAAAAATGGTTCTTTCATACAAGAGACCGGCACTTAATTCACTAAAAGACTAATTTCCTACTAATTTACATGGATAAGTTTTTAATCTTCTGTGGGAATGCATCTAGAGGACTCCTCTAGTGCATTTACATCGAAAAATTTATTACAAGAATGGTTATAATACAAAAATGGGGTGTCCAAATCGGAAAAATTTTGGGGCCCGTCTTTTTCTCTGCCTTGTGTTCTCTTCAGCTCCGCAACACTCTCCCCTTCTTCGTCTCTATCGTCCCTTGACAACCTTTATCTTCTCATTGGCTGCTTGTTTAAGTCTTTTGAGTGCAGGCATCCTGTGGTCGAAGAAGCAATAAGGACCGTCAGACAATTGGTTATCTTATCTGAGGTTTGTCCTTTGCTTCTGTCTTCGGCTTGCTTTAAGAGGTCTGAATACACGCACCCAGTGGTCGAAGAAGCAATAAGGACCATCAGAGAATTTGTTATTTTATCTGATCTATGTCCTTTGCTTCTGTTTTGCCCCTTGGTATTCCTTATATCACATATTTGGGTTGCTGTATTCAGTTGGGTTGCCACGCACGCCACCAGTGACCTATGTCTTGCTTGTGGTACTCTGATTTGTCCTGGTTGCAAACATGTGACCCTATTGTATTGCTTTGAGCCTGTTTACTTTCTTTTCACCGCACGCTGTCAGCGGAAGGATTAGTACCTGCCAATTATCTTCTTGCACTTCTTCAAATATGCTTTCCTGGCCCTGGTCCCTCCTTTCACTTACGTGCTTTTCCTTGATGCGTGCCCCTGCGGGGCTCTGTGCAGAGATGGGTGTTGCGCCCCTGCGGGGCTTCTTGCAGACATATGTCTTCAGATATGATCTTTCTAGTGAAGCTTCTTTCGTTGTCTTCTTCTTTTCTTCTTTTTGCTTGTTTCTCCCTGAACACTGCCCCCCTCTTGAACTCTGTCGTCCCCGACAGGCTTTGACAGTCGACGGGAGTAAGTTCTATATATTTTTTGCTCTGTTTCATTAAGCAGATTGGCTTCACGTAACTGTTTCCACTGTTCTGCCTTTACACCATCATTCGGTGGTTGTCTATGGTTGGCGAAGAAGCTCAATTCATATGCCACTAATCTGGCATTCAAATTAGATGACATCTTTAAAAACATTTCGGAATCTATCTCAAAAAATCCTGTAAAAAATGCTTCCTCGAACGTTTGCATATATGTACTTGGCAAGAACATGAGCCTGGAATAACAAGCCATTATGGTTGGTCGGCTAGGCATAACGGACATATAAAAAATGATGATCTCTGTTCCCTGATTAATACCAATGAAATTAAAAAATGTATAGGCCGTGTGTTTGAAGACCTTCAATACTGTAAGTATCATACTGAGTATTTTATTTGTCATCTTTACAGTTAGATCGGGTACTGTTGCATAGTTCTGCAGCCAAAATTCGATGGTCTTGACCATATAATCCTCCGTTGGTAGATAATTATGTGGCGGGCTTGGCAGCAGAGGATAATTCAACCACTGTTTATTTATGGCACCATTTCTTTGCATGTCCAAAAATTCCCTGGTTTCTCTTCGACGTGGTATAAGACAAAATGAAGGGTTTACCTGTAGGAAATATGGTGCTGCTTGCCAAGGCACCCATAGTGTAGGATGTTTCTCCAAAAACTTTCTTCTCCAAACAGGTTGTGCAGCTTCAAATTCTTCTTGAGTGTAAGTGAATGTGTCATGTTTAAAGTTTAGCTGCTCGTCTGGACTTGTCTTTGTAATCTTCTTTATATATTATCTTGTTTTCTCTTTCAATAATCTGTACGGAATGTTGAAAGGCTTCATTATCTTCTCTAAGTCTTTACCTTTAATCTTTGCTTCTTTCATGACTTTGATGACTTTGTTTTCAAAACTTTCTGTCAACTGGGACATCACTAGTGCCCGTTCCTTCTGACTTATTTCTGCAGTATATGGCATTGGATGATCATCATGTATGTCCGCCATCTGCTCGTGTATTGGAGAATTATAAATCGGGGGAGATAGAGAACGTACCTCTACCTCGTCAGTAGGATTCTCTTTTGTTGGCTCTACTGGTTTCCCGATTGGTGTTGTCTGCTTTACTTGGATCTCTAACTATGCTATACGTTCAGTCTTCTCTTTATTTTCTTGCATGGCTGCTCTGAGCGCTTCCTTTGCTGCAAGCAGTTCATTGCCAATTTCTGCTATATTGTCCATGTTTTCATTGTAACTTGTTGCAAGTTTCCCATGGGCTGTATTCAATTGTTTTTGGAGCTCAGTGGTGTCGTGAATGTATTCTGCTCCCATTCGGTTCTTAATGCTTGCTCTTTTTGTAGAAATTCTGTATATTTTGCAATCTGCTCTCTTAACTCTTTCTGATCAACATCTGTTGTTTCTTGTTTTTCGAGAGGTTGATCGTATAGCAATGACTTCATGAGTTCTTTATTTCTATTTCGTAAACTGTCATTTTCTTCCATGTACACCTTTAATTGTGCTTGTAACAGATTTCTTCGAGCTTTCATTCTCTCTTTGTCTGCTTCGCTGGCTTCATGTAATCTTTGTAGATCTGTCAGCTGTGCCTGGAGTTGGTGATGCTGGGTCTTCAATGCGTCACATTGTGTCTTTGCCTCGAGTAATTCCGTTCCTTTGGCTGCAATCTCTTTCTGGGCCTGGATTAGTTGTCTAGACAATTGTTCACTCATAATTTGGAACTGATTCTTTTCCCTCATGGCTTTGTCATAGTCTGCATCTGTATCCATCATCTATTGTTGTGTATCCATGGTGGTTTGTATCATCTGCTTGACCACCAGCTTTAATTGTGTGACATCCACATTTAACCATGTTTTTGGAATATTCGGTTCTGCTCCTGTTGTCACATCTTTTCCTTGTGCTATGTGTAATGTAGTGTCATGGGGCTGCCTAATATGAAGTTGGATCCTTGGCTCAGCCTCCATGTGGTCGATCTTGCTTTGTGGTGTATCATCTGGCACCTCGATCACAGTTGGCTCGTTGTTTTTGTGTGGGTCTGAATTTGTGTTTACTGGGGTTTGCATTTCTTCCTTGATAGGTTGCATTACTTCTTTATTCAATATGGTAGCTTCTTTGATACTAATCTTTGTTGTATCATTCAATTGAATGACATGATCCAGTTCCTTGGGTTCTTGGCTCTTTGTTTGTCCCTGTTGGTTGTCTGGCATGACTTCGACTTGATTAATTTCTGTCCAATCTTCCTCGTGAGTTTCTGTCCTTATGTCTGTGTCGAAGTATCTTTCTCAGGACTAGATTCTTCGTTAGATCTTGAATCCTCTAAGCCCAGTTCTTTGTATCTGGCGGATTGTTCTGGGGTCTTTTCTTTACTCCGGTGTTGCTTTTCTTGACTTTCTTGTCTGTAATGATGACCTTGAACATTTAGATTCACTTGCCCGTGCATGTACTTATGTGTTTCTTCTAGGGCTGTGGAGAGGTCTCTCTTTGTGATTGGTATTTGTGCTACAGGAATCTTTGGTAACGTATGTGTCCTCTTTGACTGAGGTGTAGCCTGGGCTTCTTCCTCTCTTAGACGCTTTGTACCCCTCATGGGTTTCTGTGAACTGGTCCCTGCTTCTTCCACGACAATAGTGCTTTCTTTTTCTTGGGAACTGTAGCGGACTTGGCGTATTTAGCTAACCCTTCTGAGGTGGGCATCTCACGGAGACAATTTTTCATGTCAAGTGCCTCATAGATAAGTAAGGTCAAAGCAGAACTGCCATTTAGAAACTTCTTCTGACCCCACTTCTTCTTTGCTTCAAATAGTCGGTCTTGTACATAAGGAGTCATATTCACTTTATTTCCACTTTGTTTCATTGCATGAGAGAGTAGTTGTACAACAATCTTTTGCGGGGCTGTGTATCTATGCATACTCGGGAAACAAAAGTGCTGATGCACTAAGCGGACAACATCTTCAATATCTGTTCTGTTAATATCCAAGAAGGATCTCTTTTTTGGATCATGACATTCTTCCCTGACATTGGTGATTCCTTCTTGATTCCATCCGAAAGCTTTGTTGATTAACTCATGAGTGAATTGTATGGTTTTCCAAGTTCCCACTTTCTCCAATACTCGTGCCTCAGGAACTGATATCCTATTCGCTGCAGGCTGAAGTGTGTTCATCACTTGCGTGCATCTTTGAAAATCTTGCAAATAAATAGGCAGTTTTAGAAATGCCTCGATTCTTGCTTGTGTCCAGACATCCACCATGCGAGGTAATCCTTGTATGATAGTCTTGAAGTCTTGCGACATAATAGGGAAGTAGTGATCCCTATCCATAATCTTGATTGTGGCCATAAAAATGAGGTTCGACACCGGTTGGTCATCCAAAAACCAATGGCCTCTTGCTTTCGTTATAGATTCCAGGGGAAGAAGCTGGACCTCTTCCACTTGTGTCTCTGTTGACCTAAGCATCAACTTAGGGACTTGAGGAGAAAGAGACTATACCTCAATCCCCTCACAAGTGCATATAGTGGGGATACACGCTTGTAGCTCAAGCGTAAGCACCACCTCCTTTACTTGTCAATCCGCGGAGACGTGAGGACCGGTATGAAGACCACGAGCAAGTGAAGGCACAAGTGCGTGAGTGAAAGCACACAAACATGCACACACATACACACACACGCGCACACGGTAAGATCAAAGAGAGGAACAATGGAAGGATTTTGATTACAAAAAGAAATCTATTACAAAACTGAAATCTACAAGAAGCTAACCCCAAAAATGAGCTCTCTAGCTCTTTTTATAGTTTTTGGACTAGTTTTGGCCTTGTCCAGACCTAGTGTCCGGCCTAGTTAAAAATTAGGTTCTAGGGCTTATTTGAAGACTCAAACGAAGTCTAAAAATTATGAAAATTGGTACGATGGTACTTCTAATGCTCCTCAAGCTCGAGGACTCCTCGGCTTGCAAAAAATGGAGCTACAAAAATAGAAAATGGTATTTACAATGGTTTTAGTGATGGAAATCACTAGTTTTGTAGGGGATTCTTCTGAAGAGTTGACATGTACTTCATGGAGCTCCCTACTTGCTCCTTCTTCTTGTGTGTGTCCACCTTTCTGATGTGCTTTCATGCTTGTGCTTGACCTTGAGTTCCAACACTCCCCTCCCTCTCGAGTCTGTCGTCCCTGACAGACCCTTGTTGTAGTGGTTGTTCCATGTAGTGCTTTGAGAGGTAGTAGCCATTCTGTATGAACGAGAGCCGTCTATCTTCCAAATTTGGTAGTGTTGGTTGTCCGGTTCTTCATGTGTCACTGCAAGCCTTTACAAGTCGTAGTCTCTTGGTATGTGCTTCTTTCATGAATTGCAGCATGAATGCGTTGTTGTGAGTTCTCAAAAATCGCGAGTTGCTCAAAAGAGGTTGTCAAGATGGAGTTAGAGCAACTACTGGCTTCGGATTGCTTCCTAGGTATGGATGTTGTTCCCATGACGTCCGCAAGCTCTTCCAAAGATGATGTTGAGAGCAGTCATGCCAACTACTCATAACCCATAATGAATGATGGGTAAGTGTGTTCGTGCCTGGGTTGAAAAAAGTATGTGCCTTGTGCACGGCCTTGTAATGTAGCCCTACGCATGCTTACTTGGAAAATGCATTGGAAGAAGTATGGTGCAAAAATTGCAGTTCTTGAGCTAAGTGCTCAAGGGTATGCTGACGAAGAGGTTTCCTAAACTATCATGGTTATGGTGTTTCCAGAGTAAAGATACTTACCATGGCGAAGGTTGATGGATGTTTGCCTCTTCGTGTTGTACACTCGGCCTTTGGGATGGAACCTTGTTGATGAATGTCCATGTTGATTGTCCACTGATGAGATCTTTTGAGTGGTGGATCCCCTCTCCTCTTTTCAAAGCAACATGTGTCACTAACAATGTGCATTTCTGAGCTTGGGCTCATGCACGTTCACTTCCCTATATTGACACTCAGAGGAATATTGGACACGTGCCGGTTTCTAAGAGATTACCATGCTGATTGACATAGACCATTCACCAGTGCTACTGTTCCATACTGGTTCAGGAAATATTGAGAATTGAATTGCTTTATATTCTTTGGCAAGCAACATCGGGTAACTACACCAAGCTGAGTTTCACATATTCTCTTTAGCTCACCATATACAGGAGTCTTCTCCTCCAGAACTACCTTTTGCAGATATCTCCTTGGCTTCTCTGGTACATACAGTAGTTAAGCATCACTCAAGTTGTGGACCTTCAAGCTCTTCACTCCCACCATAGTAAGAGGAAACCATAGTTGTGGATGCCCTGCTCATGCTAAGTTCTTGACATTTATGAGATAAGGCAGCAATTAAATCATCTGCTAGCCAAGACACACTTCTATCCAAACTGATAAATGCCCAGTAATCGATGGTTCAATCTTCAACTAAGCATGACTCATTCATGTTCCATGAGCGAAACCTGGGAACAAGTTCTTCCTCGCTTTTTTTTTTTAATTTTTTTATTTTTATTTTTTGGGAAAAATTATCACAAAACAAGAACACAAAAGTTAGTAGCAGTAGAAAAAATTTGACATATGTCAATGTGCTCTTGTGCTTGGGATTCTCAAGTGTGTCTATGCACGACCGTGTAATGTGGCCCTATAATGATGCATACTTGGGAAATGCATGACCTGAATGGTGCATAAGACAGGGTTGTGCAAAGGGCACATGGTTGTCGCTCGTTGAGGTTTTCAATGTTATTTGCAGATCTTGATGCCATCTTTGTTGGAGGTATCCATTGTATCTCGAGAGGACAACTGATCATTCCTCCTTATCGGGATCCATTTGAGAACAGTCTGCAACTGGGTAGAGATCACATTTGGCCACTTCGTGTTTCAATGATCTCCTGAGGGTTTGATCCATCGTGGCTGGCTCTTTATTTTGGTGGATGCTATCGGTACTTTTGTCTTCCAAACCCTTATCCTTGCAGAAGAGGTTCTTTGATCTGTATTGGAGCTCTGTGCTTGATTCAGTTCTTTACCTCGCCTTGGTGTCTTTGTTGTGCAGGTTGGTGCCTTGATGTCCCTCCTTGGATTTTTTCTGAGCTTAGGCTTGATTGTTTGGGATCCTTTGATTGGAAGTGGTCTTTCTTGAGGATAAGTCGTGGTAGGCCTAGACCATAGATTTTGAAGTCTAGTGTGAGGGGACTGATTTTGTGCCAGGGCTTTCTTTGGTACCCATATCATAGTGCGATTGGGTTGGGCTCTAAGTAATTTCTTGGCCACCCAAATTTGCTTGACATTACCAAGAAAAGGTGATTTCTGTTTCTTGATGTAAGGGTCTTTTGGGCCTTCTATGTGAGTTTTTTGACAAAACTCATCTTTACATGGGGAATGCAACAAAGGTTGGTTTTCTATACATTCATCAGGCTTATGCAAGGGGTCAACGGGTAGTGTTGTGGGAGATTGATCTAGAGATTCATCAATACATTTGTCCGTATTACACATTGAATCTCTAGATGTACAAATGGGTGATGCATTGCCATGATTGACCATCAATTTGACATTATTCTCCACACCAATGATACCTGGTATTTCTTGATCATCTTCTTCATGATCATATGAGTGTAGATCATCCCTGCTTATGATTTCATGAGGGGAATCCAAACTTACAGGAAGAGAGGGTCCTTTCACATCCCCCAAACACTTGGAGTCCTCCATTTCTCCATTCTCTAAGGTTTCCTATGATTTACTCAAAGAAGGATTAGATTCAAAAACATGAGTAGAAAGAAAAATTTTTTCATGAAAAGCACGCTCTGTGAAAAGATGATTTTGCCCCCAGTTATCATAAGGTGGATAGTCATTAGGATTTTCCATAGACATATATGTAGAAGCATGGATGATAGGTGGAGAAGGCACCTCAAATTCTTGATGATTTTGTTTAATAAACCTTTGGGTGCCAATGATCAAGCCTTCATCAATACAATCCATGACAAAGAATGTTTCCGAAAATTGCATATCACCCACCATAACAGGCAACACAACTTGACCCATGCATTCATAATGTTCATCATCCATGAGGATAGAAGAATGAGTTGTTGGTTGTATGTTCTCAAAAATAATGGTCAAGAAGTCAATATGAATCAAATTCCACTCACAATGAGGATTGATATATGCACTCAACCTTCTACAGTCATATCCTATTCTTATATCCACCAAAGTATTGTGATATTCTCTTGTTGCAAATATGGATCCGACCCCCCTAGACATTTCCTCCTTTTCCTTGACTGCTTGCAATTTTTCTCTAGATGTTTCACCTTTATGTGATATTATCTCATGTATTTCATGTTTATCCCCCTCCTTTTTTTCGATCTTAGCCCCTTTTCTTCTATCTTTTGCTTTTTTCTTTCCCATGACACAATTTTCTCCCCCTTTGTATTGCTCAAAAATCCTTGGGAGCCCCCCTGGTTTCCTAGTCCCACTTGAGGGTCAACTTCAAATTATCCTATCTCAAAATCAATGCATTATTCTTGAAAAAAACAGTTGAGATCGTGTAGGATTTGAAACGAGCTTTCCAACAAGCTATAGAGCTCAAAAAATGGACTTTGGATGAGAAAGTTATGTCAAATCAGGCTCCTGGGGGTCAAAACAGGCAAACAGGACCTTTTGAAAAAAACGCGATTTTGTACCTTCAGAATCGTGTTCACAAAATCGTGTTTTTCACAAAATCGTGTTTTGAAAATCGCGATTTTGAGTAGAAAATCGTGTTGTGAAAATCGCGATTTTGATCACAAAATCGTGTTTCTGAAAATCGTGTTTTTTGACAAGAAAATCGCGATGTTGATCACAAAATCGTGTTTCTGAAAATCGCGATGTTCAGCAGAAAATCGTGATTTGAAAATCGCGATTTTGAGCACAGAATCGTGTTTTAGAGAATCGTGTTTTTGGCATGAAAATCGCGATTTTGAGTAGAAAATCGTGTTGTGAAAATCGCGATGTTGATCAAAAAATCGTGTTTATGAAAATCGCGATGTTGATCACAAAATCGTGTTTCTGAAAATCGCGATGTTGATCACAAAATCGTGTTTCAGAGAATCGCGATGTTGATCACAAAATCGTGTTTCAGAGAATCGCGATGTTGATCACAAAATCGTGTTTCTGAAAATCGCGATTTTGACTCAGAGAATCGTGATTCACAAAATCGTGTTTTTTTTGCTGAAAATCGTGATTTGTGAGAATCGCGATTTTGAGCCCACTGAAAATCGTATTTTCTCAAAATCGTGTTTTTGACAAGAAAATCACGATGTTGAGCACAAAATCGTGTTTTTTGAAAATCGCGATTTTGACTCAGAGAATCGTGATTTACAAAATCGTGTTTTTTCACAAAATCGTGTTTTTGCTGAAAATCGTGTTTTCTCATAATCGTATTTTTCACATGAAAATCGCGATGTTGAGCAAAAATTCGTGTTTTCACAGAATCGCCTTTTTGACAAAATCGTGTTTTTGGCATGAAAATCGCGATTTTGTCATAGAGAATCGTGTTTTTCTCAAAATCGTATTTTTCGCTGAAAATCGTGATTGGTGAGAATCGCGATTTTGAGCAGAAAGTCGTGTTTTTCACAAAATCGTGTTTTTGCTGAAAATCGTGATTGGTGAGAATCGCGATTTTGAGCAGAGAATCGTGTTTTTTTTTGAAAATCGCGATTTTGAGCAGAGAATCGTGTTTTTTTTTTTTTTAGAAAAAACACAGAATCGCGATTTTTTTCAACCAACTTTTAGGCGGAAAAACTGAAAATCGTGATTTTTCAAAAAAATTTTGAATTTTCACAGAATCGCGATTTTCATCACAGAATCGCGTTTTTTGGCAGGAAATTCAAATTTCTGAGCGCCGGCTATGGCGAGCTCCGTATGAGCAGAAAATCATGAAAAAAATACAGCGCTTGCTCTCCCTTGCACCTCCTAACTCCTTCCCACACAATAATGCATGAAAAATGGTATGAAGATGGTGAAAATGCACTAAAAAACAAGAATTTTCTATGAAGAAGAAGATGGAAGAAGGTGGAGATGATGATGATGATGAAGATGAAGAGGAAAAAACAGAAAATGAACTGAAATGACAGTTTTTTTTACCTTCCAACGTCGCAAATCTACGATCTTACCATCACAACGCTCGTCCTCGAAGCTCTCTCCCCGGCAACGGCGCCAAAATTTGGTGTAGCTCAAGCGTAAGCACCACCTCCTTTACTTGTCAATCCGCGGAGACGTGAGGACCGGTATGAAGACCACGAGCAAGTGAAGGCACAAGTGCGTGAGTGAAAGCACACAAACATGCACACACATACACACACACGCGCACACGGTAAGATCAAAGAGAGGAACAATGGAAGGATTTTGATTACAAAAAGAAATCTATTACAAAACTGAAATCTACAAGAAGCTAACCCCAAAAATGAGCTCTCTAGCTCTTTTTATAGTTTTTGGACTAGTTTTGGCCTTGTCCAGACCTAGTGTCCGGCCTAGTTAAAAATTAGGTTCTAGGGCTTATTTGAAGACTCAAACGAAGTCTAAAAATTATGAAAATTGGTACGATGGTACTTCTAATGCTCCTCAAGCTCGAGGACTCCTCGGCTTGCACAAAATGGAGCTACAAAAATAGAAAATGGTATTTACAATGGTTTTAGTGATGGAAATCACTAGTTTTGTAGGGGATTCTTCTGAAGAGTTGACATGTACTTCATGGAGCTCCCTACTTGCTCCTTCTTCTTGTGTGTGTCCACCTTTCTGATGTGCTTTCATGCTTGTGCTTGACCTTGAGTTCCAACAACGCTTTTAATTATCAATCCAAAGAGTATACAAACCTAGCCGAGTGTATGAAGACATGCAATCATGTAATGGTCAATACATATGAACTACTCAAAGAATGTAAATGAGGCAAAGACTTATCCAAACAAGCTCCAACTGTTGGTCAAGGTGAAACGATACTTGGTGCAGCAGCCGTCAGTATTTTGGATTTTTCTCCCAGCTCCGAACTTCAAATATAGCGAATAGCATATGCGTTTCGAAGCTCTCGAGAAGACGCATCCAATGGCAGTGGTTTCACTCAATTCCGACGCTCCTACTTCCAGTTATGAGCGAAATACTGAGTCGCGGAAATACTTTCCCACACTTCAGCACTTCCTACACCTCGCACACACCTTTCCTACAGCAAAGAAACACTCTCAAGGATAGACAACACTCACAAGCACTCTTTCCAAGCAATACACATGCATACAAGCTCGCGAAGAAGAAGATAAGGAGGGAAGAAGACACAAATTCGAATTTCTGTGCTCTCTATTCTCACAATGGCAAAAAGTCCTTTACAAAGAGTCACATTTGACTTATATACTAGTGCCCTAAAAATGGTCCTTTCACACAAGTGACCGGCACTTTATTCACTAAGAGGCTAATTTCCTACTATTGTACATGGGTATTCTCTACTTTTCTGTGGGGATGCATCTAGAGGACTCCTCTAGTGCCTTTACAAGGGGAAATATATTACAAGAATGAATATGATACAAAAATGTGTAGTCCAAATCAGAAAAATTTTGGGGCCTGTCTTTTTCTCTGCTTTGTGCGCTCTTTGGCTCTGCAACACTCTCCCCCTCTTCGTCTCTGTCGTCCCTTGACAGACTTTGCTTTGCGCACGCGTCCAGTGGCCTGTGTTGCCTGATTCTTGATCTTGCATTACGTTTTAGAGGCGCTCTGATTTGTCCTGGTTGCACACATCGGACCTTGCTGTGTTATTCACTTCTTTTCACTGCACGCAACCTTTGCTCATTGTTACCTGTTTATAAAACAGGTGTTCAGTTTTGACGGCCTCTTCTTACTTCTTGTTTTACGTTCTCTGGGCCTGATGTATTTGCCTTGCTCGCCCGCAACCCTTGGAGTTAGACTGACTACCTGATATTCTGCAGTCTAATTCACCTATAGGTTCCTTAATTCTGGGTTGCCACGCACACCACCAGTGGAAGGTCTGAGGATGTGGTGCTTCAGTCTTCGATCTGGACCTTCCATGGATCAAGAGGTTGAAGCACCCATGTGGGTTACGTCCTTTCTTTGATGTGTGCGATTCGGTTTGCCACGCACGCCATTAGTGCACATATGCGGATGTAGCTCGTAAGCCTTGATCTGAAACCTCTGCAACTCAAGAGGTTGAAGCATCCACATATGTGATACTTGTTGGCCCTGATTCCTTCTTCCAGCTGCGTGCTTTTCCTTGGTGTGTGCGCCCCTGCGGGGCTCTGTGCAAAGATGGGTGTTGCGCCCCTGCGGGGCTTCTTGCAGAGATATATCTTCAGATATTGTTTTTTAGTGAAGCTGCTTCTTTCGTTGTTTTCTTTTTTTCTTCTTCTTACTCGATTCTCCCTCCACACTGCCCCCCTCCTGGACTCTGTCGTCCCCGACAGGCTTTTTCTGGCGACGTGTATAGGTTTGAATGGCTTGTTGCTCTCTTTGATTTAGCAGATTAGCGTGACATAGCATGAACTCCTTCCATTGCCGAGACTTCACTCCGTCCTCTGGTGCCTGTCTATGGTCAGCAAAGAAACTTATCTCGTAGGCCACCAGTCGTGCATTCAAATTGGAGGTCATTTTAATAAAAATCTCTGAATCTATTTCAAAGAAGCCCGTAAAGAATGCTTCTTCAAATGTCTGCATATATGTCGATGGCAGAAACATGAGACGAGAAAAATATGCCATAATTGTTAACCGGCTGGGAATAGTAGATAAATCAAAAATTAAAGCCTCCGATCCCTGCGTAATGCCGATGAAATTCAAAAATGTATACTGTGCATGTTGGAATACTTTAATTACTGTAAGGAACATGCTAAATATTTTATTTGTCATTTTGACTGCTAGGTCTGGGACAGTAGCATATCTTGCAATCCAAAATTCCATGGTTTTGACCATGTATTCCTCTGTCGGTAGGTAGTTGTGTGGTGGACTAGGTAATAGCGGATAATTTAGCCATTGGTTATTAATACTACCTTGTCGCTGGCCTTCCCAAAATTGTATCCATGCTCTTCGACGGGGTAGTGGGCAAAATGATGGGTTTACTTGAAGCTCATACGGGGATGCTTCCCACTGTACCCGTAGTGTAGGGTGCTTTTCCAACAGCTTTCTTCTCCAAATTGGATCTGCTGCCTCAAACTCTACTTGAGTATAGTTAAAAGTATCATACCGAAAATGGAGATTGTGATCAGGTTCCTTATTTGTCGTATGCTTTATGTATTGCCTAGTTTGTTCCTTCAAAAGCCCGTATGGTACATTGAATGGCCTTAGTATTTGCTCAAGTTGCTTGCTGTCGATTTGAGCCTCTTTCATTAAATTGATGATTTGATCTTCAAATTCCGCAGTAAGCTGGGACACCAGTAGTGCCCTTTCTGTTCTGCTCAGTTCTGCAATTTTTCGTGTGTTAGGTTCTAATGGAACCTCCTTTTCCGCCCTTATTGGTGAATGATACAAGGGGGGAGAGAGAGGGCGTACCTCTTCCTCCACAGTAGCCGAGGTCCCTGGCGGAACTACTGGTGTCCCCTGTTGTGCTCGCTGCTCTAATTGCTCCTGAAGCTGTTTGATTAAATCATCTTTTTGTTTGTTTTCCTCTTCGGCCTTAGTAATAGTTGCTTGATGTTTCATTAATTCTTGGGCCACAATGTTCATGTGCTCTGTGTCTTCCTTGCACTGTCGCAGGTAGTTATTTTCTGCTTTTTTCCATTTCATTCTGAGGGCCGCTGTGTCCTCCATATACCTCTTTTCCCAATCCGTTATGACATCTTGCTCCTGTCTGAGCTGGTCTTGTAATTTAGTGATCTGCTCTTCCAGGTTTTTGACATTTCTTTGTGGGTCATCAGCAATTGCCAATGGTTGATCACTAATAAGAGCTGTCATTAATTCTTTATTTCGTTGTCGCATGTTGTCAGCTTCCTCCATACTGGCCTTGAGCTAAGACTCTAAGATTTTACTGCGTGTTTGAAGACGTGTCTTTTCAGTCTCACTCATCTCTAATTTCTTTGTTAATTCCTGGACTTGGTCTTTCAATTTTGTCTGCTCCCGCTCTAGCATGTAGTTTAGTGATTTGACCTCTTGAAGTTCCTTTTCTTTTGTCAGAGCTTGTGCTTGCACCTTGGATAGTTCTTCAGAAAGATGCTTACCTGCTCTTTCCAGTTCCTTCTTGTCTCGCATGGCTTGGTCGTAATCTTCATCAGCATCAAGCATTAATTGTTGTGTATCTAGAGCCGTTCGAATCATATCTTGCACAACAGGTTTGAGCTGAGCTATGTCTACATTCAGCCATGTCTTTGCTATTTCAGGAGTCTCTCCCGTTTGCACATCTTTGCCTTCTGCCACCTGGAGTGTCTCGTTATGCGGTTGTCTAACTTGTAGTTGTATCTTGGGTTCCTCACCATCTCCTTTTGCTTCATTCTTTTTAGTAGCACTCCCCTGAAACGTGACATCCATTGGGGAAGGTTCTGCTACAACCCTGATTGGTGTGAATGGTTCTTCCGTTTCTATATCCTGATCTTCATTCTCCTTTTTGGAAATTTCCTCATCTGTCTTTGTGCTTGTGCTTTTCTGGTTCACTTTTATTTCTTGATCTATCGGCTTGAGGCCTTCTAGTTCTTCACCATAATCCACTTCATTTAATTCGGTCCATTGCCCATCATCTTTGGATTCGCTTCGAATATCCACATCCAACAATGATGTGTCCTTTTCTTCTTTGTCCTGAGTTGATGAGCTGGAATTGTCTAATCCGATTTCACGGTATCGGTGAACTTTAGTGAGTCTTCTTTTTGTTTTTGACTCCTGTTGTGACTGCTGGTAATGATGACCTTGCACAGGTAAGTTGATTTGTCCCTCCGTATATTTATGCGTCTCTTCGAGTGCTTTAGTCAATTCTTCCTCCGTGATTTGTTTCTGTCCTGCAAGGGTCACCTTTGGAAGTACATGGTCTCTTTTTGTCATAGGTCCTCCTTCTTCATCTGGCTTGACTTCTCTTAGTCTTTTTGTGCCTCTCATTCTTGGCTGAGAACTTGTCCCTTCCTCCTCAATACCTGTAGTGATTTTCTTCTTTTTGGGAACTGTGGCGGATTTCACATATGTAGCCAGCCCTTCTGAGGTTGGCATCTCCCTTAAACAATTCTTCATGTCCAAAGCTTCATATATCAGCAATGTCAAAGCTGAACTGCCATTCAAAAATTTCTTCTGGCCCCATTTCTTTTGGGCTTCAAACAATCGTTCTTGTACATACCCTGTTAGATTCACTTTATTGCCTATTTGTCTCATGGCATGCGATAGTAGTTGGACTACAATTTTTTGTGGGGCTGTATACCTGTGCATGCTGGGAAAACAAAAATGTTGATGCACCAGCCGTACAGCATCCTCTATGTCAATTCTATTGATTTCCAGGAATGATCTCTTCTTTGGATCATGGCATTCTTCCTTCACACTAGTTGTGCCTGCTTGATTCCATCCAAAAGCTTTATTAATCAATTCATGTGTGAATTGTATGGTCTTCCATGTCCCGACTTTATCCAATACTTGCGCTTCTGGGACTGAGATCTTTGTTGCAGCAGGCTGCATGGTGTTCATTACCTGTGTACACCTCTGAAAATCTGGTACATATATAGGTAACTTGAGGAATGCCTCTATGCCCGCTTGTGTCCACACGTCCTCAATATGAGGTAGTCCTTGTATTATTGTCTTGAAATCTTGAGACATGATAGGGAAGTAATGATCCGTGTCCATGATTTTGATGGTAGCCATGAAAATTAGCTCCGCCACTGGTTGAGCGTCCCTGAACCAGTGACCTCTTGCTTTTGTTACTGATTCCATCGGAAGAAGTTGCACCTCTTCTTGCTGTGTGGATTCGGAATCAGTGGAAGCCATCTGCACTCAATATAGAGTATGAATTAGTATCCATATGTTTTTTCAGAAATCCTCCTCCAAATGTTGATTAATAATTCGATGTTGCTCCGAGTGCATGGTGCCGTCCCTTTCCCGTGGGTGTGAGAAAGGTAATACCTGGAATTTTTTTATGTATTTTTATTTTTATTTATTTATTTATTTTTTATTGTTTTTTTTTTTTGCTGAAAAGAAAACATAAATGTTAGTCCATAGCCGAAGCGGTTAGTAATTATTTTAGAGTATTTTTTTTATGTATGTACAAGTGCTCTCCTATTTCCAAAGGGAAAATGTGCGTGACTATCCGGAAGTAGAAGAAAGACGTGCCGAATGCTTGGCCTTGTATTGTGGCCCTATCATGCATACTTTGGATCTCGACAACTCCTCATGTGTGCAATTGGATTTTGTAGCTCTATGCATACAAGTTGCGGGATCCTTCTGCACCCAAATCTGCTTCATTTGGTGGGGATGTATTTCCTTCGGAACCTTCTTGATAAACGTGATTCTTCCCTTATAGTGCGTTTGCTCTATCTGCTTTTGGAATTGCGGTTTTCCTTGTGTTGCAACTGCAGACTCCTTCTTTTTCCAATAGGTCTTCTTTCTTGGCTGATGTGCCTGTTGACCATGTTGATGGTGATTGCCCTTCTGAGGATGCTCATTGTTTTGGTTGGTCGTCCTTGAAGTGCATGACTTTGGGATCCATATTTGTGTTCGATCCGGTTGTGCAGTTATCAGTTTCCTTGGGATCCATATGCTAGTGAGTCGTGGTTGACTGAAGTGTTCGAAATTCTTTGTCTTCTTACTCGATTTGACATGCTGATGTCGAAGACTTTTCTGTTGCTGAAGATATGCCTTCCTTTGATCCTTCCTTATCCAAGCTAATGTAGAATGTGGAATAGGGTATACTTTCATAGGTGTAGACTTTAATTCTTGCAATGGAGTATTCTCTCTTGTGCATTGTGTTTCACTGGGCTTGATTTCATGTTTCTGTGCACTCTTGTGACTCTCTATACTCAAAGATGGAATGCACACAAAACTCACGGTATTCTCACATGAAGTACTTGACGATGGGGTTTCTATAGTGTTAGTGAACTTACAATCATGACTTTGTTCATTGGAATGAACTTCTGGCTCTATATTAGCGGCTTTGAGTGGTCGTTCGTCTAGCAAACTAAATACCTCACGAGGTCCTATTCTGGCAGAGATGTATCCTAAAGCCAATTGAATGGTTACCTCATATTCATAGATCCAATCTTGACCGAACACAACATCTTCAAGCAGATCCTGGTCCTGACACACTAAGAGTCTCTGCTCCATAGTGTTGTTCCCCATATGTAAAGGTAAAGTTATCTCACCTATACATTGAGTGATTTTTCCTCCTATTCCTATTAGCTGTGCCTTCGATGGGCGTAACTCCTCTTTAAGTCTCTGAGACAAAGAAAATCTGATGCAGCTTATGGCTGCTCCTGTGTCTATGAGAGCATCCACTAAGTGGTACTCCTTTCGTCCTGCTCCCAGATTCAAATATGGTTGTCTTCTTTGTTGCCCTGAGTTCTCAGTGGCTCTAAAATTAGCCATTGGGATGAGTTCTTCTCCTACTCGATATCTCTCGTCTCTTTCTCTCATCCACTCTTTCCGTTTTCTGATACGTTCTAGGGCTTCCTGTCTCGCTTCTTCTCGTATTCGTTCTTCTTCCTTTTTCCTACTTTGAGCTCCTAACAGTCGTGCTAGCATTTGATCAGTCAAAGGCTCCATGAATCTTTTCACTCTGCATCCACTGATGTAGTTGGGAAGAATGTCTCCGTCTAGTGTGGCGAGATTGACTGCACCACTAGTAGAGATTCGATTTATAATCAGGGGTCCATATCCGCGTTTTTGTAGCTTCTTTGCATGTTGTTTGAGGGTGTATACTAGGACTAAGTCGCCTTCTTTTAGTCCCTTGTCTTTTATATGTGAATCATAATATGCCTTTTGTCTCCGTTTAGCGGCATAAATGCCTGCTACAGCTTGTGAGACAATTCATGACCGTTCCACTCATATTGCTGGGCCACTTTCAATGTAGGGACTAAGAAGTCAATTGGCAAAATTGCATTCTGCCCATACACTAGGTTGAAAGGTGTAGTTCCAATGGCCGTTTTATATGCCACTCGGAAGGCCCAAACTGCGTGATGTAATTGTTTGTCCCAATCTGACCTTCCCTTATTGACAATCTTTGTCAATACAGTACATAGTACCTTGTTGGAACTTTCAGCTTGTCCGTTAGCTTGAGGGTGGTATGGGGCTGATTTTTTATGAATCACAAGAAAGTCATTCATTAGCGACTCAATGACCTCGTTTAGGAAATGCGTTCCTCGATCACTCACTATCTCAATCGGTAGTCCAAAGCGTGTGAAAATGTGCTCAAAGAGAAATTTTGCTGTGGTTTGAGCATCATTCTTTCTAGTGGCTTTTGCTTCTACCCACTTGGTTAAGTAGTCGGTGGCCACTATGATGTACTCCGCATGTGATCCTTTGGCCGGTGGATTGATAGGTCCTATGAAGTCAATCCCCCACTTGGTAAATGCTCTTGCACAAACCATGGGTCTTAAAGGCATGTCGTCTCTTTGAATGGGATATTTCGCTCTCTGGCATGTTTCGCAGCTTCTCACATATGTCTCCGCATCCATATGTAGAGTTGGCCACCACAAGCCTGCAAAGAGAATCATCTTGACCGTTCTGTCTGCTGAGAAATGTCCTCCCGCAGCTCCTGCGTGTGCCATTTCTAAGACAGAGAGATATTCGTTTTCATGAATGCACATTCTTAGTTGGTTATCTTTTCCGCGTTTAAAGAGTTGTTTTCCTATGATGGCATAATCCTTACTCTGTTCTTCAAGAGCACGTTTCCTTGCTAAGGTAGCTCCGTCAGGGTACTCTCGAGTTTTCAAGAACTTTACTAGAGGCCTACTCCACCTTGGTGCTATTGTAGAATAGCATAATGTAGAGTTCTCATCTGGGGTTTGTTCTTGACAGGTTTGACAGGTTGACACATAGTTATGTGCATCTCGTTGCATGGTTGGCCAATATATGCCAAATCTCTTTGAGTATTTGCCACGTTCCATTCGCATTCAAATGAGTGTTCCATTGGTTTATGTGTGCTTTCTGAAGCCACATTTCTTGTTCCCCTTCTTCCACGCATCTCATCAGCAGTCCGCTTGAATCCTGGTGGTACAAACTTCCAGCAATAATGTGAAGGTTTTTGGTCCTCCAGAGATCTTGCTTTTGGTTTGGCGTGATCCCATCTTTAGGTCCATGTGTAAGTATCGGGATCAATTTTTCGGCCCATTGAGGACATACTTCTAGGTTAAAAAGATAAGTATCTGGCAGATCATCAGGAACTCCTATGGGTGGTTCTCCATGGGTCATAAGAGATAAGTGGTCTGCCCTTATGTGGGTGTTTCCTTTCTTGACTATTACCTCAAAATCAAATTCCATTAGCAATAAAAACCATCGTACTAGTCGTCCTGTATTGCAAGGCTTGTTGACTAAGTACAATAGGGCTTGATGATCAATGAAGAATTTGAACTTTTTTGCCAGTAAGTAATGTCTGAATTTCTTGACTGCGTATACCATCCCTAGGCCTTCTCTCTCCGTAGTAGTATAATTGCGTTCCGCTTGATTTAGCTGTCTACTGGCATAGGCTATCGGGTGGTCTAATTTTCCTGTATCAGTTGGTTGAGCTAAGATGCAACCAATGGCAAACTTGGAAGCATCAACATGGATGTGAAATGGCTTATTCCAGTTGGGGACTCGAAGGATGGGTGCTGAACTCAATCGATTCTTTAACTCATTAAAAGCTTTTTCGCATTCTTCGGTCCAATTGAATAGAGTCAATAACGCATAAAGAGGTCTAGCAATTATGGCGTACATATGTATGAATCTTCGATAGTAACCACAATGTCCCATAAATGCTTGAACTTCTTTAGCAGTTTTAGGTCTTGGTAAATCCAAAATGACTTTAATTTTGTCTTCATCTGTGGAAATTCCATTCTTAGAAACAATATGTCCTAAGATTTTCCCTTGTCGCACCATGAAGACACATTTTTCAGGATTGAGGCATACTCGATATTGTCGACATTTAGCAAAAATCTTTTCAAGTTCAGGGATGTGCTCTGATCGTATAGCTGAATATGTACAAAGATCGTCCACGTATACCTCCATGCTTTTTCTCAGAAATTCCTTGAACACATGACACATCAATCTTTGGAATGTAGCTGGGGCATTCGTTAAACCAAAAGGCATGACTCTAAAGGCGTATACTCCCCATTCAGTGGCAAATGCAGTCTTATGTTGGTCCTCAGGAGCAATGGCTACCTGATTATACCCTGAAAAGCCATCCAGAAAACTATAAACTTCCTTCCCTGCTACCCTTTCCAAGAGATGATCAGTGATTGGTAAGGGATAGCTATCCCTTATGGTTGCGGCGTTTACTTTTTTCAAATTGATGCACACTCTTAACTTTCCATTCTTCTTTGGTACAACCACCAAGGGTGACACCCATTCCGTGTGCTCAATTTCGTAGATGAATCCAGCATCTAATAACTTATCTATTTCTTCTTTTATCTTGGCTGAATAGACATCATTATAAGTATATGGTCTCTCTTTCGAAGGTTTGGCCTCGGATGTCATGGGGATTCTATGCGCACATATAGATGGATCTACTCCTTTTAAGTCCTTATAAGTCCAAGCAAAGACATCCCGGTATTCTCTTATGAGTCGAATTAACTCTTGTTCTTCTTCCGCTGAGACATCCTGTCCTATGAAGGTACATCGTTCCTCTCCTCCTTCCATAGTTACAACTATTTTCTTGGTTTGTTCCTTATTATCATATGCTATTCCAGGTTGTGCTTCTCTTTTAGGCATTTGAATAGCAATTTTCCTCTCTTCCACTTCATATTTTTTAAAATGGCTGGTACCTCAAATTGGTCTTGGAGTTTGTTTTCTTCATCTTCTAATTCCCTTTCAACTTCTAATTCCCCTTTTTGTGTGAATTCTTTATGTTTTTCATTGGCCGTGATCTCTATGTTGGTGGCACCAATCCCTAGATCCATGGGTTCTGGTTCCATTTCAATGCTCTCGTAGTCCTCCTTCCAGTCTTTCTCGATCACTTCTCCTTCTTCTGCCTCCTGAAGGACTACCATATACAGACTAACATCATAACCCTCCTCGTCAATACATTCGTTCATGGTTACTACTTCTTCGTTTACACAGACATCGAGGGTGGCTAAGATTTCCATCCAACCGTGAGGTTCGAATTCTTCATCCGGAAATACTTGTGGCATATAGGCCGGATCTTGTACAGATCTCACTATTCCTTGTTTCTGCTGCCATCCTTTTCTTCTCTCCTCTTCCTTCTTTGCAGCTTGACATATCCATAGATGAGTGTCCTCGTTCATCCAGGATTGATCACCAGAACCTGCACTATGAACAGATTGATCATCTTCCTCTTTATGGATTTGATTCCATTGTAGAGGTGGCACATCTTGATACGTGTATGTATGTAGGTTTATCCTAGTGGTGGTTCCTGCGTGTTGTAGATATACTGCATCTTTTCCCCAATCTTGTACGACCTTTAGCTGTCTCATGAATGGCCTTCCCAAGATCATTTCATAATTGCTTGGCCTTTCGAAGTGACAAATTGCTAAGGTGTGTTCGAATTCCACTCCACACGTAGTGAAGACTACTCGTTCCAACAATCCTAAGGGTCTTTCCGTATGTCCATCTGCCATTTGGATTTTCATGCGTGTTGGTCTTAATGCTGGTTGTCCCCATTTTTCCCAAATTTCTTTGGTAGCAATGCCAACACCAGCTCCTGAATCTAGAATGGCTTTGGTAGTGTAACCTTTATAGGTGATTGGCAGGCATGTATTTCCTTCATCTCCTTCACTAAAGTCTCCTACCTTATCCACTGGAATTCTCACTGTTTTTACTTCGTCAGTTATCTCTTTCTTTTCCTCCTTGACTTCCCATTGATTGATCAATTTCTCTTTTAAGTGTGGTTTTACCTTTAACAGTTCCTCGAATGTTAGGGTACATGGGATTTTCACCTCTCTAAGATGTTGTATGATCTCAGATGTTTGAACTGATGTGTTCGTTTCCCGTCTCGCTATTGATGGAATGCGATACAATTCTGAGTTGTGCTCGTACTCCCCGGTGTAGTTGGGTAGTTTCTTTACATCTTCCTCTTCTTTGTCACTTGCATCCATTGGAAAAATTTCTTCTGAATTGAGTTCAGGTATTGAACCCTCTATTTCGTTTTCTGCTTCTAACTCTTCAAAGGGCGGTTCCATTCCTTCTACCTTTTTCCACTTGTCCTCTTGAACTCGTGCCCATAGATCCTTAGTCCAGTCTCCTTCTATTTCAGGGACTATGGATCCTTCCTTTCTCTCAATACCAATTTCATCATTCAGAGGTCTATTTACTTCAGGCTTTTCCTGAGTGTTTAGGCACTCTTGGAATTTTTCTTCGGAAATTCGGTTGTTTGGTAAAGGTGATGCGGGTTTTTCTAATGTTTGTTGGGCAACTTCTATCAATTTTTTGCAGATTTCTAGTCTTTCTTTCTCTAAGTCGCCTCTCGGATACTCTCTCTCATGTTGCTCTATGGTAGGTCCTGCTTTTATTCTCGCCTTGTATGCCTGAATCCACATGGCTAATTCTTCGGGCATTGGGTCTGCTAATACTGATCCTACCTCCTCACTTTTATTCTCATTTTTATTTTCTTCTTCCACTTGCGGTTCTTTTGTTGATTTCTGTTTACTCTTTTTGTTTTCCTTCTTTTGTAATAACTTTTTTTCTTTTATCCTGTCTCTCCGGTTCTTCCATCTTTGTGACCTTTTACTGGCGATACTTCTTTCTGGCTCTTCGGAGTCTTCCACTCTGTGAGGGATGGGTGTATTTCCCTCTTTGTCACTTTGATTACTTTCGTCTGTTTTATCAGGGTTCTCTCTAACCTTGGCTCTTGTTATAGCTTTTAAAGGTACGGTGTACTCTTTGTCGCTCCCTGATGATTCAATCACTTCTATCACATTAATCTGCACGTTAGATGTGACTTTGTTGGGGTTCTTAGGACAATCTCTGAAAAGATGTTCCTTACCACAATCGCTACAGTAGCCTTCCCAAATTCGTTGTGGTGGTGGTGGGTTTGGTAATGTGCATTCTCTAATATAGTGGTCACCTCCACATCTGTATCATGGTCCTCTGGGTACAGGCTGTCTATTCATAGGTCGAGGTGGCACGGTTGCTCTAGGAGCTGTGTACATTAAGGGCACATAATCCTGCTCGTGTCCGTATGAACTGTCTGATATTTCCATGCCATAAGCATATGGGTCATACTGTTGCCCATATTCTGTTACCGCGCTTTCATAACCAGGGTATGTTCCTTGACTAGGTTCATAAAATGAGTCATATGGGTCACTACTAGTCAAAGGAGTGGCTGGTACTATTGCTCTCTCTAGGTTTTCCTCTGGTTGTGCTATCTTAACTGGGACAACGTTCTGAGGGTGGGGCGGTTGTTGTCCTAGTATAGGCTGTGGTTGCGTATATCCCTGATATGCGTATGGTCGTGATATTGATGCCTGCGGCTGATATGAGGGATATCTAAAGGCTTCTCCTCCCTGCTGGTTCTGCGGGTATCCAAATGGTCTCACATAAGGCTGGGTGGGTCTGGTTTGCCTATTGTAAGGGCAGTTCTCGGTGCTATGGTTTGTGTATCTCTGCTCTATACTGCAATATTGTAGCGGTCCGGGGATAGAGGGTCTATGAGGAGCATAGGCAGGTGGTGGGACTACTCCCCTAGTACACAAATGAGAAGGATGATCTCCTCCGCACTGCATACATCTTCTAAGCATAGGCATTCTCATAGGATTGGTGGGATAATTCCTCTGTCCTTGAACATTCAGTTTTTTTGCTAACAAGTCGGCAATTTCCTCTACGTTGTTTTTGGGGTTTGATGTGCTACTTGTTGACTCTTCACTTTTCAAACTACCTTGGGGTATTTTCAAGTCTTCTGCAAGGTTATCTTCTAGGTCTATACATTCCTTCATACACTCTTGCAAGGTTTGAACTCTCTTTACGTACACTAATGACCTCAACGTTCCGTTCAACAGTCCTTCTAAGAACAATGATACCATTTTGTTTTGCGTCGGTCTCTCTTCTACGGGGCATCTATCCACATACTGCTTGAATCTCCTTGCTGCCAATCTTACTGACTCGGTAGGGACTTGTTTGAAGCTGTGGATTAATGACGAAGAATTGTTTTTAATTCCAGATTTGGTAAATTCTTCAATCATTTCTTGATATACCTGCTCCATGTTCTGGAAGGTATTCGGGTCCAATGGCTGAAACCAGGCCAAAGCTGTGTCTGACAAGGTAAGGCCAAAAGACTCATATTGAATCATGAAGTCATCTACCTGCTCGGCTCTAACTACTTGTTTAAATTCTGCTATGTGATTATAGGGTTCACTAGAGCCATCATAATGATTTCTCATGCACTTGGCAACTTGGATCGGCCTTAGCCTCCTTCCTACTTCAGGTTGTCTAGGCATTACAGGGTAATTTGGTCTTCCTATTGGTATGCCTGGTCCTCTCACTACCTACGGTCTGACTGGAGCATGAACTCCATGTCTTGGGTCTATAGCTGGTTGTGGCCGATAGTTAGGATTAATGGCAGGCATTGCAAATTGTACATGTGGTCTGACGGGGATCTGGGTTTGTTGTGTTTGTTGTGTTTGTCCCGATTGTTGATATGAATCATTCTGCGATGTTCCAAGTGGATTTCTTGAAGTAGTTGCTTGGTCCCTAGTGGGGAACACTGGGATATTTTGATATTTCAGCTCGGCTCTCTCTAATTCTGTTATTGGCCAATATCTTCTGTGATTTTTATCCAAATATGTGATGATGGTGGGGAACTCAGGGTCTTGTAACTCATAGATGGTAACTGGATTAGGAGCAGCTTCCCATATCGAGGAATGGGTTCTGAGCAGGTGCTCCATCCCATTGATCAAATATACATCTATTAGAGTGTCATCCTGGGGAATTAGGTCTCCTCTCCAAAGTTTAGTAATTGTAGATCTCCCTCTAGGAGTAGTTACTTGCTCTTCGTTTCCACATCCATTTAAACTTGAAGCATTATTTTCCTCACCATGCTCATTAATGATTTCCGGGTGTTCGGTGACCATGTATTGAATATCTTGTTTGTCCATGTACAGTCCTCCTACATATTTGACGGCTGGTCTAGGCACGATGTATGCTTCTGAAGCCTTCCTCAGTCTGGCCACCGATCTGTTTAGACCATCCAAATAGATAGGGATTTCATTGTGGTTGGTGTTCACATACTCTAAGGAAGTTCTGTATTCTCCCTCAATGATGGACATCTGGCCAATCATAGGTACAGCGTTTTGCATATCCTCTAAAGCCATGGGGATTTCTCCTTCTGACTCACTGGAGGTCTCAGAATAGTGTGAACGGCTACTTGGTTCGGCTACACTCCCTACGGAAGAAATTACACTTCTTCGGCTTCCTAGGGTTCTTTCGGATCTCAGGTTCATTCACTTAAGGGCTCTGAACAAATCTTGTCCACTTCTAGCTTTTAGAATTCCAAGCTATGGCTTAGGAGTCTAGAGAAATTTGGCTGGAAAAAGACTGAAAACGTAACTTTTTCCTTGGTCACGATACTTGGCCTCTCAAAATATACGATACACGATCTCTCGAATCGACGATACTTGATGTATGTTCAGACGATACCGATACTTGGTTCAAAACGATACTCGATCGCTGGTAAGTATCGCGATCTCTGAGACGCGATACACGATACTTGGACCAAAACGATATTTGACCGACACGATACACAATATCTGGATGAAAACGATACGCGATACTTGAGTACAGACGATACACGATATTTGATCTTCGGGAGAAAACGATACACGATACTTCCCCAAACGATCTTTGGCAAGACGATCTCTGGACTCAACGATCTTTGGTCAAAACGATACACGATTGACGATACTTGGTTCAAAACGATACGCGATCGCTGGTAAGTATCGCGATCTCTGAGACGCGATACACGATACTTGGACCAAACGATACACGATCTCTGTCAATACGATACTTGGTTAAACGATACACGATACTTCATAAGTATCGCGATCTTCAGGCCACGATACACGATATTTGACGACAACGATACTTGACACACGATACCCGACCAAACGATCGACGATCTTTGGCAAGTATCGCGATCTTTGAACCAAACGATACACGATCGCTGATCCAAACGATACACGACCAACGATATCTGACCGAAACGATACCGATCTTTAATCCCAACGATCGACGATCTTTGGCAAGTATCGCGATCTCTGGAACACGATACTTGAGCCAAACGATACACGATCTTTGGGCTCAAACGATCTCTGATCGAAACGATACCGATATTAGGGAAATATCGCGATACTCGACCACAGGAGTCCACGATACTTGACAAGTATCGCGATACTCGACCGCGGGAGCAAAAACGATACTTGACCCTTTTTCAAATTTTTGCAAATGTTTTTGAGTTTTTGATTTTACCCCCTTGCTCTCCTGGCTCTTCTCTCTTATCCTCACTCTCTGTATCACTCAAAACACCACTTCTTGCCCCCTGAAAGTTCTAACGATACTCAGCACAGATCGTTTTTTCTTTCCTAGGTTGAAATGCTGAGAATTTGTGATCCAAAGATGGGTTAGCTTACCTTGGTAGCTCCTCTAACCTCTTTGTTGCTTCCCTTAGCTCTGTGCAACCCCAGCTTGCTTGTATACTCTCTCACGATCGCTGGCGCTGCTCGCGATACTCGACGCTCGTCCTCACGATACTTGTTCAAACAAGTGACTTGCAAAATGAAATTTTTTGGCTTTTATAGTTGGAGTTTTCTGGCTTACAAAAAAGAAACTTTACTGAACAAAACTAAAATCTACTCTAATGACTTGGTCCACTCTCTACTCACTCCTACTCTACTCCTTCTACTCACTTCCCTAAACTAACAACTCACTACACACACTCCAAGAATGAGAAGTAGCAAGTGCGGCTGAAAATGACTTACCAAAGAAGAGAAGATTTCCACTCCTCCACTTACTTCAATGCAAAAAGCTACTTACCATCACACGAATGCCTCGATTTGATTCGTCACTCCCCGGCAACGGCGCCAAAAAGTGTGTTGACCTAAGCATCAACTTAGGGACTTGCAGAGAAAGAGACTATACCTCAATCCCCTCACAAGTGCATATAGTGGGGATACACGCTTTTAATTATCAATCCAAAGAGTATACAAACCTAGCCGAGTGTATGAAGACATGCAATCATGTAATGGTCAATACATATGAACTACTCAAAGAATGTAAATGAGGCAAAGACTTATCCAAACAAGCTCCAACTGTTGGTCAAGGTGAAACGATACTTGGTGCAGCAGCCGTCAGTATTTTGGATTTTTCTCCCAGCTCCGAACTCCAAATATAGCGAATAGCATATGCGTTTCGAAGCTCTCAAGAAGACGCATCCAATGGCAGTGTTTCACTCAATTCCGACGCTCCTACTTCCAGTTATGAGCGAAATACTGAGTCACGGAAATACTTTCCCACACTTCAGCACTTCCTACACCTCGCACACACCTTTCCTACAGCAAAGAAACACTCTCAAGGATAGACAACACTCACAAGCACTCTTTCCAAGCAATACACATGCATACAAGCTCGCGAAGAAGAAGATAAGGAGGGAAGAAGACACAAATTCGAATTTCTGTGCTCTCTATTCTCACAATGGCAAAAAGTCCTTTACAAAGTGTCACATTTGACTTATATACTAGTGCCCTAAAAATGGTCCTTTCACACAAGTGACCGGCACTTTATTCACTAAGAGGCTAATTTCCTACTATTGTACATGGGTATTCTCTACTTTTCTGTGGGGATGCATCTAGAGGACTCCTCTAGTGCCTTTACAAGGGGAAATATATTACAAGAATGAATATGATACAAAAATGTGTAGTCCAAATCGGAAAAATTTTGGGGCCCGTCTTTTTCTCTGCTTTGTGCGCTCTTTGGCTCTGCAACAGTCTCTTTGGAGTTAGTAGATGCCATCTTGCACTCAATATAGAGTACGAATTAGTGGCAAGATAGTATCAAAAACCCTCCTTCATTTGTCTTTCATAAGATTGGCAATGCTCCGCGTGAATGGTGTCGTCCCTTTCCCGTGGGTGTGAGAAAGGTAATACCTGGGATTTTTCATACTTTTATATATTTTTATGTTTTTGTCTGAAAAAAAAAACAGAAAAGTTAGTTCATAGCCGAAGCAGTTATTAATTTTTTAGGAATTTTCTTTGAGTGCTCTCCTATTTCCCAAGAGGGAAATGTGCTTCACTATCCTGAAATAGAAGAATATTGTGCCGAATGCGTGGCCTTGTAATGTGGCCCTATCATGCATATTTTGGATTCTGTTAACTCCCAATGTGTGCAACTTGAAGTATTTGTTTGATGCATGCAGGTCGTTGTGCTTTTCGGCATCCAAATCTGCTTCACTTTATTGGGACAAATTGTATTTTCAACATTTTTAATGAATGTGGGTCTTCTCATGTTGTACGTCTACTTCTGCTGATGTTTGAACCTTGGAATAGTTTTTGATGCAATTGTATACTTCTTCTCTGTCCTGCAGCTGTTCATCTTTGGTTGTCTTGCCTTTGGAGCACACTGATTATTCTCGAGTCTTGACTCTTCCTTCCTGATGATTGTCCTTTGAGTGCATGACTTGGGAATTCATATTTGTGTTCGGTCCAATTGGGCGGCTATTACTTTCTTCGGAATCCATCTTCTAGCAATTTGTTGTGGACGTTGATGTCCAAAGTCATTTGTCTGCTTCTTTGCTGGATTGTTCTGATGTCGACGATGTTTCTGTTGTAGAAGATATGCAGCTACTTGATCCTTCCTTATCCAAGCTTGTCTAGTGTGAAGAATGGGGTATATTCTAATAGGTACAGACTTGTGATGATCCTGAGAACTAGTCTCTCTTGTGCATGGTGCTTCACTGAGGTTGGTTCCAGATTGAATGGTACTCTGGTGACTTGCTAGATTAGAAGACGGTGTGCAAGCAGAATTTGGTGTGTCCTCACATGAAACACTTGATGAAGGGGTTTCCATAGTGCTAGTGAACATACATTCATGACTCTGTTCATTAGAGTGAATTTTTGGCTCTATGCTTGCGGCTTTGATTGGTCGTTCATCTAACAAGCTGAATACTTCACGATGTCCTATCTTGGCTGAGATGTATCCTAAAGCCAATTGGATAGTCACTTCATATTCGTATATCTAGTCTTGACCTAGCACTAGCTCTTCCAATAAGTCCTGATCGTGACATACTAAGAGTTTTTGTTCCATAGTGTTGTTGCCAAGGTGTAGAGGTAAGGTAATCTCTCCTATACACGTGGTGATCTTTCCTCCTATTCCAATCAGCTGTGCCTTTGATGGACGTAATTCCTCTTCGAGTGTTTGTGACAATGAATACTTGATGCAGCTTATAGTGGCTCCTGTGTCAATGAGAGCATCCACTAAGTGGTACTCCATTTTTTCGGCTCTCAAATTCAAATATGGTTGTGTCCTTTGTTGACCTAGGTTTTCAGTGGCTCTAAAATTAGCCATTGGAATGAGTTCTTCTCCTAGTCGATATCTCTCATCTCTCTCTCTCATCCACTCTTTCCGTTTCTTGATTCGTTCTAGTGCTTCCTATCTTGCTTCTTCTCGTATCCTTTCCTCTTCGATGCGTCTATTCTTGCCCTTGATTAATCGTAACATTGTTTCTTTAGTCAATGGTTCTAGATATTTTTTCACTCGACATCCACTGATATAGTTTGGTAATACTTCTCCATCTAGGGTTGCTAAACTGATGGATCCACTCGTCGATATACAATTGATGATCAACGGGCCATATCCTCTCTTCTACAACTTCTTAGCGTGTTGTTTCAGAGTATATACCAAAACTAAATCTCCTTCCTTCAAATTTTTGTCTTTAATATGAGCATCAAAATAGGCTTTCTGTCGCCTTTTAGCAGCATAAATCCTTGCTACTGCTTGTAACCTAGTTTCATGTAACTTCTCTATTTGATCCGATTGAGCTGAGAGTTCATGTCCCGTCCACTCATAAGTTGTTGCTACTCTTAGAGTGGGTATAAGAAATCAATTGGCAAAATGACATTTTGTCCATACACTAAGTTAAAAGGAGTAGTGCCTATGGCGGTCTTGTACGCTACTCTGAATGCCTATAAAGCGTGATGTAATTGTTTATCCCACTCAGATCTACCATTGTTTACAATTTTGGTGAGAACTGTGCACAAGATTTTATTGGAACTTTCAGCTTGTCCATTGGCTTGTGGGTGATAAGGGGCTGATTTCTTATGAATTACTAAGAATTCATTGAGTAAGGCTTCTATCACTTCATTCACAAAATGCGTACCTCTATCACTCACAATTTCTATCGGTAGTCCAAATCTAGTGAAAATGTTCTCGAAGAGAAACTTGGCCGTAGTCCTTGCACCGTTTTTCTTGGTTGCTTTGGCTTCAACCCATTTGGTCAGATAGTCTGTGGCTACAATTATATACTCGGCGTGGGATCCTTTAGCTGGGGGGCTAATAGGTCCTATGAAGTCTATTCCCCATTTAGTGAAAGCTCTGGCACTCATCATAGGTTTTAGTGGCATTTCATCCCTTCTAATTGGATATTTCGTTCTTTGACATGTATCACATCGTTGAACATATGTGGTTGCATCCTGATGTAAAGTTGGCCACCACAATCCAGCAAAGAGAATCATTTTTGCTGTCTTATCTATAGAGAAATGTCCTCCTGCAGCTCCTGTATGTGCCATCTCTAAAACAGCAAGGTACTCGTCTTCATGAATGCACATTCGCAAATGATTATCTCTTCCTCCTTTAAAGAGTTGTTTGCCTATAACAGCATAGTCCTTACTTTGTTCTACAAGTGCTCGTTTTCTTGCTAGAGTGGCTCCTTCTGGGTATTCTTGGGTTTTTAAGAACTTTACCAGAGGTATGCTCCAACTCGGTGCTACAGTGGAGTAGCATAACGTAGAGTTCTCTTCTAGATTTTGTTCTTGACAAGTTGGGCAAGCGGATACATAGTTATGCGCATCCCTCTGCATGGTTGGCCAATATATGCCCAATCTCCTTAGTGTTTGCCATGTTCCGTTCGCATTTAGATGAGTTTTCCATTGATTTACATGTGCTTCTTGAAGCCACATTTCCTGTTCCTCTTCTTCTACACATCTCATGAGTAATCCATTTGAGTCTTGGTGATACAAACTTCCACCAATGATATGAAGGTTTTTAGTCTTCCATAGGTCTTGAGTTCGCTTTGGTGTGATCCCATCTTTAGGTCCATGCGTGAGTATAGGGATCAACTTTTCTGCCCATTGGGGACATACTTTGAGATTAAAAAGGTATGTATCTGGCAGATCATCTGGTATTCCTATGGGTGGCTCCCCATGTGTCATTCTTGATAGGTGATCCGCTCTTATGTGGGTATTTCCTTTCTTGACTACTACTTCAAAATCAAATTCCATCAACAATAGAAACCATCGTACTAGTCATCCTGTATTACAAGGCTTATTGACTAAGTACAGTAGGGCTTGATGATCAATGAAGAATTTAAAATTTGTTTGCCAAAAGATAATGTCTGAACTTTTTTACTGCATACACCATTCCTAGGCCCTCTCTTTCAGTTGTTGTATAATTGCGCTCCGCTTGATTTAATTGTCTACTGGCATAGGCTATAGGGTGATCTAACTTTCCAGTATCTGCAGGTTGAGCTAAGATGCAACCAATGGCAAACTTGGAAGCATCTACGTGAATGTGAAATGGTTTGTTCCAATTAGGTACTCGAAGGATTGGGGCTGAACTCAATCGACTTTTTAATTCATTAAAGGCTTTTTCACATTCTTGAGTCCAGTTAAACTGTGTCAATAATGCATAAAGAGGTCTAGCAATTATGGCATACATATGTATAAACCTTCGGTAGTATCCACAATGGCCCATAAATGCTTGGACTTCTTTAGCAGTCTTTGGTCTCGGTAAATCCAAAATGACTTTGATTTTGTCTTCATCAGTTGAAATTCCGTTTTTAGAGACAATATGTCCTAATATTTTTCCTTGTCGAACCATGAAGACACATTTTTCTGGGTTGAGGCATACTCTATATTGTCGACATTTGGCAAAGATCTTTTCTGGTTCAGGGATATGCTCTGATCGTATAGCTGAATAAGTGCATAAATAATCCACGTATACCTCCATACTCTTTCTCAGGAACTCCTTGAATACATGGCACATCAACCTTTGGAAAGTGGCTGGGGCATTGGTTAGGCCGAAAGGCATGACCCTAAAGGCGTATACTCCCCATTCAGTTGCAAAGGCTGTTTTATGCTGGTCCTCAGGAGCAATGGCTACCTGATTATATCCTGAAAAGCCGTCCAAAAAACTATACACTTCCTTTCCTGCCACTCTTTCCAAAAGATGATCCGTGATAGGCAACGGATAACTGTCTCTTATGGTAGCAGCATTGACTTTTTTCAGATTTATGCATACTCTTAACTTACCATTCTTTTTCGGTACAACCACCAAAGGTGATACCCATTCTGTGTGTTCGATCTCGTAAATGAATCCAGCATCTAACAACTTATCTATCTCTTCCTTTATCTTTGTTGAGTATACATCATTGTATGTGTACGGTCTTTGTTTAGAAGGTTTGGCTTCGGATGTCATAGGGATTCTATGTGCACATATAGATGGATCTACTCCTTTCAAGTCCTTATAGGTCCAGGCAAAGACATCGCAGTATTTCCTTATGAGGCATATTAACTCTTGTTCTTCCTCTACTGAGACATCCTGTCCTATGAAAGTACATCGTTCTTCTCCTTCCTCTAGGGTTACTACTATCTTCTTGGTCTGTTCTTTATTTTCATATGCTATTCCTGGCTGTGCTTCTCGTTTTGGCATTTCAATAGTAATTCTCCTCTCTTCTACTTCATATTTTTTGAAGTGGGCGGGTACTTCAAATTGGTCTTGAGGCTTGTTTTCTTCATCAATTTTTGCTTTTTCTAATCTAAGCTCCTCTTCCTGTGTTGGTTCTTGATTTATTTCATGAGCTATGACACTTAATTCTTGAGTTTCATTTTTTGTTTCCATGTGTTCTTGCTCCATTTCAATGCTCTCATAGTCTTCCTTCCATTCCTTTTCTATCACTTCTCCTTCTTCTGCCTCTTGAAGGACTGCTACATATAGACTAACGTCATATCCTTCCTCGTCAATGCATTCATTCATGGTTAGTACTTCTTCATTTACACATACATCGAGAGTAGCTAAAATCTCCATCCAACCATGAGGTTCAAATTCTTCATCTAAGAATATTTGAGGCATATAGGCTGGATCTTGTACTGATCTAGCAACTCCTTGCTTTTGCTGCCATCCTTTTCTCCTATCTTCCTCCTTTTTTGCAGTTTGGCATATCCATAGATGAGTGTCTTCGTTCATCCATGATTGATCACTTGAACCCATACTATGAATCGACTGATTATCTTCCGCCTTATGAATCTGATTCCATTGTAAAGGTGTACATCTTGATATGTATATGTGTGGAGATTTATTCTCGTGGTGGTTCCTTCATGCTGTAGGTATACAGCATCTTTTCCCCAATCTTGCACTACCTTTGATTGCCTCATGAAAGGTCTTCCAAGTATCATTTCATAATTCCTAGGCCTTTCAAATTGATAGATTGCTAACGTGTGCTCGAATTCAACTCCACAAGTGGTAAAAACCACTCGTTCCAATAATCCCAAGGGTCGTTCAATGTGTCCATCTGCCATTTGTATCTTCATGCGTGTTGGTCTTAGAGCTGGTTTTCCCCATTTCTCCCAAATTTCTTTAGTTGCTATTCCTACTCCAGCTCCTGTATCTAAAATGGCTTTAGTGGTGTAACCCCTATAGGTAATTGGAAGGCAAGTGTTTCCTTCATCTCCCTCACTAAAATCTTCAACTTTGTTGACTGTGATTTTTACTGTGTTCACTTCATCAGACATCTCTTTTTCTTCCGCCTTGATCTCCAAGTGACTGGTCAGTTTCTCCTTCAAATGTGGTTTGACCTTTATCAGTTCTTCCAATGTTAGGGTACAAGGAGTTTTTACCTTTCTAAGGTGTTGTATGATATTCGATGTTTGAACAGATGGGTTTAGTTCTTTTTTTCTCATTGAGGGAATGCGGTATAATTCTGAAGTATGTTCGTACTCTCCTGTGTAATTTGGCAAAACCTTTACACTATCATTTCCTTCGTTACTTGGATCAATTGGTATTATTTCCTCTGAATTCAGTTCAGGTATGGAGTCTTCAATTTCTCCTTCTGCTTCTAGCTCCTCAAAGGGTGGGTTTATTCCTTCCACTTTCTTCCATCTGTCTTCTTGGACTCTTGCCCACAAAACTTTAGGCCATTCCCCTTCTACTTCGGGAACAATGGAACCTTCCCTTTTATCCTCACCATAATTTCTATTATGTGTCTTACCAGCTTCGGATTTCCCGTGATCATTAGTAATGACACACTCTTGGAATTCTCTCTCGAAAATTCGGGTATTGGGTAGTGGCAACGTAGGTTTTTCTAAGGTTTTCTGGGCGACTTCTATTAATTTTTTGCAGATCTCCAACTCTCTTTCTCTAGGTCACCTCTAGGATATTCTCTTTCATGTTGTTCTATGGTAGGTCCTGCTCTTATTCGTGCCTTGTACGCCTGAATCCACATGGCTAATTCTTCAGGCATGGGATCTGCTAAAACTGATCCTACCTCTTCTTTTTTATGCTTTCCATTTTTATTTTCTTCTTCAAATTTCTGTTCCTCTTTTGGCTTTTGTTCGCTCTTCTCATTTTCCTTCTTCTGTAGTAACTTCTTTTCCTTTATCCTATCTCTACGGTTCTTCCATCTTTGTGTCTGTTTGCTTACAATACTTTTCTCAGGCTCTTCCGAGTCTTCAACTCTCTGAGATGTGGGTGTGTTCACCTCTCTATAGCTTTGATTATTTTCCTCAGTTTTGCCTGGGGTCTCTCTAGCTTTGGCTCTAGTTATTGCTTTCAATGGCACGGTGTATTCCTTATCGCTCCCTGATGATTCGATTACTTCTATCACATTGATTTGTACATTGGATGTAACCTTGTTGGGGTTCTTGGGGCAATCTCTGAAAAGGTGTTCTTTACCACAATCACTACAGTATCCTTCCCAGATTCGCTGTGGTGGTGGTGGGTTTGGCAGTGTACACTCTCTGATATAATGATCACCTCCGCATCTATAACATGGTCCTCTAGGTACTGGCGGTCTGTTCATAGGTCGGGGGGGTATGGGTGCCCTAGGCGCTGTGTACATTAATGACACATAGTCTTGCTCATATCCGTAGGAACTATCCGACACTTCCATGCCATAGGTATATGGTTCGTACATTTGTCCATATTCTATTATAGAGCTCTCATAACTGGGATAGTTTCCTTGATTATGGTCATAAGATGAGTCATATGGTTCATTACTAGTCAATGGCGTGGCTGGGACTATTGCTCTCTCTAAGTTTTCTTCAGGTTGAGCTATTTTCACTGGGACAACATTCTGAGGATGGGGTGGTTGTTGTCCTAACACCGGTTGTGGTTGATTGTAACTTTGATAAGCAAATGGTCGTGGTGTAGGTGCTTGCTGCTGATATGTGGGATATCTAAGGGCTTCACCTCCTTGATCTCTCTGAGGGTATCCGTAAGGTCTCATGACAAGTTGCATGGGTCTTGTTTGTCTATTGTAAGGACAATTTTCCGAGCTGTGATTTGTGTATTTTTGTTCTATGTTTCAATATTGTAAAGGTCCTGTAACAGGTGGTCTATTGTAAGCATAGGCAGGTGGTGGGACTACTCCCCTAGTGCACAAATGAGAGGGATGATCACCTCCACAATGCATACATCTCCTAAGCATGGGCACTCTCATTGGGTTGTTGGGGTGGTTCCTCTGTCCTTGGACGTTCATCTTCTTTGCTACTAAGTCGGCTATTTCCTCAACATTGTTCTTAGGGTTCGATGTGCTGCTTGCTGAATCTTCACTCTTCATACTACCTTGAGGTATTTTCAGATCCTCCGCTAGATTGTCCTCTAGGTCAATACATTCTTTCATGCATTCTTGCAAGGTTTGAACTCTCTTCACATACACCAAAGATCTTAATGATCCGTTCAATAATCCTTCCAAAAATAATGATACCATTTTGTTTTGGGTGGGTCTCTCTTCTACTGGGCACCTATCCACATACTGTTTGAATCTTCTTGCTGCCAATCTTACTGATTCCGTTGGAGCTTGCTTAAAGCTATGGATCAAAGATGACGAGTTGTTTTCTATTCCAGACTTAGTGAATTCCTCAATCATTTCTTGATAGACTTGTTCCATGTTTTGAAAATTATTAGGATCTAATGGCTGGAACCAAGCTAAAGCTGTGTCTGTCAAAGTTAGAACAAATGACTCATATTGGATCAAAAAATCCTCTACTTGTTCAGCTCTGATTACTTGCTTGAATTCCGCTATATGATTGTAAGGTTCACTAGAGCCATCATAGTGATTTCTCATGCATTTGGCCACTTGAATTGGCCTTAATCTTCTTCCTCCGTCAGGCGGTCTAGGCATCACAGGGAAAATGGGTCTCCCTATCGGTATACCAGGTCCTCTTGCTACAGGTGGTCTGACTGGGGCAGGAATTCCATGTCTTGGGTCAACAGGCGGTTGAGGCCGGTAATTAGGGTTATTTGCAGGCATTGCAAACTGCACATGTGGTCTGACCGGGATTTGTGTTTGTTGGGTTTGTCCTGACTGTTGAAATGAATTATCCTGAGAGGTTCCATGTGGGTTTTGTGAAGTAGTGGCTTGATCCCTCGGGGGAAACACTGGAATGTTCTGATATTTGAACCCAGCTCTCTCTGAATCTGTTAGGGGCCAATACCTTCTCTGGTTTTTGTCCAAATATGTAATACTAGTGGAGAAGTCAGGATCTTGTAACTCATAGACAGTCACTAGGTTAGGGGCTGCTTCCCATAATGAAGAGTGGGCTCTAAGGAGATGCTCCATTCCATTGATCAAATATACATCCATTAAGGAGTCATCTTGGGGAATCAAGTCTCCTCTCCAAACCCTAACAACAGTAGATCACCCTAGGTGTGATCAGTCGCTCTTCATTTCCTTCTTCATTAGGGTTATGAGCATTGTTTTCTTCCCCAAGTTCATTAATGTTTTCCGGATGCTCTGTAACCACATACTATATATCCCTTTTATCCGTATAAAATCCTCCTGAGTATTTAACTGCTGGTCTAGGCACTATGTAAGCATCTGAAGCTTTCTTTAGTCTGGCCACTGATCGGTTTAGTCCATCTAGGTATATGGGGATCTCATGTTGATTGGTGGTCACATATTCTAAAGATGTCCGATATTCTCCCTCAATAATTGACATCATGCCAATCATTGGTATAGTGTTTTGCATATCCTCTGAAGCCATAGGAATTTCTTCTTCTGACTCACTAGAGGTCTCAGAATAATGTGAACGGCTACTTGGCTCAGCTACACTTCCTACAGAAGAGATCACACTCCTTCGGCTTCCTAGGGTTCTTCCAGATCTCAGGTTCATCCACTTAAAAGCTTTGATCAGCCCTTGCTAACCTCTAGCTTCTAGAACTCTTCACTATGGGTCAGAATTCTAGAAGAGCTTGGCTGGAAAAGGACTGAATATGAAATCTCAAGTCACAATACTTGACTCAAAATTTCACGGTACTTGACCTTTGAGCCAGACGATACATGATACCTCAATAAAACGATACTTGATACTTGGGTGAACACAATACCTGAGATAGCATGATACACGATACTTGTTGGGTATCATGATTGAGGATCACACGATACTCGATATTTCAAAAAAGGCGATACTCGATACTTGGATGAACACGATACTTGATTCACACGATACACGATACCTATGAAGTATCGCGATCGGGCAACGACGACACTCGATACTTCAATGAACACGATACATGATACTTCGATAAGGCGATACACGATTACTTGAGTAAATGCGATACACGATACTTGGTGAAGTATCGCGATGAGGATTTATACGATACACGATACTTGGTTACACACGATACTCGATACACAGGGAAAAGCGATACTCGATACTCCAAAAAACGATACTCGATACACGATACTTGGTGAAGTGTCGCGATCGGGAGCAATACGATACACGATATTCGGTGAAGTATCACGATCAGGAGCAATACGATACACGATATTTGAGAAGTATCGCGATACTCAACCACAGGAGATCACGATACTTGTGAGGTATCGCGATACTCGACCGCGGGAGAACACGATACTTGACCCTTTTTCAAATTTCTTGCTGGATTTTTTTGGGTTTTGATTGGAGACAATTGTTTTCCTGGTTCATCTACCCTCTCCTCATTCTCTGTATCACCCAAAACACACTTTTTACCCCCTGTAAGACCCTCACGATACCTGTCGCAGATCGTTTTCTTATGAAAAGCTTGATTTATGTAATGAAGCTGAGAGAATGATACATGTGCTTACCTTAAGACTCTATCTCAACTCTCTACCCCCTCTGGCTCGTTTTGCGTAGCTCAGAATGCTCAGATCTTCGTCCATGATACTCGGCAACAGTTTCTCACGATACTTGCTTTGAGCACAAGTGACTTACAAAATGGCATTTTTTAGCTTTTATACTTTTGAGTTTTCCTACTCACTAAAAAAAACAAGAACAAAAACTGAAAGCTACTCCAAATACTTAACCTACTCCCTTACTCCTACTCTACTCACTCCACTCACTTCCCTAGACTAATAACTCACTACACACACTTCAAGAGTGAGAAGTAGTAAGTGCGGATGAAAGTGACTTACCAAAGAAGATAAAATCACTACTCTTCCTCTCACTTCAATGCAAAAAGCTACTTACCATCACACGAATGCCTCGGTTTGATTCGACACTCCCCGGCAACGGCGCCAAAAAACGTGTGTACCTAAGAACCAACTTAGGGACTTGTGGAGAAACAGACTACACCTCAATCCCCCTCAAGTGCATATAGTGGGGATTCACGCTTTATTTATCAATCCGATGAGTATCAAAACCTAGCCAAGTGTATGAAGACATGCATTCAATGACGATCAATGCAAATGAGTTACTCAGAGAGTGAAAACAAGGCAAAGACTAATCCAAACAAGCTTCAACTGTTAGTCATGGTGTCGTGATACTTGGAACAGCAGCCAATAGTAAATTGAGCTTTTCTCTCAGCTCCAAACTCCGAATATAGCAAATAGCATATGCGTTTCGAAGCTATCGAGAAGACGCATCCAATCGCAGTATTTCCACTCAATTCTAATGCTTCTACTTCAAGCTATGAGCAAAATACTGAGTCACGGGAATGACCTTCCTACACTTCAGAACTTCCTCCACTTCACACACACCTTAACCACAGCAAACAAACACTTTCATGGATAGACAACACTTCCTAGCACTCTTTCCAAGCAACACACATGCATACAAGCTCACAAAGAAGAAGATACAGAGAGGAGAAGACACAAATTCGAATTTCTGTGCTCTTGATTCTCACAATGGCAAAAAGTCCTTACAAAGAGTCACAAATTGACTTATATACTTGTGCCCTAAAAATGGTCCTTTCATACAAGAGACCGGCACTTTATTCAGTAAAAGACTAATTTCCTACTAATTTACATGGATAAGTTTCTAATCTTCTGTTGGAATGCATCTAGAGGACTCCTCTAGTGCATTTACATTGGAAAATTTATTACAAGAATGGTTATAATACAAAATGGGGTGTCCAAATCGGAAAAATTTTGGGGCCCGTCTTTTTCTCTGCCTTGTGTTCTCTTTAGCTATGCAACACAAGTCATTTAAAGTCTTTATATAGACTCTAGAAGTGATCCATGACTTCTACAATTGGAGTTTTAATGCAAATGAAGGTAGTAAGAGTTGTTGGAGGGAATCAATTCACTTTCCTACAATCTAGGAAACGTGAAGATCTAATTTGATCTACTTTTAGGTGATTGATTGCAACTCAACTAACACAAATTCGTGGAATTTGGGCTCTATTTTTGTACTTTTACATGTGTAAAGCTCTAGGATTTTACAATGGTAAATGAACCACAAAACATATCTAAAAAAAATACACTAAATGAGCATAGGTAAAAGAAGTCTCAAATGGATATTCTTTCGATGTACCAAGAGATAGCTTTGATGTAGATCAAATCCACCTCAAGCATAGTGTAAGATTGATGTTCCAATAGCTCCCTCTCAAGCTAAATTATGCTTGAGTCTTCATTCTCTAATAGGTTGAATACCTGCCATAGCTTTGAATCTACAAAGCTTTATTCCATCAAGTGCCTTCGTCATCATATCTACTACTTGCTTTTTAGTAGGAAAAAAAGAAATGTCAATCTCCTTTGCCACGTGCTTCTCCTTGATGAAGCGGTAATGCATCTCTATGTGTTTGGTTCTTGCATGGAAAATAGGGTTTGCTGCTAGATGCATGGAACTTACATTATCTCTAAATATGTGAGGTTTGGAACTCACAAGTCCCAAATCTGTATACAATGCTTTTAACCATATTTCCTCTTGACTTGCTATGGTCAAAACTCTATATTCTGCTAGGTTGCTTCTTGGAACTCCATGACACTAGCTTTGAACTTGCAAATGCTAAGCAAACTAGAGTACTTCTTCTATCATCCTTGGCTCCTACCCAATCTGCATCTGAATAGATTTTGATATCCAAATCTGAAGAGTAAGACCTTTGAGATACTTAAGTACTCTCTTAGCTACATCCATGTGTGGTCTTCTTGGTGAGTGCATGAATTGAATAATCACTCCCACACTATATGAGATGTCTACCCTTGTATGAGTAGCATATATCAAACTACCTACCAAGCTTTGATATTCTTTAATGTCTTCAATTTTCTCACCTTCATAAACACTAAGTTTATGATTCATCTCCAAAGGTGTACCTACAGGTTTAGTGTTCTCCATTTTGAACTTAAGAACTAGATCTTGAATGTATCTTCTCTAAGTCAAATACATTCCTTCATCTGTGTATATGACCTGCATACCTAGGAAATATGTGAGCTCACCTAAGTCACTGATTTTGAACTCCCCTTGCATGTGTCTCTTGATCCTCTAAATGCCATTGAGATCATCACCTGTCACAATAATATCATTTACATATACACATAGATAGATAACCTCATTGTGATCCCTTTTGATGAATAGAGAAGGATGTGAGTTGCTAGGTTTGAATCCTTGATCTTGAAGGTATGTAACCAACCTGTAATTCCAAGCTCTAGGAGCTTGTTTCAATCCATACAATTCTCTCTTTAGTTTGCATACATGAGCTGGAGTCTCCAATTCCTTGCAGCAGCTACACTTATCAATGTTCTAATTGTAGTCATATTTGCAACTGGTGAGAATGTTCCCTCATAGTCTATACCATGAGTTTGTGAGCATCCTTTGGCAACTAATCTTGCCTTGTGCCTGCAAACTGATCCATCTAAATTTCTTTTAACTTTATATACCCATCTACAACCAATTACCTTTTGATTTGGTGACATTGGAACCAAATCCCAAGTGTCCATCTCCTTCAATGCATCTATTTCTTCTTTCATGGCCTTTTTACTAATTAGGGTTTCCCTTTGCATCTCCATAGGTTGATGGTTCTTCTAAAATTGAATCTTTTGCCAAGTAGATTGAATGCTTTGTAAAAAATATGGAATCATATCCATACCTTTCTCGTTTCTTTTATCTTACTGATCTTCTAGGTGCTTGTTTGGAGCATTCTCCAACGTCTTGCATCATTGCTTTGCCTCTTGACTTCCATAGTTTGTAATCCTTTTCTCTTTCATCTTGGTCATCGTCTGTATCACTTCTTGGATCCTAGACCTGTGTATCATGCTTGCTTCCTAATTGATGAGAATCAGAATCAAGATCATATGGTAGAGTTACCTTTTGTTTGTCTTCATCATACCAAGACTTGTGTTCTTCAAAAACAACACCTCTACTTGTAGTGAATTGTTTGGTTGAAGGATTATAGAACCTGTGATCCACTTGAGTTGAATCATATCCAATAAACACTTCCTTTGTCGCCCTTTCGTCTAGCTTACCTCTAATTTGGGATGGTACATGAACATAAGCTAAATAACCAAAAACTTTGCAATGTCCAATACTAGGTTTTCTTCCATGCCATGCTTCATAAGGAGTCATAACTTGAAGTGATTTGGATGGTAGTCTATTGACAAGGTACACAGTAGTTGAAATAGCTTCTATCCATAGATAATGTGGCAACTTCTTCTCTTCAAGCATTGTTCGGGCTAATCCAACCAATGTCTTGTTTCTCCTCTCTGCAATTCCATTCAGTTGAGGAGAGTGCCTGGTATTCACTTCCCTTTTGATACCTTTGTTGTGAAAGAACTCATCAAACTCTTTGGAGAAGTATTCTCACCCTCCATCAGATCTGAGCTTCTTGAGTGGTCTACTTGTATGATTCTCTACATGTGCTAGATACTTTTTGAAGCAATCAAACACTTCATTCCTACTTTTGATGAAGTATAGAATAGTCCATCTACTATGTTCATCAATAAATGAGATATAATACCTTGATCCTGCCAATGAAGGTTCTTGACTTGGTCCCCATCCATTTGTATGTACTAAGTCCAATAAGTTGTTGTGGATGTAGCCATTGTGGTTGAACGGTTGTATTTGTGCCTTCCCAATCTGACATGCATCACACCTGTTGATCATGTGTTCTTTGATATGTTCGACAGTCCTAGAACACTTTGATCCCTGCATATATCCTTCAAGGTTTTTTCATTCACATGAGCAAGTCTCTTATGCCACACTTCAAGCTCACTTAGGGTTTGAGACCCAAAAGTGAATAGGGCTATGTTCCTAGTTTCTCCTAATTCAAAAGTAAAGATCCTACCATGCTTCTCACCTCTAGCTATCTTCTTGAAGCCTTGACATGGATCTTCCACAAAAGCTCCATGCTGGGTGAACCTAACTTGTAAGCCTTTTTCAACTATTCGGCCTACACTTATTAGGTTTTTAGTGATACTGGGTACATAGAGAACCTTACTTAGAATGTTTGTCCTGCCATTGGACGACATTACCAATCTTCTCCACATTGTGCTTTATATCATCCCCTGCTTGTACTTCATGTCTATGATTTGGACTTTCCAAATCAGATAGAAGAGCAATGTTTCCTATAACATGATTTGAACATCCTGAATCTATGTAGAACAAATTATCATCTTCTTTACCTTCTTTATGGCTTAGATTCATAAGAATCAATGAGTCTTCATGTGGTTGATCTTCCTCTATTGTATCACCATTGCCATGCATTCTGATATATTTGTAGCTTTGTAATGTTGCGAAGGTTTTGAAAATGTACATTGATAAAAAGTATGGAGGAATTTGCAAATTGAATGAAGAGAAAAAGTTTGGTTATATGGAAATTCTTGTGCCAATACATAAAGATAGTACATCATGTGGATGGAGAGTAACTTCCAATGAAATGAGGTTCTTAGAGTGCATATTTTATAGTCTCGATCTTAATTTATCTGATTATCTAGATGCATGGTTCCTTTTGGTAAGAGAAAAAGCAATCCATGCCATCTTGAAAGATGCTATCTGTCCATATGATCCAGACCCTCCTCCACCAGCTCCACCAGATAAGAAGACTGAAGATAAGAAGAATGGGCCTCCAATTCACTCTCCATTGAATCATGTCCCAAAGAATAAGCACAAAAAGGGGAAGAATAAAAAGCAAAAGTATATGTGTAGTTCTTTGTATCTATGATTATCTTTTGATACGGTAAGCCCATGAATTTCCAACATATGTTGGAAGATATTTATTTGGTCTTGTTGTAAATATTGATTTTGTATAGAAAGAAACCCGTAAGAGCATTGTATGTATTGAAAAGTGATGCCGTTTCAAATTTTTAATGTTGGTATTATTTTTGTCTGAAATGAAGGATTTGTGGTGTGCCTACTATTCATGAGATCAACTGACATGATATGTGGTTTACCATTTATGCTCAATCCTAATTTGGTGGTCTTTGAACTGAAAACTTAGGCTTGTGAAGCAAAATGGAGAATATTTGAGGACACGACCAATTCAATCACTTAGGCTCATCGGAGAACCTCTGATGGCCCTAATTGCTTGAATTGGTCGTGTCTTCCAATCTTCTCGATTTTTTAGTATTCCTAGCCTTGATGCTCTATTCCTTTCTTCTCACTAATAAATAAGTCACAAGGTCAATTGAAATGATATGTGGCTTACCATATATGCTTAATCTTAATTTGGTGATCTCTAAACTCAAAACTTGGGCTTGTGAAGCAAAATGGCGAAGAATGTGTTAGTATATGATCAATGTCTACCCCTCATGATTGTATGCACATTTTGTAAGGCCCCCATTATGAGGAGAAGCCAAGCGTGCATTACCCAATTGACGGGAATCCCAACTTGCATGTTGGATGAAGGTCATATTGGACCATGTAAGGTATTGTAAGGAAAGGGAGTTACCAGGGTCCCCAATTGTGGGGTCCAGGGCAGCAGTGAGCAGCCCTGGTTGGGGGGTCCAAGGGGCCAGCGGGCCCCCTAGCTAGGGGGTCCCAGGGGGCTAGTGGGCCCCCTGATGGGGGTTCGAGGGCAGCACCCCAGGCGCGACGGTAAAGGGAATATTCCATGGAATATTCCTTGTTTGAGTCAGAAATCATTTATATTTGTTAGGTCAGTTCAATCGGTCTAAGCCGTGTATGACAATTACGCGAGCGGTGGCCGCCCATGCTCTACCACCCATGTATAGCCGTCCACAGAAGGCCACCCATGATCCTATATATACATGACTTCTGCACTACCTGAGACATCGAATTGAGCGAGCATACCTCTACCTTGTATCTCCCTATCTAGAGTTGTCTAGAGCACCATTTAAGCTCTATCGATTGCATGGGTGGACAATGCCATCATCTTTGTACTTGGTGCTAGTAGAAAATTGTTGAGATTCTCCTATATCTGTTATCTTCTCTGCTATTGCTCTTGTGTTATATTGCGTAACTATTGTCTTACATGGTATCAGAGTTGTAAGGTTCGAATAGCTTGAGAAGAATCACTACTTTAGCCTACTAGCAGACTAGAATATCAGTAGATTATTCGAGTGATTACATGATGGCTTCATCGTCGAACATTGGTCTTGGTGCTTCAACTAATGTTAATGCTGCACCAATTCGAATTCGCCCACCTGCATTCACTGAAGGGAAGCTGGATGGAACCAACTATACACTCTGGAAGTTCAAAATTTTTGCAATTTTGGACTCCTATGAATTACTTGACACTGTCATGGGACCGCTGGGATTGGATCTAGAGCCTATACCAGTTGAAGATCCAACAAATTGAAGATTGATGATTTAGCCAGATCCAGATCTTCTACGAGCTTGGAATAGGCGGAATGTTGATGCATTATGTGCAATTGTCACTAGTGTAAGTGATTCTGTGCTTACTTTAGTTCAACATACTACTAAAGCACATGAGGCTTGGGGCATATTGGCTCGACAATATGAGACCAAGAACCACTCTAGGATACAAAATTTATAAAATCAATTGGCAAATGAAAAGCATTCTAATTCTGAAAAGGCTGAAGATTTTATCAAACGGATAAAACATCTTCAAGACCAATTGGCTGCAATTGGTGTTGTTATAACACCAGAAGAGCTGGCTCGAAGATGTGTATGTGTTCTTCTAGCAAAGTATGATGAATTAGTAACAGGCCTTAACACTCAGGTAAGACCAACTCCCCTTACATTTGAAGAGTTTTGTGCTATGCTTTTAGAAGAAGAGATGCGGTTGAAGAATCGACAAAGTACAAGTGGAACTATGGGTAGCTATTGAAGAGGTATGCTCATCTGCTGGAACTATGGGTAGCTATTGAAGAGGTATGCTCATTTGCTCAAGCTCGTGTTGATCAGCCATGGATTTTAGATAGTGGAGTTGCTCGCCATATGACTAGTAAAAAGGATTGGTATAGTTCCCTAATGCCTCTATGGCAATCCATCAATGTAGTGGTGGGAAATGACTCCAAGTGTCCCGGGGAAGGAACTAGAACCATCTCTTTTATCACCTCTCCAGGTGTTGATAAAAAGTTATCCGATGTTCTCTATGTACCTACACTTAAAAGAAATTTGTTGTCAGTTTCTGCAATAACAAATCATGGACTCGAAGTTCACTTCAATAAGAGTGGTGCGGAAATCATGGATTCATCACGTAATGTAGTAAGTAAAGGAATAAGACTTGATAACTTGTATGAGTTAAGTGCCTTAACTACTACAGAAGATAAAGATGTAAACAAGTTATGGCACCAATGATTTGGGCATCTCAGATTTGCAGTTTTGAAGGAGATGCAAAGAACAGGGATGGTTGCTCATTTGCCTGCATTTTCAGAGTTGCAGGAACTTTGTGAAGCTTGTATGATGGGCAAGCAACAATGAAAGGCATTTCCAAGAGAGACCAGCGATTGATATCAAGCTCCTCTAGAGTTGGTACTATTGACGACATGATTGCTCCTACTTCATCTACATTTGTATCCACATGAGTGCATCTCCATTTTGTATCCAAGAGGCACTCCATTTCTAGTCTATTTCCATTTTATATTGTATTTCCTTTGTATTTGGGTACCTTGCCATGTGCTTCTACCAGTTGTATTCATTCTCCTTTCACGAGACTTATCCCACATATGACATACTTTTGAGGGACCCTCCCAAATCTATATAAGGAGGGCCTCTCCCCTCATTTGTACTCGATTAGAAGCTTGAGGAGCCTACTCCATGCTCTTGGCAAGCTCATTTCTAATCCACATGAGTTTACCCATTTCATGGTCTACTCATTTTGTGTCTCACACATTATGTTTTGTGAGAGTACTTTACTTTTCATTTTGCTTCTGCGTGTGTACTCTCTACATGGTATCAGAGCATTAGGTGGAGCTTTTGGTGGTGCATTTGGCGCTCGTTTTGGTGGTGGTGCTTGAGTGGTTGTGGCTTTGCTTCCTCCTCATTGAGAGAGGCTTTTGCCATCAGTATTGCTCTTTTGGGATTAATTTTGCCCATTTCCCCACCCTGACACCCATTTTTTTTCATCATCTTGAACACTGTTTACCCCCATTTTTCCCTCCCACCCACTCTTATTTTCATCAGCTCCCCCCCCTCTTTTCATAGGGATATTTATGTGTTCATTTCACCATTTTGATGACACATATCACACATCTCATATGTTGAAGTGTTCATAAACACTCTTTATCTTCATTTTGGGTATTATGTATCACAACTTGTCGAGGTGATCCTCATCGTTATTGGGTAGCATTCTCAGTAGTGACAGATCTGCACACCTGTTGTAATAAGTAGAGATAGCCATGATCATATGCATGATCAAAACAGAGATAGCTTGTGGTGCATATATTGTATGTTAGTCCTGTACATTGGATCAAAATTATGTGTATGTTGGTTTTCCATGTGACTACCTACTCCATCTATCACCTTCAACTCTGAGTTTGCTAGGCAACCAGCTGTCCCACGTATGTAATCTAACTAAGGATAGCACACGAACAACGAGGGTGTTGAAGCCCAAGGTCAAGCACAGGCATAAAAGCGCATCAAGGAAGTGGAGACACAAGAAGAAGGAGCAAGTAGGGAGCTCCAAGAAGCACCTGTCAAATTTTCAGAAGAAATCCCTATAAAAATAGTAATTTTTATCACTAAAAATCATTGTAAATACCATTTTCTATTTTTACAACTCCATTTTGTTCAAACCAAGGAGTCCTTGAGCTTGAGGAGTATTAGATGTATCATACTACCAATTTTCATAATTTTTAGATTCCGTTTGAGCCCCCAAATAAGCCCGAGAACCTAATTTTTAACTAGGCCGGACACTAGGTCTGGACAGGGCCAAAACCACTCAAAAACTATAAAAAGGGCTGGAGAGCTCATTTTTGGGGTTAGCTTGTTGTAGATTTCAGCTTTGTAAGAGAGTTCATTTGCAATCGAAGATCTTCCATTGTTCCACTCTTTGCTCTTACCTTGTGCGCGTGTGTGTGTATGTGTGTGCATGCTTGTGTGCTTTCACTCACGCACTTGTGCACTTCACTTGCTCTTGGTCTTCATACCAGTCCTCATGTCTCCACGGATTGACATTTATGAGGTGAAGCTCCTCAGGTTGGCACTCACCATTGTGCTAGAGTGATACCAAATTTGGCACCATTGCCTGGGAGAGAGCTTGGAGGACGAGCGTGTGACGGTCAGACGTAGAGTAACAACGTTGGAAGGTAAAAAAATCACCATTTTCAGTTCAGTTTTTGAGTTTTTCTTCTCCTTCATCTTCATCTTCATCATCATCACCATCTCCACCCATCTTCATCTTCTCAGTTTTTCCATTTTTTTAGTACATTCACCTCGTTTTTCGTGGGTGGCTGCAAACAAGAAGCTTAGAGGGGGTGCAGAACTGAATCGCTGAAGAAAAACTCTTGAAACACTCTCAAAACATCAAGAATCCGAGTGGCCATTTCCGTGAAGTGACATAACCTATGCCAAGTATCGTGAGTGCAATATTGTGGGTTTGAAGGGAGATTTGCATCTACAGACACATAGGAGTGACAAGGAGGACACAAGGCACTCATATTTGCAAAAAGTTTTGAATTTGGACTCTTAAAAATCCAAGTATCGTGTTTCTCCCGCGGTTGAGGTATCACGATACCTGAGAATTGTGAACTCCTGTGGTCGAGTATCGCGACACTTGCAAGCCGTCAAATATCGTGTATCGTTGAGGTTCTCATGATACTTGATAAATATCGTGTATCGTTGAGGTTCTCACGATACTTGACAAATATCGTGTATCGTGGAGTTTTCTCGCGGTACCTGCTGAAGATCATATATCGTGAATTTTCTCCTGTGTTGGATATCGAGTATCGTGAACATCAGGTATCGCAATATTTCCCAAGTATCGTCTATCGCGACATCCAAGTATCGAATATCATCGGAAAATTGTTCACGATACTTGTCAAATATCGTGTATCGAGAAATTCAGATCGCGATACTCCTCGAGTATCATGTATCGTGAGTCTCTGATCGTGATACTTGTTGGATATCGTGTATCGCGGAGGCAACTCTCCCGATACCTGTCAAATATCGAGTATCGTTGGGAATTTTCGTGATACTTGTCGTGTGTCGGGTATCGTGGTAATTTTTGTGGAGTATCGTATATCGTGTATCTCAAATTCCTGATCGCGATACCTGTGAAGTATCGAGTATCGTGATAAGGCAAGTATCGTGTATTGTCTGCTTCCAAGTATCACGATACTTGATAAGTATCGTGTATCGCCTGTTTTGAAGCAATCCCAGAGAGGCCCTGTTTCCCTGTTTTAACCCCCAGAACCCTGAACTGGCATAACTTTCTCATACGAAATCTGTTCGGAGTGATCTTGGGTTTGTTGGAAAGCTCGTGAGGAGTACAACAAAAACATTGACCCTCAGGTTGGACTAGGAAGCAAGGGGTTCCACAAGATTTTGAGCAGTTCAAAGGACAATTGTGGACTTGTAGACAAGGCTTAGGAACCTAAGATCAAATAGACACTTAGGAAGAGATAGATAAAGTACCATATCACTTGAAACTAAGGTCAACTACACAACCAAGTCAGGGACTCACAACTCAAGGGTTAACACTACGTGCTGAGTTCATAGACAGTAAAAAATGTCACTTAACTAGGAGAGATTCTTGGATTCCGAAGACATGCATAGTTTCGTACCTAGGGAAGGCCTTATGTCTACAATGGAAGGGGAATATAGGACGTCTCTTCAATACATATCCACCAACTTGCAAGGAATACCCATCTACCTCGATGGTCTACACAGGTTAGTAGCAAGAATGATAAACAATATAGAATTAGAAATAGTCCCAAGGCCAGCTGTCAAGTACGAAAATGGAGTCTACAAGGACAAGAGGGGCCAGATCTATGTAGTAACTCAAAACCCTGATCAAATTAATGAAAGAGGAGAGTTAGCTCGAGATCATGCAACTACCTCACAAAACCCATTCGAGACCCAGCAAAGAATAGAAAATGTGATGTTATGACAAATGAGTCAAGGTAGTATACCCGATAGACCACTTGAGCAATTCATCATGCCAAGAATTAATCCCCACAGCCAAACTAGCCAGGGAATGGGAAATCTGAATAGAACCATATTTAGGGGAGAACCACCCCAAGGTCTAGGAGCTGGAATACACCTAGTAAAATCTGCTTATCCCATCATAAGTCAAACCCCAAAGCCCGGCAAAATACTGAGACCAATCCGATTGGCCAAATGTATGCGAAATCGTTACGATGGCACAAGAGAGCTGTATGACCACATTGCAGAATTCAAGCAAGTATTGCGAGCGGAGCAAGTGGATGACTTTTTCATGCAATATGAATCCTTTGGGCTAACCCTCACAGGAATAGCCTTGACCTGGTTTCAATCCTTGGATCCAAGTTGCTTTGAACATATTGAACAATTCTTCCAAGAACTTATTTGGGAATTCACTAAGCGAGGGATCAAGCACAATTCGTCATCCTTAATACATAGTTTCAAACAAGCTCCTAATGAGACAGTAAAAAAATGTAGCACGAAGATTCAAGCAATATGTAGCCCGATGCCCTGTGACAGAGAGACCTTCTCAGCGAAAAATGATATCCCTATTTTTAGAAGGTCTAACCAATGGAACATTGAGGATCTTAGTATACGTAAAACGATTGCAAACCCTAAGTGAGTGTCTTCAAGAGTGTGTAGATTTGGAAGAGAACTTAGCTGAGGATCTCAAAACCACACAAGATCCTACCAAACCAGAGAATACAATGAGCAATGAAACTTCTAGTTCCAGTTACGTGGAGGAAGTTACAGAGTTAGTGGCCAAGAAATTAGGAGTACAAGGACAAAGGAACTACCAGAACTCCTCCTTGAGAGTGCCATTGTTAGGAAGTTGCACACTTTGCGGTGGGGATCATCCATCTCATGTCTGCACCGGAGAAGCATTAGGGTTATCACAACCTTACCCTTACGATAGACAAACAACTCAAGTGCCTAACATGTACTCTTATAGTGAGTAGAAGTACATCAACTACAACACCGAAAAATATCCAATGAATAGCCAGCCACGAACGTTTGAACCACCCCAATGTAGACCATACTGGTACCCTCCTAGAGAACAAGGCAGAGAAGTTCCTAGGTATAACCCTTGTCCAAGAACAAAAAGAGCCAATAGACTGTATGAACATGGAGGTTATGGCCAACCTCAACCTACACAAGGACAACAATCACCCCACCCACTATTTCCCACACAAGGACAGAACATCACAATACAAGTTGTTTGTCTTGAGTGTGGCAAAGAACAACTCCTGAGAGATTGTCCCGGACATCCCTCTAGTGCACCAAAGGTTACACCCGTTAATGTAGTAGGCCTAGTAGGGGATTCAAGTTCCGATAGCGATAAAGTGGCTCCCATACATGCAGTTACTAGGGCACAAGCCCTACAACAACCTAAATTAGTTGAGTAATCAGAGCCAAGTGAGTCAAGAGAGCCTAGTAAGAGAAGAACAAGAACATGGAAGGATACTAGAGAGAAGGCCAATCGTAAGTGGACTAAAAAGTTATCCGAACTAGAAGAAAGCCTGAAAGATGCAAAAATGAAAATAGAAGATATTGCCTCTCAAAGCCCCTCGCCAGTCAAAACTCCATCCACACCACCTCATCCCCACCCACCGACCATTGTAAATAGACCACCACAATCAGGTTCTGTTCTTGCAGATCCAACCCCAGAAGACTTGGACATGATGTTCAAGGCATACCAGGCGCGACTTCAAGAAGGGCCAACACCTGCAAACCTAGACAAGAGCTACCCTAGAGCATATTTAGAGATTGAACGAACAAAAATGTGCATTAAAATGGTGGAACTAGCTCAAGCTATGTTCGAGGCCAATCAATCATTCAATCAGACGAATGCTATTACACCGGGTTTGCACTTCCACAGGCTCAACTAACTATTGAAAGAGAAAGCTCATCACAAAAGAAAGTCTATGTTCCTGACTACATAGATGTTGGAGAGCCTCTTTCAATTCAACAACACTCTCAAAAGTTCTTGCGGGAAATACAAGAAGAGAAATGGGCCAAGGAGAAGGATAATCCTCCTCCTATTCTTGAGATTGATGATCTTCATGACCAATTTCCCCAAGACATCCCGTCTATTTATGGAGACCAAACAGAGCAACAAGAAGATGAACGATTAGATTTTGAATCTAATTCTTTACATGAGTTGCCACAGTTCACAGGCCCAAGGGAATCTGAATCTCTTTAGATCAGAGCTCCCACAATACTGGTAAGAAATGAAGACTCAGTGGTTCCAAGAAACACTGACATTGTGAAGAACACTAAGGTTCAATGTCATCTCACTCTAGAGGAGTTGCTCAAAGCAAAACCTGAGATATGGAATCATGTGAAGGATCGGGTTCCAGAACTTGACTCCCATAGGCCAAAAGCAGGCTCTAAACAAGAAGCCCCAGAGATACCTCTAGACAAAATAGGGGACATGTGTGAGGGTGAAGAAGGTAATACTTATCTTCCAATCACCTACCAAGGTTACACAACCAAAGCAATCATAGATTCAGGTGCTGGTGTTGCTATTGCGACCACCTCCTTGTGGAAGCGATGGGGCAAACCCACATTGAGACCAACTAAAATGAAGCTTCAAATGGCAGACGGTCATTCGGAAAGACCTCTAGGATTGCTCGAAGGGATAACTCTAACCACCTGTGGTGTAGAGTTTGAACACACATTTGCTATATGTAACTTTGAGAAAATTAATGTCTACGAGATGATTCTAGGAAGGCCCTTCCTACGACAACTGCAAATAGTACAGGATTGGGGAACCAACTCCTTGTACTTGCAGAGCTTAGGGGTTACAACCAAGGTCAATTTGAAGGATTACACCTTCAGAGATGTACCACCCCTACAGTGGAATCCTATCCACAAGGAGCAAGAAGATTCAATCTCAGTGCATTCTAAGAGTTCATCTGATACATCTTGGATGCATGAAGATACTCATTTGTGGATGTGCAAGGTCACAAAGGAAGAGGAAAAATGCTTAAAGGCAAGAGAAAAAGGAACTTCTCAAGGAGATAGACCGATTCGAGACCCAGCCTATACGCCGATGATATTTCCAGATGAGGAATTTGAGCCTCATGGTTGGGCAGAAATCTTAGCTACCATGGACATTGTTGTCAATGAAGAACAGTGGACACCTCATTGTGATGAAGAGGGTTATGATGTCTCAGTGTTCATGTGTCGGCCCTTGCTAGAAGAATGTGACCCTATTGAATTCATAAAAGAAGAAGAGAACGATGATGATCTAGAGTCCATTGTGATGGATAGCTGCTTTATTTCAGAGGAGCACTATCTAGAAGACATAGGAGTATTTACCCAAAAGGAAGAAGAACCTCTCACAAGCATTAAAACTGTCAATTCAAAGGATGGGAGTGAAGGTAGTCAGAAGAAAAAGAAGAGTAAAGTAGTGAAACAGGAAGAGGAGGAACCATTGTTTGAAGTACCAGAGAATTTCAAGAAATATGATGTTGAGGACCGAAAAATTTTGGTACGAATGCCCAAGAGAGAGGCCACAACAGGAGAAGCATATGATAACAAAGAAAAGACCAAAAAAATTGTAGTCACCATCGAAGAGAATGACGAGAGATGTACATATATAGGAGATGACCTAAGTAAAGAAGAGGAAGCAGAGTTGGTAACCTTGTTAAGGGAATATAGGGACATGTTTGCATGGCACTACAAAGACTTGAAGGGAGTAGATCCGAAAATTTGTTTTCATACGACTCCCATGATAGTAGATGCCAAGCCCACCAAACATAAGCACTACACATATAATGACACTTATTCAGCCAAAATAAAAGAAGAAATTGATAGATTGCTTGAAGCTGGGTTCATCTATGAGATTGAGCATACTGAATGGGTGTCCCCCATTGTAGTGGTGCCCAAGAAGAATGGAAAGTTACGTGTGTGTATTAACCTTAAAAAAGTTAATGACGCCACGATAAGAGATAGTTATCCACTTCCAATCACTGAACATTTATTAGAGCATGTTGCAGGCAAGGAAGTTTATAGCTTCCTTGATGGATTTTCAGGTTACAATCAAGTAGCCATTGCCCCAGAAGATCAACATAAAACAGCTTTTGCCATAGAGTGGGGGATCTTTGCATTTTGGGTGATGCCATTTGGACTCACCAATGCACCTGCAACCTTTCAACGGCTCATGTGTCATGTCTTCAAAGAGTTCTTGTGAAAGAGCTTAGAAGTATATGTGGATGATTTATGTGCTCAGCCAAGAGCGAAGCTACCACATTCCTGAGCTCAGATAGATCTTCAACAAGTGTAGAGAATATCGAGTGTGTCTGAACCCAGAGAAGTGTGTGTTCATGGTACGTCAAGGTAAAATCTTAGGTCACATTGTTTCTAAGAACGGAGTATCAACAGATGAGGAAAAAGTAAAAGCCATTGCAGAGTTGCCTAGGCCAAGGAATGTTAAAGAGGTACAAGCCTTTATGGGCCATTGTGGATATTACGGTAGGTTTATCCACATGTATGCAATTATAGCTAAGCCTCTTTATGCCTTGTTGACAAATTTTGAATGGAACGACGAATGCGAGAAGTCCTTTAATGAGCTAAAGAGACGCTTGTGCACAGCCCCAATACTGACCACTCCTGACTGGACTAAACCATTCCATGTCCATGTCGATGCATCCAATCATGCAATAGGATGTGTGCTAGCACAACCTACAGGTGAAGGCAGTCTAGATTTGCCTATAGCATATGCTAGCAGGCAATTGAATGTTGTTGAGCGAAACTATACCACAACAGAAAGAGAAGGCTTAGGCATGGTATATGCCGTGAAGAAGTTTAGACACTATCTATTGGCCAACAAGTTCAAATTTTTCACTGATCATCAATCGTTATTATACTTGGTCAATAAACCTTGCAATACAGGACGCTTAGTAAGATGGTTCCTCTTACTAATGGAATATGACTTTGAAGTGGTTGTTAGGCAAGGTAAGACCCACCTCAGAGCGGATCACCTTTCTCGCATCACTTCAGGAGAGCCACCGCAAGGAGTGTCTGATGAATTGCCCGATGCTTATCTGTTCAATCTAGAAGTTGTTCCTAAATGGGCAAATAAGTTGGTACCCATCCTAACCTTTAAACCCGCAAATAAGAAGGTGAAGACGAACAAGGATGAAATTGTGCAGTCACAAAGCTATCAAATATTGGCAGGAAGCATGTATAAACAAGATACGGAAGGTGTTCTAGCTTGTTGTGTCGAGGATGATGAACATAGTAGTTGGTTGCAACAAGCCCATGAAGGATTTCTAGGGAATCACTATTCTTAACAACGTACATTGCAAAATCTAAAACGTTTAGGAGTGTATTGGCCTAGGGGATAGACAAAGAAATTCATGAGTGGATCAAGAATTGTCTAGTGTGCCAAAAGAGACCCCCGGTGGAGCATGCAACTCTTTATCATATATCATTTTTCCAAATTGGAGTGCTCCATTGGTAGACTTCAAGAGATCGGGAACCTTACCCAAGGAGGCTAGTCTAGCAAGGAAACGAAGCATGGAGCAAGAGGCTAAAGACTACGCCTTTGTAGGAGACAACCTATATAGGAGAGGAAAAAATGGTTACTTAAGATTGTGCGTTCACGAATCAGACTACTTGAAAGTCTTAGAAACTACCCATAGTAGTGTCGCAGGCGGACACTTTGGTCCTGATCGAGTAATTAAGACTATTCTATTCTCAGGACTTTGGTGGCCCACTCTTCATATGAATGCACATACCTACGTGAAGAAATGTGACACATACCAACATGCCCAGTACCCAATTAGAAAAGATGAGATGCCTTTGAGGCCAATGATGGGAGGACGTGCATTCTCGAAGTGGGGCATAGACTTTGTAGGTCCTATTAACCCCCCAGCTAGAAACTCCCATGCAGAATACATTATTGTAGCCACGGACTACCTTACAAAGTGGGTAGAAGTCAAAGCCACAACGAAGAATGATGCTCAAACAACGGCAAAGCTCTTATTTGAGAATGTGTTCACGAGATACGGATTACCAATAGAGTTAGTAAGTGATAGAGGCACACACTTCTTGAATGAAGTAATCAAAAATCTTCTCCAAGTATTCTTGGTGATACATAAGAAGTCTGCCCCCTATCATCCACAAGCTAACAGACAAGCTGAGAGCACGAATAAGATCCTATGTAACGTGTTGACAAAACTCGTAAATAACAAATGCTCTGATTGGGACAAACAACTTCATCATGTTGTTTGGGCCTACCGAGTTTCCTATAAAACGGTACTCAATGCCACCCCATTTCAGATGGTCTTCGGACAGAATGTTGTGCTACCATTGGACTTCCTAATCCCAACTTTAGAAGTAGCACAAGAGCATGAATGGAATGGACACGACCAGCAACGGCAGGCATCTATGCTGCAAAGAAACGACAAAAGGCATACTTTGATGCACACATCAAAGATAAAGGATTGAAAGAGGGAGACCTAGTGTTGGTTTATACACTAAAGCAACATGCCCGTAAATTGGAAAAAAGAGGATACGGACCCATGATCATTAATAGAATTTCCACTAGCGGTGCAGTTCAATTGGCCACACTAGAAGGCGATGTCTTACCAAATTATATCAGTGGTTGTCGAGTCAAGCTATATCAAGAACCTCTTACAGAGGATGTGCTAAAGAGACTCAACACTGCTAAGAAGCGAAAAGAAGAAGAATTAAGGGTTAGAGAAGAAGCACAGGCAGAGGCGAGAGAACGCATTAGGAGAAATAAGATGCCAAGGCCTAGATATCAATCATGAGGCCCCAAGATACCACATGGCCATGTGTCAAACATCAAGTGCAATTGCTTCTCAAATAATTGATCGACGTCCCTTTGTGAACATCGCGGTAGGACAAGGGAAGAATGCAAGAACTGTGAGAGCATTGATTGACTCAGGTGCAGCAACTAGTGCCATTAGACTATCCTACTGTCAAGACTTGCAATTGAACATAAAGCCTATAGAAGCCTATCTCATAGGGCTGGGAGGTGTGGAAACCCCTTGTTTGGGAGAGGTGGAACTTCCCATCTACCTTCAAGATGTTCCAATGAAAGTCAAAATGCTAGTATGTCATGATGAAGACATTATAGAGCCACTTGTCTTGGGTCAAGATTGGATTTACAACCATGCAGTCAACTTGAACCTACGACGTCAACTCCTTCAAGTTGGGGCGCCTGAACAATGTATCACATTAGAATTAGAGAATTGCATGCGCACAAAGCCAAGTAGCACACATTCTCTTAGTTCTTCTGAAACTAATCTTTGTAAAGAAAATGTTGTGTGTGTCACAAACCCTACGAAGCAAAAGGACTCAATCATGGAAGCACAAGCTCATAGGCCAGCTAACCTCTCTTCTCTCTCACATACTAATGCGAGTGTAACTTGACCAAAGAGGCAAGCAAAAAAGACATCTGCTATATCAACTAGACAGACCGAATTCAAGAAGAAAGAAGCTCATGGCATGAAGCAGATTTGGGTACGAAAAGAAGAACAACCACCAGCTTTGCCACAACCTTTCCCAGTGAGGCAAGCCAACCATGCTGAAAGAAGCATCAAGAAATGAGGACCAGCTCAATCCTACGGTCTACGACAAATTTGGGTACCAAAGCAATCGAGGGAGGCCGACCAAGATAACGTACGAATTTGGGTGCCAAAGAAGTTAGTTGCAGCTCAACACGGGCGATTAACAATGTGGGTACCCAAGACACTCTTACATGCACACACACCACAAATCTCCCTCCCAAGCAAAGCTTCCACAAAGATGCCAAGGAGAAGCAAGGGTCAACACCAGGCACAAAGAACCAAAGCCGATCAACCCACCTCTTCAACAATCATAAAAAGGCAACCAAAAAGGGTATGGGTTTGGAAGCCAAAAGTATTAGCAGCTTCCACAAAATCAAAGAGCCAACCACGCTGGATACCAACTCTTAGACACCATTCCACGATGAAGGGGCCAGAAGTGATCTCCACAAAGCCACGTACCATTCTCAAATGGATCCCTATAAGGAGGATTACATCATTGCAAGATTAAATCGACACCTCCAGACACAGATTGCATCAAGTCTAGAATTAACATCAAAAAGCCTCGACCAACAACAACCATGTGCCTTTGGCATAATCTTGTCTTTTGCACCATTCAGGTCATGCATTTCCAAAGTATGCATTAATCTAGGGCCACATTACACGGCCGTGCATAGACACAATTGAGAATCCCAAGCACATGCAACACATTGGACATATGTAAAATATTTTATTGATACTAACATCTTTCTTCTTGTTTTGTGACCTTGTAAAAAAAAAAAAAAAAAAAACAACAACAACAACAAAAAAAAGAATGGAATTGTGTGTTTGACGAATCCCCAATGCGAACCATCGCCAACGGAAGACATGCTGATGGTCAATCATCATGATGGAGTACACCATGGAGAGATGAAGATCAACAAAACTTTCAACATGGTAAGATATGCATGCTTCAACAACACTATAACCATGATAGATTAGGAAACCTCTTCGTCGGCATACCCTTGAGCACTTCGCTCAAGACCCAATTTCTTGCACCATACTTCTTCCCATGCATTTTCCAAGTACGCATGCATAGGGCTATATTACAAGGCCATGCACAAGGCACATATCTCGTCCAACCCATGCACTAATGCACTGACCCATCATCCATTATGGGTTACAAGTACTTGGCATGAAAACTATGAAAGCCATCTTTGGAAGAATCAGAGGACATCAGGGTGACCACTACAAGAGCAAGGAAGCCATCCACCTCCGAGAGTTGCTCATAATCAACATTGACCACCTCCTTTGAGCACCTAGCAGTTTTGGAAAGATCACAAATGCACCATCAAGATGGAATACAAGGAAGAAGTACATACAAAGGGACTACAAACTGCAAGAGCTAGCAGACAAACGATCAGGCTACAATGGGAAGAGGGATCGCTCCTGTTGAACGTAAAGGACACTACCTCTCAATGTACTACATGGAACAACCACTACAACAAGGGTCTGTCAGGGATGACAAACTCAAGAGGGGGGGGTGTTGAAGCCCAAGGTCAAGCACTGGCATAAAAGCGCATCAAGGAAGTGGAGACACAAGAAGAAGGAGCAAGTAGGGAGCTCCAAGAAGCACCTGTCAAATTTTCAGAAGAAATCCCTATAAAAATAGTGATTTTTATCACTAAAAATCATTGTAAATACCATTTTCTATTTTTACAACTCCATTTTGTTCAAGCCAAGGAGTCCTTGAGCTTGAGGAGTATTAGATGTATCATACTAACAATTTTCATAATTTTTAGATTCCGTTTGAGCCCCCAAATAAGCCCAAGAACCTAATTTTTAACTAGGCCGGACACTAGGTCTGGACAGGGCCAAAACCACTCAAAAACTATAAAAAGGGCTGGAGAGCTCATTTTTGGGGTTAGCTTGTTGTAGATTTCAGCTTTGTAAGAGAGTTATTTGCAATCGAAGATCTTCCATTGTTCCACTCTTTGCTCTTACCTTGTGCGCGTGTGTGTGTATGTGTGTGCATGCTTGTGTGCTTTCACTCACGCACTTGTGCACTTCACTTGCTCTTGGTCTTCATACCAGTCCTCACGTCTCCATGGATTGACATTTATGAGGTGAAGCTCCTCACGTTGGCACTCACCATTGTGCTAGAGTGATACCAAAGGGCCATTGATTTTGGCGCAAGAAGATCGCAAGACAGAGTATACTTTCAACTGTCTTTCTCTCTTCATAGTGAAGCTGCATGGATCATAGCCACAAGAATGCATCATGTCCATAAGGCAGAATGCTTCATGTCCTATCTGTGCCATAGTGCCAAAAAGACTCGTACAGCTCGATAGCACGCACTGTAGATAGAAGGTGAACCCATCGCTTCGGTTAGGATTGATCTCATGCTCTGCAAGCTACACATGAAGCTTGTGAGTTGCAGAAAAGAAATGAACACAGAGGATGACAAAAGACCACTTGATGAAAAAGCAGGGACAACCAGTGACATCCCCTGTTGTTGTTTTGACTAACAAAGCGAGTCCGCCTTGCACCATCATCAGATAATCTACTTTGCGCTATCTCTACTCTCCATAGAGAGAGAGAGAGGGAAAGAACATTTGGGTTCTCTGCACAACACTCAGGTTCTCTGCACAACACTCAGATTCTCTGTTCGCCAGGCTACGCCATACCTTCTCCAACATAGAGAGCAAGAAAGAGAGATAGAGCGAGAGAGAGAGAGAGAGAAAGAGCAAGTGATCGTTTCTTAATCTCTGTCACCTACCACAGATAGCCAGAAGAAAACGTGAGAGGTGTCTAGCTCGCGTCCGGCTACCACATACAATATCAGCGCGTGCATATACCCGGCTAGTTCTCTCTAAGCTCTCTTTGTATGCTGCAGGTTTAGTGGAGCAAACAAGACGTTATTGTTCACATGTCCCCATAGAGGCTGGGGCATTGAACGATCTTGGGAAGTTGGGAGTGCTCAAAATAGGTCGTCCACTTTATCCACTCTTGAGGGAGATAGCACCAAAGTTCGGGGCATTGTGAGGTGGGTAGCGTGCCAAAAATCTGATGTTGTTGGCTGAGGGAGGTGATTGTTACCGTTAGTGTCCATGTGAAAGGCCAAATGGCCACCGGACACTTCTTTGTATATGTTCTTTAATAAAACATATAGTGGCCTGGTCAGTCACAGACTGTAAGTTCGATCGCATTTGTAAGACCTAAGAAGTCTGTCTTCGTGCTCCCTGTGTACTGTGTTTTCTGCGTATTCTACAGCCTCTGTGCAGAGAACTGTGTGCGGCGTCAGGAGCTCGGTTTTCTACTCCGAGCATATCGTCGTGGAGCTCTCGGGAAGGGAGTGCAGTGCGGTGCATCGCCATCGAAATACTTCACTGGTATCAGAGCAGGTCGAGGCAAAAAGCTTTGTTCCTTTTGTGCGAGCGAAGCGAGCACCCCCCCCCAGGCTTTCTCCAAGGCTTACGACCAAGGCGGCGACCAAGGCATAGACCTTGGCATACCTTGTCATCCGAGTCACCGAAGTCACCGTTGGCGCCTTTGGCAGCACGCGAGGGAGGACCTCAACGATCAAGGAATATAGAGGTTCCTGGTACTTCCCGGGAGGTCACCCATCCTAGTATTGTTCCCCCCAAAGCTCGCTTAACTGTGGCAATCTCTTGCCACTAAGCTACACTCTTGTGGTGTTTGAAGAAGGGGAAAGACTAAGGTTGACATTACCTTGAACAAGTTTTGGTCCCTCAAAGCTTCATTTTTGCTTTTAAAGCCTATTTCTGAAGCAATTTTGGGGTGTTTTTGGAGCCATTTTGGAGTACTTTCGCACGTAGTTCTCTTCACACAGGTCCAAGAACATCAAGAAGAGTGTTCCTTGTACTTCTCAAACAATAAATATCAACCTTTGGGGCTGTATTTTCAGCCACACTCGTAAAACTACAGGTTTCTCGAGGGGTTTTCAGTTTTGGTGGGAGCAGTCGCTGCAAATTTATGCAGGTTTTTAAAGCCTAAAACATCAGAGTTGACAGACACTTGCAGGTGTTATTGGCTAGTTTTTGGGCTGTGTATTCAGCCTTTTAGTGTCATTTTACTGCATATATTGAGCACATACACACCATGTACGCTTATGTATGTCCATGTGGGCATTGATATAGCGGTTATGTTCTTTGCATAAAGCCTTTTACGTTTGATAAAGAGGGTTGTGGTGAGGTTTTCTTAACTAGGAGACACCCAGATGTCGGGATCTCTTCGGTGATGCAGGTGGAAGACTTACCCAGCCTCGCCATAGGAGATGTATGATAGTTGTTCATAGGTGCTCGATAAGCCTAGTTGGCTTCTATTGGGTAACTGATTATATGCAGTGGAGTCAGTGATTCACTATGCAGGTAGACATGTCAGTACTTGCAGTTTTATGATACTTTGACACTGGTCATATGCTAATTTTGTAGAGGATACTCTGGCAAAATTTTTCCAGATTTCTGGTTTAGTCAACTATATAGTGGTCGATTTACTCCTTGATACACTTATTTGTTGGTGTTTGGACTCTTCTAGCTCCATTATCATTCTATTCAGTTCTCTACGATCATGGCATCAGAGGTCTCAGGCACATCCGGTGGATCAGGGTCTAGTGCTAGCGTTCCGAGGAGGAGCTATAACTTGCAGGGCAAAGACCATTTTGAGATCCAAAAATTTGATGGCACAAACTTTGCTCTATGGAAGAATCAGATTAAAGATGTGCTGATTCAAAGAAGGCAATGGAAGCCAGTAAATGGGATTTCAAAGAAGCCTGCTGACATGGATGAAGATGATTGGGATGAGTTAGATGAAATGGCCAGGTCTACCATTCGCTTGCACCTGGCAGATAATGTTTACTTTACAGTATTAGACTGTGAAAGTGCAGAGGAGCTTTGGAAGAAGTTATGCAATACATATGAAAAAGAGATGGTATCAAATAAAGTATATCTGATGAGAAAATTATACGACCTTCGTATGAAGGACACAGATAGTGTTGCTGCTCATCTAAATGAGTTTGATGCCATATTCTCCCAGTTACAGGCTCAGAAAATGGATATGGACAATGAAATGAAAGCAGTATTGCTGTTATGCACCATGCCATCATCATGGGATACATTTTGCACAGCTATTAGCAATAGTGCACCAGGTGGTAAACTCGTCTATGATGACATATGTGGAGCACTCTTGAGTGAGGAGATTTGTAGAAAATCTATGGTTGGCACTCAGAGTGGAGATGCATATAATGTTCGTGATTCTTACCAAGGAAAGAATCAACAACGTGGCAGGAGCAAGAACAAGGAAAAGAATGGTCAACAGAATAAGAGCAGAAGTAAATCAAGGAAGAGGGATATTGAATGCCATTATTGTCATAAGAAAGGACACATGAAGAAAGACTGTTATGCATTAAAGAATGCTAAAGGTAAAGGACAGAATGTTGATGGGCATGTTAAACAGTTACCTGCACCATCTACTTCGACTGTGAAGATTGAAGAAATTAATGCTATTTCTGATGATGCTGATGTGTTGACACTTGATAGTACTGTGCCATCTGAGGCACTTATGGCTGATTCTCTTTCCCACACCTGGCTGCTAGATTCTGGTGCTTCTTTCCATGTGACAGCACATAGAGAATGGTTCTCTAATTATGCAGCAAAGTCTCTTGGTACCGTGAGACTTGGTGACTCTTACCAGTGCAATGTTGTGGGGATTGGAGATGTGGTTGTGCAGTTCATTGACGGTTCAAAATTTACTATGCATAATGTACGCCATGTACCTCAGTTATCACGCAGTTTGATGTCAGTTGGTCAACTTGATGACCTTGGTTACAAGGTGGTCTTCTATGCTTAGTCCTTTCGTATATCAAAGGGCAATATGGTTATTGCAAAAGGAAGGAAAGTTGGCTCACTTTACCCTTTATTTGTATCACAGAAAGAACACTTGTTAGTTGTTACTGAACAGCCTATGGCTTGTATTTGGCATGGTCGTTTGGGCCATATATCTCGTAATGGAATGGAAAATCTTTCTCGTTCTGGCTACTTACCTGTGTTATCTTTCTCTGATTTTTCATTTTGTGAGCATTGTCAATATGGAAAGCAAACCAGAAATGTGCATAAAACGCACATTGACTCTTCAATTCAGCCTTTAGATCTTGTTCATACAGATGTGTGTGGTCCTATGCCCACTAGGTCCTTAGGTGGTCCTCTTTACTTTGTCACTTTCATAGATGATGCTACTAGAAAAGTCTGGGTATATCCTATCAAATCGAAGGATGATGTATTCCCTACTTTCAGAAAATGGCTTGCTTCAGTTGAGACTGAAAAAGGAACTAAGCTTAAGGCTTTACGTTCAGATAATGGGGGTGAGTATACCTCACATGAATTCAGCATTTTCTGTCAGTGTAGAGGGATTCGTAGAGAGTTTACAGCTCCTTATACCCCAGTACAGAATGGTGTAGCTGAGAGGATGAATAGAACTATTCAAGATAGAGTAGTCTCTATGTTGCATCATGCAAACCTCTCACAAGGTTTTTGGGAAGAAGCAGTATTGACTGCAGTTCATGTGATTAACCTTTCACCTAGTACTGCCAAAGGTCTGAAAGTAGCACAAGAGTTATGGACAGGGAAACCACCATATTATGATCATCTTCGAGTTTTTGGGTGTGAAGCATATGTTCATATACCCAAGAATCTTAGACAGAAGTTGGACCATAAGTCAAAGAAATGCATTTTTCTTGGATATGGTCGAGAAGGACAATTTGGATATCGCTTATGGGATCCTGAAACACGGTCAGTGATCAGAGGTAGTGATGTCATTTTTAATGAGTCTAAGATGCATAAACAGCCGATTAAGGAGGTTGAAGTGAGAAGAGTGGTGTTTGAGGATACTAGTCCTCCGGTTAGCATGCATAAAAATGCTGCACATAGGGATGTTCAAGAGAATGTCCATTCAGATCAGTCTGCACATGTTCCTGTTCAGCAACCATTGAGACGTTCTACACGTGTCTCATATCCACCTGATAGATATGTTCCAGGTTTAGATTTTGTTATGCTAACAGATGCCGGTGAGCCCTCTTGCTACAAAGAGGCTATGCAGACAGAGGATCATGTCAAGTGGGAGCGTGCCATGAAGAGTGAGTTGGATTCTATTCACAATAATGGTACTTGGGACTTAGTACCTTTGCCAAAGGGCAAGAAAGCTTTACCATGTAAATGGGTATATAACTGAAATTCACATCAGATAGTGCTTCTCCAAAATATAAAGCACGACTTGTTGCAAAGGGTTTTAAGCAACAACATGGTGTTGATTTTGAGGAAATCTTCTCTCCAGTGGTCAAGATGACTACTTTGCGCATGTTGCTTGGATTCGTTGCAATGGAGGACTTAGAGCTAGTCCAAATGGATGTGAAAACAGCTTTCTTGCATGGAGATCTTACAGATGAGATCTATATGGAACAACCAGAGGGTTATGTAGTTCTTGGCAAGGAAAGTCTAGTTTGTAAGCTCAAGAAGAGCTTGTATGGACTTAAACAGTCTCCTAGACAATGGTACCAAAATTTTGATGCTTTTATGAAGTCCCAAGGCTATTCTCGGAGCAATGAGGATCATTGTCTCTACACAAAGAGATGTTCTGATGGCAGCTTGATATGCTTGATACTTTATGTCGATGATATGTTGATTGTTGGGAAGTCCTCTTATGATTCGTCAATTCTCAAAAAGAAGTTGAGTCAGACATTTGATATGAAGGATTTGGGGGATGCCAAACATATTCTTGGCATGCGCATTACTCGTGATAGGAGTAAAAGATGCATATACTTGTCTCAAAGTGAGTACATATCCAAAGTACTTCACCGATTCAATATGCAGGGTGGAAAGGCATTCAGTACACCTTTACCCACATATGTGAAATTGAGCAAGGATGACTGCCCCAAATCAGATGAGGAAAAGGAATTCATGACCAAAATTCCCTATCAGTCTGATGTTGGTAGTCTCATGTATGCTATGGTAGCTACGAGACCAGACATTGCATTTGCAGTGGGAGTTGTGAGCAAATATATGTCTAATCCTGGCAAGAAACATTGGGAAGCGGTCAAAATGATTTTGAGATATCTGAGTGGCACTAAGGACAAGTGTCTATGCTTAGGTAGAGGGAAAGCATCCATTATTGGTTACACAGATTCTGACTATGCTGGTTGTGTAGACAATCGTAAGTCTACATTAGGGTACATTTTTCATTTTGCTGGAGGTGCTATCTCTTGGAGATCTGGTCTTCAAGAATGTACAGTTGTTTCCACCACAGAAGCAGAGTATGTTGCAGCAAGTGAGGCATGTAAGGAAGCATTGTGGCTTTCTCGTCTTGCTTGTGATATGGGTTTGCCTCAGCATGTACCTCACTTGCTCAGTGATAGTCAGAGTGCCATTGCTTTGGCTAAGAATCCGGTCTATCATGCAAAGACCAAGCACATTGAGGTGAGGTATCACTTCATTAGAGATTGCTTAGCCACTGAGAGCATTATTCTTGAGAAGGTTCACACTCGAGATAATGCTGCAGATGATTTGACTAAAGCTCTACCACAGGATAGCCTTCGACACTGTTGTCACTTGATGGGGGTTACTTGATTCTTGATCTTACGCAGTCACTTGTATACTGTGTAACATGCCCATCAGGTGGGAGGTATAGTTTGTATACTTACACTCAGGTATTCTTTATCATTCTTTCTTTTTTCTCCCATAGTTACTCTAGCCATATTGGCCTTTAGTGGGAGATTGTTACCGTTAGTGTCCATGTGAAAGGCCAAATGGCCACCGGACACTTCTTTGTATATGTTCTTTAATAAAAACATATAGTGGCCTGGTCAGTCACAGACTGTAAGTTCGACCGCATTTGTAAGACCTAAGAAGTCTGTCTTCGTGCTCCCTGTGTACTGTGTGTTCTGCGTATTCTACAGCCTCTGTGGGGAGAACTATGTGCGGTGTCAGGAGCTCGGTTTTCTACTCTGAGCATATCGTCGTGGAGCTCTCGGGAAGGGAGTGCAGTGCGGTGCATCGCCATCGAAATACTTCAGGTGAGCTGAACCGGCTGCAACTTCTGCATACGCCTCAGAATGGTCCATTTGTGATCATCATATTGGATTTTCATGAATATCTGTTTCGATTGACATCATTGATGATGTCAATCCTGCTTAAAATTCATCATAGTTGCTAGAGATAGGTGAATAAATGTTCTGCAAATGATTAAATGTTCTGGCAGTACAACATCCATATGTTACTCTAATTGCTCACCCATGCGAATCTATTATGCTCATCCATGCGAATCTATTATGTGGTTACAAATCCACATGAAATAATTTAATTATCACGCATCATGAATATCTCCACTATGGACTCGTTTTTCTAAAATCCTTTTCTATTGAGGTGCATTACTTATTGGTGCACACATAAGTTGGGCATCTACTTTCGCACTACACAAAACTCAAGGGTACATTGAACTTCATTGTAAATTTTCCTACATATTTAAGGGATCATATTGTATTTCATTAGGGGTCATCTTTTAGGGTACCACATCCAACTTTCACACATCATTTGGCACCCCTTTGTTTGTATTGAACAATGGTGATAACCCTCTGTGTCAAAGAACACAAGTTGGCATACTTTGGCACTAAGTGCCCGATTTTGTAACTCCAACATATAAGAAAAGGATCCATTGTGTATGCATTTGTGGGTTGGAGGCTAATCTACACCCACCCACAAGCTCTCTCCAAGTTTCTAAGCCTACTCTAAGGCTCGTGTGATGTGCAACAGGCTACTCTAAGCCCTCCTCTCGCATCGACTTATCTTGGTGTTGTACAAGTGCAGGGCTACTCTAAGCCTCCCCCCCAAGAATTTTAAGTGTGGTGTCCAAGTGTTCATTTCAAGCTTTGCAATTATTTTGAAGCGGTGTCTTTGATAGTGTTTCTAAACACTTTATCCTCAAAGCTTTGTAATGATCAAACGTGAAGATAGCTCATTATCTATGGCTAACTTCTTACCCTCTTTCACCCCTATTTTTATGCCTAAAGATGAATGCCTCAACGGACAAAATTACAATCTATGGAAAGATGTCATGCGTGCATATCTCTACACGAATCTCCTTCATGAGGTAGTAGATGGGTCACACCCTGAACCCAATAGGGATACCAACTTAGACAATTGGCATGTGTGGAATGTCAAGGACAAAAGAGCTTTAGGTCTGCTGTTACTTGCTTGTGACGAACTGATGAAAGGACATATCACGGCCTGCAAGACATCCAAGGACACTTGGGATATGTTAGCCACTTTGTATGAAGACAAAACCCCTTCGAACATATATGCATTAGCTGCCGAGTTTCATAATTTGACCATTCGGCCACACGACACAATTACCAAGGTCATAGCCCAATTTGAGGACTACCAGCATAAATTAGCACTATGTGGTAGGTAGATTTCTAGTGAAGACATGGCCATTTAATTTAGGCCAAGTCTTATCTTGGGAAGAGATTCGTTGACTATTGCTCCTTCACGACTCGCGAGCCAAATCGACTTCCTCCCAAGAGTCTGCCATGAAGGCCAAAGGCCCATTCAATAAGGGCAAAACCACAAGTCATCATGCTAGCAATGGATCTAAGCAAGGATCGCATAATTCATCGAAGAAGTTCACCTGTAATTTTTGTGGAAAATCAGGACACTTAGAAAAGTTTTGCTATAAAAAGAAACAATCATCGAAGGCTTCTACGTCTAGGCAAGCATCCAAAGGATCCCAACATAGATCCCACTACTCTAGTGAGGAACTCTTCATCTCCATCGAAGCCAATGCCCTAGTTACTTCTAGCTCCCCGCATGAGTGGATCTTTGATAGCGGAGCTACCTCCCATATGTGCAAAGACAAGGACTCCTTTCAAGAACTCGAAGAGCACACAGGAGAAGTCTATCTTGGCAACAACAAAAGTTTACCCATCGAAGGAAAAGGGAAAGTTCAAATTACCAACCATTAGGGGGAATGCAAGTCTTTATCCAATGTTCTTTTTGTTCCACATTTATGTATGAATCCACTTTCCGTCAAGGCCATTAGAGATCAGGACAAACAAGTATGGTTTGATAACATCTTAGTTAAGGTAGTTGATCCCCATACAAACGATGTCATTGCTCAAGGTATTGAAGAAAAGGGCCTCTACAAACTATCTTGCTTTGTATCCAAAGAATCAACCTCAAGTTTGTGGCACCAAAGATTTGGCCACACCTCTTACTTATCAAAAATCTCTTCTTCCCAACTTGTGAAGGGATTGCCAAAGATAGGGTAACTTACTGATGTCTACCAAGCTTGCACCCAAGGCAAGCAACATAGGGCCCTAGTTCCCAAGGAATCTTCAACACGAACGAGGAACCCTCTAGCCCTTATCCACATGGACTTATGTGGACCCATGAACACCCCATCCCTGAGTGGATCCCGCTACTTTTATCTTCTAGTAGATGACCACTCTCGCTATATTTGGGTGTACTTTTTGAAGTCAAAGGCAGACACATTCTCTAAGTTTCAAACTTGGATCAAGGAAGTTGAGAATGAAGCTTCGACTAAAGTTAAAACCATCAGATCAGATGGAGGTGGTGAGTTTATCAATCATGACTTTGATAACTTTCTCAACAAGAACAGGATCAAACGACAAGTCACTCAGCCTCATACTCCATCCCATAATGGAGTAACTGAAAGAAAGATACGCAGTTTGATGGAAATGGCAAGAACTATGCTTCATCACAAGGATCTACCCTACAAGTTCTGGGCAGAAGCCGTGCATACTGCCGTTCACATTCTTAATCGAGGATTTACAAGTGTATTACACAACAAAACACCCTTCGAAGCATACTATGGAAGAAGAGCAAATGTGAATTACTTTCGAGTCTTTGGTAGTGAAGCTTTTGTCCATGTACCAAAAGAAGATAGAAACAAGTTACAATCAAAGTCCAAGAAACACATATTCATAGGGTACAGTGACCAATCAAAGGCATACTGTCTATATGATATAGAAAACCACTCCATCACCATTTCGAAGGACGTGATCTTCAATGAAGCTTCCACATACTCTAGAAAAGATTCAAGTACAAGTCTTAGTCCACCTATCTACACTTCAGAGGGGGAGTCAGTATTTCCAAACTCCAACTTAGAAGCCAGTACTTCACAACAACCACGCCGATCTCAAACGCTTCTTGATAAGAGACAACGCAAACAAAGTCATTATGTTAATTATGCTCTAATGCACCAAATTCAGCAAATTCCAGAGCCATCCAACTACAAAGGAGCTCAAGGCCAACCAGAGTGGGAAGCAGCTATGAAAGAGGAACTGGATGCAATAGCAAAGAACACAACTTAGACATTAGTTCCCAAACCAACCAACCATCAAGTCATAGGAGTCAAGTGTATATACAAAGTCAAATACAAGTCTGATGGCACTCTAGATAAATATAAGGCAAGATTAGTCACTAAGGGATACAAGCAACAACATGGCATTGACTATGAAGAAACCTTTTCTCCTACTGCAAGATTCACAACCATAAGAATCATCTTAGCACTAAGTGCTCACTTTAAGTGGCCCATTTACTAGCTAGACGTCAAAAGTGCATTCCTCAATGGAGATCTTCAAGAAGAAGTATATGTTGAACAAGTTGAAGGCTTCAAGATCAAAGGAAAGGAAGATCAAGTGTACAAACTTCACAAAGCACTTTATGGACTCAAGCAAGCTCCCAGGGCCTGGTATGAAAAGATTCACAAGTTCTTTGAAGACAAGGGATTTCACAGAAGCAATGTTGATGCTAATCTCTATATCTATCAAAAGGAGTCTTTAGTAGCCATCATCATTCTCTATGTAGATGACTTGATCTTGACAGGCTCAGATGAAGAACGCATCCAGTTTATCATCACACAACTTCATCTTGAGTACTCTATGACAGATCTTGGATTACTACACTACTTCTTGGGTATGGAAGTTTGGCAAACAAAAGAAGGTATATTCCTATCACAGAAGAAGTACTGCTCTGATCTACTTTCCAGATATAACATGGACCAGTGTCGCTCAGTTTCTACATTACTTGATCCAAACATCAAGCTTACACTGGAGGACTCATCATCACTTGTGGATGTGCATACCTATCGACAGCTTGTTGGCTCATTACTTTATCTTGCCAACACTAGACCAGATATTGCTTATGTAGTTAGTATACTCAGTCAGTTTGCACATCAGCCTTGTCAGACTCATTGGGATGTTGCTCAGAGACTACTTCAATACCTTGCCCTCACCCGACATCATGGTCTTTGGTACAGAGGGGGCATCAAACTCGTAGGGTATTCTGATTCAGATTGGGCTAGTGATCGTGATTCTCGACGGTCTACTTCTAGGTATATATTCTTGCTTGGCTCCGGACCTATCTCCTGGGCAAGTAAGAAGCAGCCTACAGTTGCTCTATCATCCACAGAGGCCGATTACTGAGCATGGAGCTTTGCAGCATGTGAGGCTATCTGGCTTCGTCGTTTATTATCTGACATTGGTGTTTTGCAGGATACTCCGACATGTATTTGCACAATCACCTAAAAGTAGATCAAATTAGATCTTCACTTTTCTTGGATTGTAGGAAAGTGAATTGATTCCCTCCAACAACTAATACCTCCTTCATTCGAATTCAAAATCCACTTGTAGAAGTCATGGAGCACTTTAAGAGTCTATATAAAGACTTCAAATCACTTGTACATTACATGGAAGCAATATACATACACTTGTGGTCATCATTGTCTTGCTCCTTCATTTTTTTGCATCATCTTCTTCGACAATAGTAAGCTTGCAAATGTTGTTGCTCTCTCTATAAAGCTCCAAATTGGATGAGAGAGGACTCATCCAAAAGGGTTTTGAGAATATGAGAGTGCATCTCCCTTTTGTATCTTGGAGTTGCTCTATTTCCATTCCATTTCCATTATATTTCCATTTTATATTATATCCTTTGTATTTGGGTACCTTGCCATTTGCTTCAATCAGTTGTATTCATTCTCGTTTCAGGGGAATTATCCTACATAAACTATATAAGGAGGGCCTCTCCCCTCATTTGTACTTGGTTAGAAGCTTGAGGAACCTACTCCATGCTCTTGGAAAGCTCATTTATAATCTGGATTAGTTTATCCAATTCATGGTCTACTTATTTTGAGTCTCGCATGCTCTTTCTTTTGTGAGTATACTCTTCTTTTCATTTTGCTTCCGCACGTGTACTCTCAACATGGTATCAGAGCACTAGGTGGAGGTCTTGGTGGTGCATTTGGTAGTCATTTTGGTGGTGTTGGTTCTTGAGCATTGGTGGTATTGCTTTCTCCTTATTTAGAGAAGCTTTTGCCATCAATTTTGTGCTCTTTGGGTCTCATTTTGCCCATTTGCCCACCCTCCCACCCTTCATCATTTTGTACAGCTTTTATCATATTTTTCCTCCATCCCACCCTCTGTGCGGATTGAGTGTGATACTTTTTCATTGCGAAACACATTTATGCAGAATTGAGTAATTCTCTTTGTTGATAGTGTTTATAAACACTTTTCTGTGAAGTTAGTTGAATATCCCAAGGTTTCCATGGCCTCTCATCTCTTCAAAGTAATGTATTGTGTTCATGCTATATTTGAAGGCTGAACATTGAGCATTGTGCGATCACTGAGTCTTACCATATGCACTTCGTTTTTTTTCATAAGCTTCAGCTTTGGTCCTCATACATCAATCTGTAGCCTCTGTGCTAATGAATGTCACTTGAAGAATTGAAAACATTTGTTGAATTTGGTTCTAGAATCAAGAGCTTTCTGTGTAATCAAGTAGATGACTCATCCTCTGTACTTCTAACACAGAGATCTCGCTTCGCCTATACCAAGGTCTCTCCCAGAGAGAGAGAGAGAGCAAAAATCTCTCCTCTGTGTCGATTTGCTTCAGCACCAGAGCAAGAGCACTATGACGAAGGCCATTGCCTTTCAGCACCAAAGTAAGAGCTCGAGATAGAGTAGGAGAAACGAGATCCCCGTTTGGTTCTGAGCACCCCTTAGCTAGATGTGAGCGCCACTTAGCTACTGGATCATTTTCATCATATCTGCACCATCTCTCAGGTGAGAGAGAGAGAGAGTGCAACGTCAATCAAAGCGTGCCATACATCTCTCCTCTGATAGAGAGAGAGAGAGAGAACAAGACCAACAGAGGTGTTGTCTGTAACAAGCCCATCGCCTACCCACACCATTCCAATCGTCGTCTGCAATCAAACTTGTCCCGCTCACCTAGAGTGCGAAGCAGAATGCCTCTCTGAGAATGAGTGGTAACTAAGGTCTGTGTGTGAGCCAGCTTGCCATGCGGGAGCACTCTTCATCAGTCCAGCAACACCTACCTCACATGAAAGCATAACAGAGAGAGACGAGCGAAGGGGCACCATACGTCGCATTTGGCAATCTCGACTGGCAACTTGAGGAAGTCTCTGATGCCTCCATCACATGGCGATGCCTGTGGCCAGTTGATTCATCAGCAATTAGCACTTGGCCCGCCATATCAGGGGAGAGAAGAGAGAGAAACGACAGATGCCCTTCTTCTACATTTTCTATTTTGGGGATGCGTCATTATTTTTAGAGGAAATAATTGTTGGTGCAAATACCAAGCCTACACATTTGGTTAGAGCTTATGTACAATTGAAACTCCATGGAAACCATTGCTAGGACGTTTTTTATCTTTACCATTTGTAAAAGTCATTTTTTTTACTTGAAAGAATATTTGTAGCTACCACTAAATTTGTGGAACTTGTTAGTTAGAAAAGTAACGACTCTACTTGAGGGAATATCTCCTTGAATAGAGGATCACCTTTTAGTGAGAGCCAATGGAGGATTCAAATTCAAATTCAAATTCAAATTCAAATATCCTATCTATAAAAGATGTAAAAAAACTCGTGGGACAAGAGACTCCATTCCCGAGTTCTTCTTGACCACATTGTAAGAGAGTAAGGCTTACATCATAGCCTATACTACTCAATATCATTAGGCTTTGATTATCATGCCTATGATATTGTACAACATTGTGTTCTAATACAATAAACCTATACTTCTCATCTATGGTCTCTCTGTCATAATCACTCATAAAACAACTTGTACTAGTCATATCTCAGTCATTTTTACACCATTTTTAATGTTCTATAGCTTGTTGGAATCATGTCCAAGTTCTCTACATGCTGAAAAGTTTTGAAGATAATCCATTCAGCCAATTTGGAGAAAAACGCGTCGAAGCACTCACTGTTCAAACTCTGTAGAGGTCCTCAAAAATCAGGGGTAATGATCTGTTTGATAAATTGATTGCTCTGTGTATAGTGCATCATTTTTTAAGTTATTCCACTTGGAATCATTAGCTCATTAAGCTAATCTGATACCTCTAAGAGGAATTTTTCTAATTCCTACTGTGCTAGAAGCACTGAGCATAACAACCAGCAGGTGTGTGAACAAAAATAGAAGGTTTTCATTGATCCTTCAACTTGGAAGTAGTATGTTTTGGTTCAATCATTTCTCACATCATTTCCAAAGTACATAAGCATCAAGGGGCTAGTACAAAGCAAGATTTGGTAGTACCTACTCATTTCTTGGAGTGTCCATCCATCTTTCCCAATAGTGGTATCAGAGCAAAGCTAAGGTAAAATGGGAAATGGTTTTCCTTCTTTCATTGATAAATTGGCAAAGAACAACTATCAAGCATGGTCCTGAGGATGAAGATATACTTGCAAGGAAGGAGCCTCTATGGATACATCTTAGGAGATGAGGAAATGCCCATATTCAGAAGCAAAGGACAACCTACAAGAGAGGAGCATGAAAGACTCAACACATGGTGTGCCAAGGATGCATTAGCAAGGTCTTACTTACTTAACTCAATCTTTGATTTTCTTCTTCCACATATTAGAAACTGTAAGACATCCCAAGAGACTTGGGAAACATTGTCTTCCTATTTCTCTTCCAACACAAGGGCTAGGAAGAAACAATTATGGATTGAGTTTACCACTCAAAGAGAGCAACCCAAGCAAGGCATCTCAGAGTATGTGACAAAAGTCAAAGATGTAGCAGATCAATTGGCATGCATAGGAGAAGAAATTGAAGAGGAGCAGATTGTAAGACAAGTAATCAATGGTATTAAAGTTGATGACAAATGGGAGAGCTTCACAACTGCCATGGACGTGTACATGGACATGCAGATTCCAGACCTTACCACTCTCATGGGGAAACTCTTTACCCATGAAGCCAAGCTCAACAAGAATGGAGACTCATGAAGAGGTAATAGCTCTTCTACCCTATACATTGAAAAACGTAAGTCCAAAGAGAAAGGGAAGAATAAGAAGATTGAGGATGAAGGAGCTACCTCCCAAGCCAACTATGCAGAGAGAGGTAGAACCTCAAGAGGAAGGGCTAGAGGAGGTAAGCAAGGTAGGGGGAGACCTTATAACTCCTCACCATGTAATATTTGTGGATTGTCAAATCATACCACAGATAACTGTTATATGAACTTCAAGAATCAGAGAGGAAGAGGATATCAAAGAGGTGGATACACACAATCAAGAGGAAAATTCAATCACCATCAAGAATACAATAACAACTACAACAACTACTACAATAGCAACTACCAAGGAGGCTACAAATCAAGGAAAGATTATAACAACTATACAGAGGAGCAAGAAGATTCTCTTTTGATTATGAATATGACCTCAAAACCAGGTATAAATGATGATCATCTATTCTACATTGACTCAGGATGCTCAAATCATGTGGCAGGAAATGTAGCTCTTCTCTCTGACCTTGAGGAACCAAAGGGTAAGCATCAGGTGCAAACAGGTGATGACACCAAGCACTCAGTGATTAAAGTAGGAAATGTTAAGACCTATGATGGAAATAAGAATCTATTGAGTAGGGTTCTATATGTACCTACAACTACCAAGAATTTGATGGGCGTTGGATAGATTGTGGAAAAAGGTTTGCAGGTTAGATTCAACCAATATGGAGCACTTGTGGAAGATCCCAAACATGGATTCAAGAGAATTGCCAAAGGAGAAAAGACAAGTAGATTATTCACTTTTGAACTTGAGGATACAAGGAACATTGCCCTTTATAGCTACAAAGATCAAACACTATCAGAGCTTGAAATTTGGCATAAGAGATTAGGGCATGTTGGTGAAAGAACTTTAAAACAAATATGTAGAGATAAATGTGTGCTTGGGATACCTAATGTATCCAAGCAACACATGATTTATAAATGTGGTGCTTGTCAGTTTGGAAAATCTCAGAGGTTACCCTTCTCAAGGAAAGGCTACATGCATGAAGACTACCTAGAGCTTGTCCATACGCATGTATGGGGGCCAAGTAAGGATCCCTCAATTTCTGGATCAAGGTATTATGTTTCTTTTATTGATGATTTCAGTAGGTGGAATATCCTATATTTTATGAAGCACAAAGATGAAGTATTCAATTGCTTTAAAAAGTATATTGCACTTGTTGAGAACCAAACAGGGAGAAGTCTAAAGAGACTAAGGTCAGATGGAGGAGGCGAGTACTTCTCAAATGAGTTTGATGCATTCTTGCAGGACAGAGGAATCAAGAGAGAAATTACAACAAGGTATACCCCTAAGCAAAGTGGGGTGGCAGAGAGGAGAAATAGATTAATTGGTTGAAACAGCTAGGTCAATGTTAAATGAGAAAAAATTACCTAATTACTTGTGGGTAGAGAGTGTATCTACTGCCACTTATCTTGTAAATAGGTTATCATCCAAATCTCTTAATGGGATGACCCCATATGAAGCATGGCATGGTAGAAGACCTTCACTTGATCATTGTAGGATCTTTGGATGTGTTGCTTATGTGCATATCCCTTCTCAAATAAGAGGTAAACTAGACCCTAAGGCAGAGAAGTGCATCTTCATAGGATATGACTTAAATCAGAAAGGATATAGGTTCTACAATCCTTCCAATAAAGAATTTATGGTCAGTAGAGATGTTGTCTTTGATGAGAATGACTCTTGGTTTGAAAATGAATGCAGGAAAGTAAAGCTACCTTATGACTTGGAAGAGCAGTTTCCAAGCCTCACTAAGGAGGAGCCTAATCATATTGAAGACATCAATTCAGATGATGAGGACATCATCAACCTAGAAGAGTTCAAAGCATGGAAGTCCAAAGGCAAAGTCAAGCTGAAGAAGCTAGAAGATATACCTGAATCTTCCAACCAAGCAATCAAGAGATCACAAAGGGAGAGCAAGAAACCAATCAGATATGGGTATGACACTTCCTTAGTTACTAAGCACTCTGTTTATCTTGCAAAAGACTTTTCATTTGAAGAGCCATCATCATATGAAGAGGCAAAGACCAAGGCATAATGGAAAGAAGCTATGGATGAGGAAATTGAAGCACTCAAGGAGAGTGATACTTGGGAACTAGTACCAAAGAAGGAGTCTATGAAGGTAATTGGTTCTAGATGGATCTATAAGATCAAGAGGAATTCTGATGGATCAATAAGCAGGTACAAAGATAGACTTGTGGAAAAGGTTTTGCACAAACCCAAGGAGTTGATTATGAAGAAACATTCTCACCTGTGGCAAAAATACCAACCATCAGGGTATTGGTAAGTGTGGCTGCATCAAAGAATTGGAACATGTATCAATTGGATGTAAAAAATGCATTTCTAAATGGCTGGATTTCAAAGGAGGTGTACATGTCTCAACCTCCTGGTTATGAGGATCCAAGCAAGGTAACATATGTATGTAAACTGAACAAAGCTCTTTATGGATTGGAGCAGGCACCTAGGGCATGGAACCACACGTTGACTACATACCTTTAGGATGAAGGATTCACCATGAGTAAAGCAGATACTTCTCTGTTTATTAAGAGGAGAAATTCAAAGGTAATATACCTATGTGTATATGTTGATGATATCATACTCACAGGTAATGATGCTAATGGCATCAAGCAGATCAAGTATCAGATGATGCAGGAGTTCAAAATTAGTGACCTTGGATCACTAAAATATTTTCTTGGACTTCAGTTAGTCTATAATAACTCTGGAATTTATATTACTCAGAGAAAGTATATACAGGATATGTTAAAGAAGTTTCATTTGCAGGATGCCAAAATTGCAAATACTCCAATGGAGGTAAATCAAAAGCTAAGTGCTCATGAAGGTGATGTGCTTGAGAATATTACAGGTTACCAAAGCATAGTGGGAAGCTTGAACTATGCTACCTTGACAAGGATTGATATTGCTTATGGAGTAAGTGTTTTAAGCCAATTTATGCACAAACCTAGGGCACTCATTTGGAAGCTGCTAAGAGGATTTTGAAGTACCTTAAGGGCACTCAAAATCAAGGCTTATATTTTCCTTATACTTCATACTTGAACATCAAGACATATTCAGATGCAGATTGGGCAGGTTGCAAAGATGATGGAAGGAGTACCTCAGGATACCTATCATTTGCAGGTGAAAAACCTATATCATGGTCTTCAAAGAAGCAACCTATTGTTGCTTTATCTTCTACAGAGGCAGAGTATAGAGGATTGGCCAATGCTACTCAAGGGGCCATATGGATCAGACTATTATATACAGATTTAGGTTTGCATACCACATCTCCAATGATTTTTGGAGATAATACAAGCTCATTACATCTTGCAGCAAATCCTATTTATCATGCTAGGACCAAGCATATAGAGGTCCATTATCATTATGTGAGAGAGAAGCTATTGAGCAAGGAAATTCAGTTGGCATATGTATCAAGTAACATGCAATGTGCATACTTATTGACTAAAGCATTAGATGGTACAAACTTTGCAGGTTTAAGTCTATGATTGGATTGCAGGACATTTAAGAAGATTGAAGAAGAAGACCAAGCCAAAATGTTTGGTTTGAGGGGGAGCTGTTGGTGCAAATACCAAGCCTACACATTTGGCTAGAGCTTATGTACAATTGAAACTCCATGGAAACCATTTCTAGGAAGTTTTTTATCTTTACCATTTGTAAAAGTCATTTTTTTGACTTGAAAGAATATTTGTAGCTACCACTAAATTTGTGGAACTTGTTAGTTCAAAAATTCACGACTCTACTTGAGGGAATATCTCCTTGAATAGAGGATCACTTTTTAGTGAGAGCCCATGGAGGATTCAAATTCAAATTCAAATATCCTATCTATAAAAGATGTAAAAAAATTCACAGGACAAGAGACTCCATTCCCGAGTTCTTCCTGAACACATTGTAAGAGAGTAAGGCTTACATCATAGCCTATACTACTCAACATCATTAGGCTTTGATTATCATGCCTACGATCTTGTACAACATTGTGTTCTAATACAATAAATCTATACTTCTCATCTATGGTCTCTCTGTCATAGTCACTCATAAAAATCAACTTGTACTACTCCTATCTCAGTCATTTCTACATCATTATTAATATTCTATAGCAAGTTGGAATTGTCTCCAAGTTCTCTACAATGGTGACAAATTTTGAAGATAATCCATTCAGCCAATTTGGAGAAAAGCATATCGAAGCACACACCGATCAAACTCTACAAAGGTCCTAAAAAGGGCTAATGATCTATTTGCTAAATTGATTTCTCTGTGTATAGTGCATCATTTTAAGTGATTCCACTTGGAATCATTAGCTCATTAAGCTAATTTGATACTTCTAAGAGGAATTTTTCTAATTCCCACTGTACTAGAAGCACAGAGCATAACAAGCAAGAGGTGTGTGAACAAAAATAGAAGGTTTTCATTGATCCTTCAACTTGGAAGTAGTCTATTTTGGTTCAATCATTTCTCACCTCATTTCCAAAGTACATAGGCACTTATTTAGTGCCATTGGAAAGCTAAGAGGGCCTACAACTCAACTCTGAAGCATCAAGGGGCTGGTACAAAGCAAGATCTGGCAGTACCTACTCATTTCTTGGAGTGTCCATCCATCTTTCCCAACAATAATGATGTAGATAACACTCGAAACTTGCTAAAAACCACGATCACATGGATTTTTTGAAGGCTTCCAATCATATCCATTGATCTCTGGCTAAAAGACCGACATGTGGAGATATCATTGATAAATGAATTGTGCCCTCTGACCCTTAGACTCAGAGGGCATGTGTTTTTGATTGGCGATGCCATAATCCATTATCTATGATGTCAGTTAGCTTATGTTGAGACTACGAGGGCCGGGAGGTGGCATCTTCTATGTATTTTTAGTAAACAAAGAATAGAAATCACGTGGAAAAGTGATATCATTCCTTATGTCAAACAGAATCGTTCGCGCTTTGACCCATTAATCCATTGGAATTCGACATACTCACAGCTCTTAAAAGCATATCGATTAATTCTCAATTTTTGGGGACATGTAAAAGTTTGGTTTACATCTCATTGTCATATCGAAGTCTTCTCTCACACATGATTGGGCCTACAATTTGTGGAGGACTCAATAGTTCAGCCATAGCTAAACATTAAAGTTGCTTTCTAAGGGGGCTACTTGTCAAAAGAGGTTCTCTTGTAAACTCAAAACCATATTTTTATTGTAATCTTCACTCAAAGAACTTGTATCCAAGGATCTCCAAGGGTACTAACCCTCAAATTTGGCATATTATAAGGCCTAAACCTTTATTTCCAAGGGTTAGCTCTTCTCTTCTTGGGAATATTGTTTGGCACTAAGTGCCTCATAAATTTTGTAAACTCAAAAAATATAAGAAAGAAGATATTGTGTGTGTGTGTGTGCATCTGTGAGTTGGAGGCTAGTCTAAGCCCACTCACAAGCCTCTTTGAGTCTCACGCCTACTCTAAGGCAAGTTTGGTGTACATCAGGTTAATCTAAGCCCTCTCCTCTCGCATCGACTCATCTTGGCGATTTTTCAAGAGTGGCTAATCTAAGACCACCCCCCCACCCCCCCAAGGATTTCCAGTGTGGTGCCAAGCTTTTCAACATCTTTTGCAATTCTTTTCAAGTACTTTCTTAGCACACAAGTGTCTTTGAAAGTGTTTTTAAACACTTGACACTTACTCTTGCAAAGCACAAACTCACTTCTTTCAAGTTCAAGCTCCCTTAAACTTTGTAATGTCAAAGAGTGAAACTAGCACCTCATCGATGGCCAATTTTTTACCTTCCTTGACCCATATTCATGCCCAAGGATGAAAGATTAAATGGAAAAAACTATAACCTTTGGAAATATGTAATGAGAGCATATATGTACACCAATCTCCTTCATGAGGTAGTAGAGGGGCCCGAACCTAAGCCCAATAAGGCTAGCAACCTAGACTCATGGCATATCTAGAATGTTAAAGATAAAAGGGCCTTAGGCCAACTTCTACTTGCTTGTGATGAACTGACCAAAGGGCACATCACGGCATGTAAAACACCTAAGGAAGCCTGGGACACTTTATCGGCCTTATACGAAGATAAAACACCCTCGAACATCTATGCTTTAGAAGCAAAATTCCATAATCTCACTATTCGGCCACAAGATAAAATCATAAAAGTCATAGCTCAGTTCGAAGACTACCAATGCAAGTTAGCACTTTGTGGTCAGCAGATTTCCATAGAATATATGGCCATGGGGCTACTTAACAAACTACCTAGGTCGTATGAAACCTTTGTAACGACCTTGTACAATCGAGGGCAATCACTCACTTGGGAAGAAGTTAGGAGACTGTTGCTTCTTCATGACTCTCGACAATAGACCGAAGCTACCCAAGAAACACCCATGAAGGCTAAAGCCACCTTCCACAAACATAAAGGGAAAAAAGGTGATCAAGATTCGAAGGAGAAAGGCAAAAAGAAGTTCACTTGTAGTTTTTGTGGCAAGCCTGGCCACATCGTGAAATATTGCTTCAAGAAAAAGAATGAGGACAAGTCTCAATCTAATTCAAAGAGTGAACATCATTCTCACTGCACAAGTGAAGATCTATTTCTCACAACTGAAGACAAAGCACTTGTGGCAACCACTCCCAAGAAAGAATGGATTTTTGATAGTGGTGCTTCATCCCACATCTACCATGACAAAGATGATTTTCATGAGTTTGAAGAGTATCAAGGACAAGTTTACCTTGGAGATAACAAGTGCATTGAAATCCAAGGAAGAGGAAAATTTCAAGTCATCAACTCTGAAGGGGAGACCAAGTCACTGAAAGATGTTCTTTATGTACCAAGCCTTTGTAAAAACCTTCTCTCGGTGAAGGCCATCACAAAGTGTAACATGACGGTTCAATTCAATCACAACAAGTACAAGTCATCAATCGTGAATCAAATGAAGTCATAGCTCAAGGCTATGAAGACAAAGGTCTCTACAAGCTTTCAAGTTTTATGGCCAAAGATGCAAGTATTAGTTTGTGGCATTGCAGATTTGGACATACCTCTTGCTTATCCAAGATCTCTTCCAATCATCTTGTCAAAGGTCTACCCAGGATCGCACAAGTGGAATCCAATTGCCAAGCATGTGCTAAGCAAAGTTTTACCCCTTTGCCTAAAGAAGCATCCATTTCTGCAAATAAACCCTTAGCATTAGTCCATGCTGACATTTGTGGACCTATGCAAACACCTTCGCTAAGTGGGTCAATTTACTTCTTCCTAATTGTAGATGACTTTACTAGATAAAAATGGGTTTATTCACTCAAGCATAAAGAGGATGCCTTTTCTAAGTTTAAGGAGTGGACACAAACAGTTGAAGAAGACTTTCCAAGTTCTTTGAAGATCATCCGATCAGATGGAGATAGCAGCTTTGTCAATCACAACTTCTCCAAATACTTGAAGCAACATGGAATCAAGTATCAAGAAATGCACGATACTTAACAAGGTATTGCCTTACAGAAGAGTTCAAATTTGATCAAGATGGCCAAAATTATGCTTAGTCAAAAGCAGATTCCACTAAAGTTTTCTAGTGAAGTAGTACAAACAGTAGTACATATTCAGAACAGAGGATTTTCAGGTGTCTTGGAGAACAAAACACCATTTGAAGCTTACTTTAAGAAGAAGCCAAGTGTCAACTATTTTCGCGTCTTTGGAAGTGATGCCTATGTCCAAGGCCATGACGATGATCAGCCTAAGCAGTTGGTGGCACTCTAGCACAATGGCAAGTACCAACGTGAGGAGCTTCACCTCATAAATGTCAATCTACGGAGATGTGAGGATTGGTATGAAGACCGTGAGCAAGTGATGGCACAAGTGCGTGAGTGAAAGCACACAAGCATGCACACACATACACACACACGCGCACAAGATAAGAGTAAAGAGTGGAAAAGGAAAGCTTCGATTACAAAAGAACTCTCTTACAAAGCTGAAATCTACAACAAGCTAACCCCAAAAATGAGCTCTCCAGCCCTTTTTATAGTTTTTGAGTGGTTTTGGCCCTGTCTGGACCTTGTGTCCGGCCTAGTTAAAAATTAGGTTCTAGGGCTTATTTGGGGGCTCAAACGGAATCGAAAATTTAAGAAAATTGGTAGTATGATACATCTAATACTCCTCAAGCTCAAGGACTCCTTGGCTTGAACAAAATGGAGTTGTAAAAATAGAAAATGGTATTTACAATGATTTTTAGTGATAAAAATCACTATTTTTATAGGGATTTCTTCTGAAAAATTGACATGTGATTCTTGGAGCCCCCTACTTGCTCCTTCTTCTTGTGTGTCCACTTCCTTGATGTGCTTCCATGCTTTGTCCTTGACCTTGAGCTTCAACACTCCCCCCCCTCTAGAGTCTGTCATCCCTGACAGACCCTTGTTGTAGTGGTTGTTCCGTGTAGTGCTTGGAGAGATAGTGTCCATCATGTATCCACAAGAGCGGTCCATCTTCCAATTGTAGCTTGGGCAGATATCTGGTTCCTCATTTTGTCACTGCCACCTTTGTATGTACATCTTCCTTGTATTCCCACTTGATGGTGTCGTTGTGAGCTTTCAAAAATTGTGAGCTACTTGAAAGAGGTTGTCAATGTTGGGTATGAGCAACTCTCGTGGTGGATTGCTTCCTTGCTCTTGTTGTTGTCCCCTTGACGTCCTCTGGTTCTTCCAAAGATGGCTTTCCTCGTTTTCATGTCAAGTACTTGTAACCCATAATGGATGATGGTCAATGCATTAGTGCATGGGTTGGACAAGATATGTGCCTTGTGCATGGCCTTGTAATATAGCCCTATGCATGCATACTTGGGAAATGCATTGGAAAAGTTATGGTGCAAGAAGTTTGGTCTTGAGCTAGGTACTCAAGGGTATGCCGACGAAGAGGTTTCCTAATCGACCATGGTTATGCTGTTGTTGAAGCATACAATTCTTACCATGGTGAAAGTTCCGTCGATCGTCACTCTTCATGTTGTATGCCCGTCGTGATGATTGACCACTGGCTTGTCTCTCGTGTTGATGGATGTCCGTGTTGATGGTTCTCGTCAGAGATTGTTCAAGCGTGCACTCTTGTCCTGTCACTCTCTTTGTTTCTTTTTCTTTTTTTTTTTTTTTGTGGAATAAGACAAGAAGAAAGGTGTTAGCATCAATAAAATATTTTACATATGTCAGATGTGTATCATGTGCCTGGGATTCTCAATTGTGTCTATGCACAGCCGTGTAAGGAGGCCCTGTATTAATGCATACTTTGGAAATGCAGGACTTGAATGGTGCAAAAGATAGGGTTATGCCAAAGGCACATGGTTGTTGCTAGTCGAGGCATTTGATGTTACTTGTAGAATTGATGCAATCTTTGTTTGGAGGTTTCGATTGAATCTTGCAATGATGTAATCCTCCTTATAGGGATCCATTTGAGAATGGTATGTGGTCCTGTGGAGATCACTTCTGGCCCTTTTATCTTTGGATGGTTGCTAAAATTTGATATCCATCGTGATCGGCTCCTTGCTGTTGTGGAAGCTGCTGGTACTTTTGGCTTCCAAACCCATATCCTTTGTGATTGTCTTTTTATTATCGGCCAGGAGATGAATTCATCTTCTTTTGGTCTCTGCCCGTGGTTTCGACTCTTGCTTTTCCGTGGTGTTTTTGCTGAGATTTTCCTCGTGAGGGAGATCAGATGGTTTTGTGCATGTAAGAGTGCCTTGGGTACCCACATTTGTAATCGCTCTTGTTGAGCTGCAGCTAATTTCTTTGGCACCCAAATTTGTACGTTAGTATGGTTGGCCTTCATCGATTGCTTTGGTACCCAAATTTGTCAAAGACCATGGGATTGAGTTGGTCCTCGTTTCTTGGTGCTTCTTGTAGCATGGTTGGCTTGCCTCACTGGGAAGGGTTGTGGCAAAGCTGGTGCTTGTTCTCCTTTTCGTACCCAAATCTGCTTCATGCCCTGAGCTTCTTTCTTCTTGAATTCTGTCTGTCTAGTTGATATAGCAGATGTCTTTTTTGCTTGCCTCTTTGGTCAAGTTACACTTGCATTAGTATGTGAAGAAGAAGAGAGGTTTGCTGGTCTTTGAGCTTGTGCTTCCATGATTGAGTCCTTTTGCTTCGTAGGGTTTTTGACACACACAACATTTTCTTTACGAAGATTAGTTTCGGAAGAACTAAGAGAATGTGTGACCTTTGGATTTGTGAGCATGCAATTGTCTAATTCTAATGTAATACATTGTTCATGTGCCCAAACTTGAAGGATTTGACTTCTTAGGTTCAAGTTGACTGCATGGTCGTAAATCCAATCTTAACCCAGGACAAGTGGCTCTATAATGTCCTCATCATGACATACTAGCATTTTGACTTTCATTGGAACACCTTGAAGGTAGATGGGAAGTTCCACCTCGCCCAAACAAGGGGTTTCCACACCTCCCAAACCTATGAGATAGGCTTCTATGGGCTTTATGTTCAATTGCAGGTCTTGGCAGTAGGATAGTCTAACTGCACTAGTTGCTGCACCTGAGTCAATCAATGCTCTCACAGTCCTTGCATTCTTCCTTTGTCCTACCACTATGGTCACAAAAGGACGTCGATCAATTATTTGAGAAGCAATTGCACTTGATGTTTGACACATGGCCATGTGGTATCTTGGGGCCTCTCGATCAAATTCTAGGCCTAGGCGTCTTAACTTATTTCTCCTAATGCGTTCTCTAGCCTCTGCCTGTGCTTCTTCTCTAACCCTTAACTCTTCTTCTTTTCGCTTCTTAGCAGTGTTGAGTCTCTGTAGCATATCCTCTGTAAGAGGTTCTTGATATAGCTTGACTCGACAACCACTAATATAGTTGGGCAAGATATCACCTTCTAGTGTGGCCAATTGAACTGCACCACTAGTGGAAATTCTATTAATGATCATGGGTCCATATCCTCTTTTTTCCAATTTACGGGCATGTTGCTTTAATGTATAAACCAACAATAGGTCTCCCTCTTTCAAGCCTTTATCTTTGATTTGTGCATCAAAGTATGCCTTTTGCCATTTCTTTGCAGTATAGATGCCTGCCGCTGCTCGTAGCCTTGTCTCACCTAAGCATTCTAAATCAAAGATCCTTGAGGATAACTCGTGTCCATTCCAGTCATGCTCTTGTGCTACTTTTAAATTTGGGATTAGGAAGTCCAACGGTAGCATAGCATTTTGTCTGAAGACCATCTGAAATGGGGTGGCATTGAGTACCATTTTATAGGCAACTCGGTAGGCCCAAACAGCATGATGAAGTTGTTTGTCCCAATCAGAGCGTTTGTTATTTACTAGTTTTGTCAATACATTACATAGGATCTTGTTTGTGCTCTCAGCTTGTCCGTTAGCTTGTGGATGATAGGGGGCAGACTTCTTATGTATCACCAAGAATTCTTGGAGAAGATTTTTGATTACTTCATTCAAGAAGTGTGTGCCTCTATCACTTACTAACTCTATTGGTAATCCGTATCTCGTGAACACATTCTCAAATAAGAACTTTGCCGTTGTTTGAGCATCATTCTTCATTGTGGCTTTGACTTCTACCCACTTTGTAAGGTAGTCCGTGGCTACAATAATGTATTTTGCATGGGAGTTTCTAGCTGGGGGGTTAATAGGACCTACAAAGTCTATGCCCCACTTCGAGAATGCACGTCCTCCCATCATTGGCCTCAAAGGCATCTCATCTTTTCTAATTGGGTACTGGGCACGTTGGCATGTGTCACATTTCTTCACATAGGTATGTGCATCCATATGAAGAGTGGGCCACCAAAGTCCTGAGAATAGAATAGTCTTAATTACTCGATCAGGACCAAAATGTCCACCTGCGACACTGTTATGAGCAGTTTCTAAGACTTTCAAGTAGTCTGATTCGTGAACGCACAATCTTAAGTAACCATCTTTTCCTCTCCTATATAGGTTGTCTCCTATGAAGGCGTGGTCTTTAGCCTCTTGCTCCATGCTTCGTTTCCTTGTTAGACTAGCCTCCTTAGGTAAGGTTCCCGATCTCATGAATTCTACCAATGGAGCACTCCAGTCTAGAATTAATGACACGTGATAAAGGGTGGCATGCTCCACGGGGGGTCTCTCTTTGCACATTGGAGAATTCTTAATCCACTCATGAATTTCTTTGTCCACACTAGGCCAATACACTCCTAAGTGTTTCAGATTTTGCAATGTTCGTTGTTTAGAATAGTGACTTCCTAGCAACCCTTCATGGGCTTGTTGCAACCAACTACTATGTTCATCATCCTTGACACAACAAGCTAATAAACCCTCTGTATCTTGTTTGTACATATTGCCTACCAATATTTGATATTTTTGTGATTTTACAATCTCATCTTTGTTTGTTTTTACATTCTTATTTGCGGGTCCAAAGGTTAGAACTGGTACCAACTTATTTGCCCATTTAGGAACAACTTCTAGATTGAACAGATAAGCATCGGGCAATTCATCTGACACTCCTTGCGGTGACTCTCCTTAAGTGATGCGAGAAAGATGATCTGCCCTAAGGTGGGTCTTACCTTTCCTGACAACCACTTCAAAGTCATATTCCATTAGTAAGAGGAACCATCTTACTAGACGTCTTGTATTGCAAGGTTTATTGACCAAGTATAATAAAGCTTGATGATCAGTTAATAATTTGAACTTGTTGGCCAACAGATAGTGTCTAAACTTCTTCACAGCAAATACCATGCCTAAACCTTCTCTTTTGGTTGTGGTGTAGTTTCGTTCAGCAGCATTCAATTGCCTGCTAGCATATGCTATAGGAAAATCTAAATTCCCTTCACCAGTTGGTTGGGACAGCACACATCCTATTGCATAATTGGATGCATCCATGTGTACATGGAATGGCTTATTCCAATCAGGAGTGGTCAGTATTGGTGTTGTGCACAAGCGTCTCTTCAGCTCATTGAAGGACTTTTTGCATTCATCATTCCACTCAAAATTTGTCAACAAGGCATAAAGAGGTTTAGCTATGATTGCATACATGTGAATGAACCTACGGTAATATCCACAATGGCCCATGAAGGCTTGTACCTCTTTAACATTCCTTGGCCTCGGCAACTCCGCTATGGCTTTTACCTTGTCCTCATCTGTTGATATTCCGTTCTTAGAGACAATGTGACCTAAGATTTTACCTTGATGTACCATGAACACACACTTCTCTAGGTTCAGACACACTCGATATTCTCTACACTTGTTGAAGATCTGTCTGAGCTCAGGGATGTGGTATCTTTGCTCTTGGGAACAAGCACATAAATCATCCACATATACTTCTAGACTCTTTCGCAAGAACTCTTTGAAGACATGGCACATGAGCCGTTGAAAGGTTGCAGGTGCATTGGTGAGGCCAAATGGCATCACCCGAAATGCAAAGATCCCCCACTCTGTGGCAAAAGCTATTTTATGTTGATCTTCTGGGGCAATGGCTACTTGATTGTAACCTGAAAATCCATCAAGGAAGCTACAAAACTTCCTTGCTTGCAACACACTCCAATAAATTATCAGTGATTGGAAGCGGATAACTATCTCTTACTGTGGCAGCATTAAATTTTTTAAGGTTAATACATACACACAACTTTCCATTCTTCTTGGGTACCACAACAATGGGGGACACCCATTCTGTATGCTCAATCTCATAGATAAATCCAGATTCAATCAATCTATCAATTTCTTCTTTTATTTTGGCTGCATAAGTGTCATTATATGTGTAGGGCTTTTATTTGTTGGGCTTGGCATCAGCGGTCATGGGGATCATATGAGAGCAAATTTTTGGATCTACTCCCTTCAACTCTCTATAGTGCCATGCAAATACGTCCATGTATTCCCTTAATAACGCTACCAACTCTACTTCCTCTTCTTTACTTAGGTCATCTCCTATGTATGTACATCTCTCTTCGTTCTCTTCGATGGCGACTATGATTTTTTTGGTCTTTTCTTTGTTATCATATGCTTCTCCTGTTGTGGCCTCTCTCTTAGGCATTCGTACCAAATTTTTTCGGTCCTCAACTTTGTATTTTTTGAAATTTTCTGGTACTTCAAACAACGGTTCCTCCTTGTCCTATTTCACTATTTTTCTCTTCTTTTTCTTTTTACTACCTTCACTCCCATCCTTTGAATTTACCGTTTTGATGCTTGTGAGAGGTTCTTCTTCTTTTTGTGTAAATACTCCTATATCTTCTAGATAATGCTCCTCTGAAATAAAGCAACTATCCATCACAATGGACTCTAGATCATCATCATTCTTTTCTTCTTCTATGAAGTCATTAGAGTCACCTTCTTCTAGCAAGGGCTGACACATGAACATTGAAATATCATAACCCTCCTCATCACAATGAGGTGTCCATTGTTTTTCATTAACAGCAATGTCCATGGTAGCTAAGATTTCTGCCCAACCATGAGGCTCAAATTCCTCATCTGGAAATATCATCGGCGTATAGGCTAGGTCTCGAACTGGTCTATCTCCTTGAGAAGTTCCTTTTTCTCTTGCCTTTAAGCATTTTTCCTCTTCCTTTGCGACCTTGCACATCCACAAATGAGTATCTTCATGCATCCAGGATGTATCAAATGAACTTTTAGAATGCAGAGAGATTGAATCTTCTTGCTCCTTGTGGATAGGATTCCACTGTAGGGGTGGTACATCTCTGAAGGTGTAATCCTTCAAATTGACCTTGGTTGTGACCCTTAAGTGCTGCAAGTATAAGGAGTTGGTTCCCCAATCCTGTACTATTTGCATTTGTTGTAGGAAGGGTCTTCCTAGGATCATTTCGTAGAAATTATTTTTCTCAAAGTTACATATAGAAAATGTGTGTTCAAACTCTACATCACAGGTGGTTAGAGTTATCCCTTCGAGGAGTCCTAGAGGTCTTTCAAAATGACCGTCTGCCATTTGAAGCTTCATTCTAGTTGGTCTTAATGCGGGCTTGCCCCATCGCTTCCACAAGGAGGTGGTTGCAATAGCAACACCAGCACCTGAATCTATGATTGCTTTGGTTGTGTAACCTTGGTAGGTGATTGGAAGATAAGTATTACCTTCTTCACCCTCACACGTCCCCTATTTTGTCTAAAGGTATCTCTGGGACTTTTTGCTTAGAACCAGCTTCTGGCATATGGGAATCAAGTTCTCGAACCTGATCCTTCACATGATTCCATAACTCCGGTTTTACTTTGAGTAGCTCTTCTAAAGTGAGATGACATTGAACCTTAGTGTTCTTCACGACTTCAGTGTTTCTTGGAACCACCGAGTCTTCATTCCTGATCAATATTGTGGGAGCTCTGATCTGGAGAGATTCAGATTCCCATTGGCCTGTGAACTGTGGCAACTCTTGTAAAGAATTAGATTCAAAATCTAATCGTTCATCTTCTTGTTGCTCTGTTTTTTCTCCATAAATAGATGGAATGTCCTGTGGAAATTGATCATGAAGGTCATCAATCTCAAGAATAGGAGGAGGAACATCCTTCTCCTTGGCCCATTTCTCTTCTTGTATTTCCCGCAAGAACTTTTGAGTGTGTTGTTGAATTGAAAGAGGTTCCCCATCATCTATGGAGTCAGGAACATAGACTTTCTTTGGTGATGAGCTTTCTCTTTCAATAGTTAGTTGAGCCTGTGGAGAAGGTCTCTCTGTCACAGGGCATTGGGCTATGTATTGCTTAAATCTTCGTTCTGCATTTTTTACTGTCTCATTAGGAGCTTGTTTGAAATTATGTATTAAGGATGATGAATTGTGCTTGATCCCTCGCTTAGTGAATTCCCAAATAAGTTCTTGGAAGAATTGTTCAATATGTTCAAAGCAACTTGGATCCAAGGATTGAAACCAGGTCAAGGCTATTCCTGTAAGGGTTAGCCCAAAGGATTCATATTGCATGAAAAAGTCATCCACTTGCTCCGCTCGCAATACCTACTTGAATTCTGCAATGTGGTCATACGGCTCTCCTGTGCCATCGTAACGATTTCGCATACATTTGGCCAATTGGATTGGTCTTAGTATTTTGCCGGGCTCTGGGGTTTGACTTATGATGGGATAAGCTGATTTTACTAGGTGTATTCCAGCTCCTACATCTTGGGGTGGTTCTCCCCTAAATGTGGTTCTATTCAGATTTCCCATTCCCTGGCTAGTGTGGTTATGGGGTTTAATTCCTGGCATGGTGAATTGTTCATGTGGTCCATTGGGTATACTACCTTGGCTCGTTTGTCCTAACATCACATTTTCTGTTCTTTGTTGGATCTCAAATGGGTTTTGTGAGGTAGTTGCCTGATCTCGAGCTAACTCTCCTCTTTCATTAATCTGATCAAGGTTTTCGGTTACTACATATATGTGGTCCATCTTGTCCTTATAAACTCCACTTTCATACTTGACACCTGGTCTTGGAATTATTTCAGATTCTGTGGTGTTTATCATTCTTGCTACTGTCCTCTGTAGACCATCAAGGTAGATGGGTATTCCCTGCAAGTTGGTGGATATGTATTGAAGAGACATCCTATATTCCCTTTCCATTGTAGACATAAGGCCTTCCCTAGGTACGGGACTATGCATGTCTTCAGAAGCCAAGAGTCTCTCCCAGCTAAGTGACATTTTTTACTGTCTATGAACTCAGCACGTAGTGTTAACCCCTGAGTTGTGAGTCCCTGACTTGGTTGTGTAGTTGACCTTAGTTTCAAGTGATTTGGTACTTTATCTATCTCTTCCTAAGTGTCTACTTGATCTTAGGTTCATAAGCCTTGTCTACAAGTCTACAATTGTCCTTTGAACTGCTCAAAATCTTGTGGAACCCCTTGCTCCCTAGTCCAACCTAAGGGTCAACTTCAAAATACCCTGCCCAACTTGTCAAGAACGGAATCCAGAAGAGAACTCTAATTTATGCTACTCCACAGTGGCACCGAGATGGAGCATGCCTCTGGTGAAATTCTCGAAGATCCAAGAATACCCAGAAGGATCCACTCTAGCAAGGAAACGTGCACTTATAGAACAAAGCAAGGACTATGCTCTCATAGGAAAACAACTCTTTAAGTGAGGACGAGATAATCATTTACGAATGTGCATTCATGAAGATGAGTATCTTGTTGTTCTAGAGATGGCACATACAGGAACTGCAGGAGGACATTTCTCTACAAATAAAACTACAAAAATGATTCTCTTTGCAGGAATGTGGTGGCCAACTCTACATCAAGATGCAGCAACATATGTGCAACGATGTGATACTTGTCAAGGAACAAAATATCCCATTTGAAGAGATGAAATGCCGCTGAAACCCATGATGAGTGCCAGAGCCTTTACTAAATGGGGAATAGACTTCATAGGACCTATTAGCCCACAAGCTAAAGGATCTCATGCTGAATACATAGTTGTAGCCACACACTATTTGACCAAATGGGTTGAAGCCAAAGCAACCAAGAAAAATGATGCAAGAACTACAGCCAAGTTTCTCTTTGAGAACGTTTTCACTAGATTTGGACTGCCGATAGAAATTGTGAGTGATAGAGGCACGCATTTTGTGAATGAAGTAATAGAAGCCTTACTGAATGAATTCTTGGTAATTCATAAGAAATCAGCCCCATATCACCCACAGGCCAATGGCCAGAGCGAAAGTTCAAATAAAATCTTATGCACAGTTCTCACGAAAATTGTTAACAATGGAAGATCTGATTGGGATAAACAATTACATCATGCTTTATGGGCATTTCGAGTAGCCTACAAAACCGCCATAGGAACTACTCCTTTTAACTTAGTGTACGGACAGAATGCTATTTTGCCAATTGATTTCTTAATACGCACTCTCAGAGTAGCAACAACTTATGAGTGGACGGGACATGAACTATCAGCTCAATTGGATCAAATAGAAAAGTTACATGAAACTAGGTTACAAGCGGTAGCAGGGATTTATGCTGCAAAAAGACAACAGAAAGCATATTTTGATGCTCATATCAAAGATAAAAACTTGAATGAAGGAGATTTAGTTTTGGTATATACTCTGAAACAACATGCTAAGAAACTGCAAAAAAGGGGATATGGCCCGTTAATCATCACATATCCACAAGCGGAGCCATCAGTTTAGCAACCCTAGATGGAGAAGTATTACCAAACTATATAAGTAAATGTCGAGTGAAAAAATATCTAGAGCCATTGAATGAAGAGATAATGTCACGATTAATAATGGGTAAAAACAGGCGCATCGAGGAAGAAAGAATACGAGAAGAAGCTAGACAAGAAGCACTAGAGCGAATCAGAAAAAGAAAAGAGTGGATGAGAGAGAGAGATGAGAGATATCGAATAGGAGAGGAACTCGTCCCAATGGCTAATTTTAGAGCCACTGAAAACCTAGGTCAGCAAATGATGCAACCTTATTTGAATTTGGGTGCGGGAACGAAGGAGTACCACTTAGTGGATGCCCTCATTGATACAGGAGCTGCTATAAGTTGTATCAAATTTTCATTGACCCAGAAACTCAAGGAAGATTTACATCCATCTAAGGCACAACTGATAGGAATGGGAGGAACAGTTATTCAATGTATCGGAGAGATCACTTTACTTCTACATCTTGGAAACAACACAATGGAACAAAAACTCTTAGTATGTCATGACCAGGACTTATTAGAAGAGCTTGTGTTAGGCCAAGATTGGATATATGAATATGAAGTGACTATACAGTTGGCCCTAGGATACATCTCAGCCAAAATAGGACATCGCGAAGTATTCAGCATGCTAGATGAGCGACCAATAAAAGCCAAACGTATAGAACAGAGAACTCACTTAAATAAGCACAATGATGAATGTATGTTCACTCACACTATGGAAACCCCTTCATCGAATACTTCATGTGAGGACACAATGAATCTCGAGTGCACACAATCTTCTGATCCAGTAAATCTCATGATGAGTGGTCTAGCCAATAACAGCCTCAATGAGGAACCAAGCACTAGAGAGACAAGTCAGCAAGACCACTACGAATATGCACACATAAGGATATACCCTGTTCCTTACACTAGACAGGCTTGGATCAGAAAAGATCAAGTGACGGCATATCTTCAGCAATAGAATCCCTATCGACATCAGAAAGAACCACAGAACAAGCATGCAAATCACTTTCAACATCTAGGTCCACAAAGGATTGAGAAAGTATGGATTTCGAAGAAGGTGGTAGCTGCCCAGCCGGCCCAAACACAAATATGGATTCCCAAGTCATGTACTCAAATGACAATCATCAAAAAGAACGAGTCGAGGCACAAGGAGAATCAGTATGATCTAAAGGCAAAACAACAGAAGATAAACCGCTACAGGATAGAGCAGGAGTCTACATACGATTCAAACGTCATTCCAAGATTAAAAAAGCAGACAAAGCAGAATCACCACATGAGAAGCACCACATTCACCAGGAATGTTGGGAACACAATCTGTCCCAACAGAGTAAAGCAGATTTGGATGCCGAAAGGCAAGACAAGTTGTATGCATCTACCAAATAATTTGAGTTGCACACATTTGGAGTTACCAGAACCCAAAGTATGCATGATAGGGCCACATTACCAGGCCAAGCATTCACCACATTTTTCTTCTATTTCAGGATAGTGAAGCACATTTCCTCTCGGGAAATAGGAGAGCACTTGTACATAATCTAAGAAAATCATTCAAAAATTAAGAACCACTTCGGCTATGAACTAACTTTTCTGTTTTCTTTCAGACAAAAACAACATAAAAATATATAAAAGTATGAAAAATTCTAGGTATTACCTTTCTCACACCCATGGGGAAGGGACGACACTATTCACGCGGAGCATTGCCAATCTTATGAAAGACAAATGAAGAATGATTTTTATACCATCTTGCCACTAATTAATACTCTATATTGAGTGCAGATGGCATCTTCTAATTCCGAGGCTATGCAAGAAGAAGAGATCTAGCTTCTTCCCTTGGAATCAATAACTAAGGCAAGAGGGCATTGTTTTGTGGATGACCAACCAGTGTCTGAACTCATATTCATGGCAACCATCAAGATTATGGATAGGGATCACTACTTCCCTATCATGTCACAAGGTTTCAAAACTATCATACAAGGATTACCGCGCATGACGGATGTCTGGACTCAAGCTGGAATTGATGCATTCCTAAGGCTGCCTATCTATATGCCAGATTTCCAGAGATGTACACAAGTGATGAATACACTATAGTCCGCATCGAATAAGGCATCAGTCCCGAAAGCAAGGGTACTTGATAAAGTCGGTACCTGGAAAACAATTCAATGTACCCATGAGCTAATTAACAGAGCTTTTGGATGGAATCAAGAGGGACTCACAAATGTCAAAGATGAATGTCATGATCCGAAAAAGAGAACATTTTTGGAAATCAACAGAATGGATATTGAATACTTTGTTCGCTTAGTTCACCAGCATTTTTGCTTTCCAAGTATGCATAGATACACAACACCTCAAAAGATTGTTGTGCAATTACTCTCACATGCCATGAGACAAGTGGGAAATAAAGTAAACATGACTCCATATGTTCAAGACCACCTATTTGAGGCAAAAAAGAAGTGGGGTCAGAAAAAGTTTCTGAATGGTAGTTCGGCCTTGACCCTACTCATTTATGAGACACTTCACATGAAGAATTGCTTACGCTTGATGCCCACATCAACGGAGCTAGCGAAATATGCTAAGTCAGCAACTGTTCCAAAGAAAAAGAAAATAGCCATATCTATTGAAGAAGTGGGAACCAGTTCAAAGAAACCCATGAGGGGGACTAAGCAATTAAGAGAGGAAGAAGCTCAAGAAACACCACAATCAAAGAAGACCCATACACAACCAAAGATTTCTATGACCCAGCAGCCAATCACCAAGAGAGACCTCTCCGCAGCCTTGGAAGAAACGCATCAGTATATGCGGGGGCAAGTAAATTTGAACATTCAAGGCCACCATTACAGATAGGCAAGCTAAGAGAAAAAACACAAAGATAAAGAACGTACTCCAGAACAATCGGCCAGATACAAAGAATTAGGGTTAGAAGATTCGAGCTCTGATGAAGAATCCAATCCAGAGAAGGACACCTTAGACACTGATATACGGACTGAATTGAATCACAAAGAATGGACAGAAATAAATCAGGTGGAAGTCACACCTGACAATCAACAACAACAAACACATCACCAGGAAGTACCAGCTGAACAAGAACATTTGATTCAGTTAAATGATCATTCAAAGATAAGCATCAAGGAAGTACCAATAACTAATAAGGAGGTAGTGCCACCTATCAAAGAAGAAATACGAACTCCAGTGGACAAGGAATCAGGCCTACTACAAAATAAGGAGCCAACCGTGATTGAAGTGCCTGATGATACACCTCAAGGTAAGATTGATCACAAGGATGCTGAGCCCACGATCCAACTTCATATTAGGCAGCCCCATGATACGTGGCACAAGGGAAAGATGTGACAACAGGAGTAGAACCTAGTATCCCTACCACATGGTTAAATGTGGATGTTACTCAATTGAAACCTATTGTCAAGCAAATGATGGACACAGATGCGGATTACAACAAGGCCATGAGGGAAAAGAATCAGTTTCAAGTAATGAGTGAACAATTGTCTGCACAACTCATTCAGGCCCAACAAGAAATTTCGACCAAAGAAATGGAGATAATCGCAGTGAAGGAACAATGTAATACATTGATGAAACAGCATCAACAACTGCAAGCACAATTGATAGATTTACAAAGACAACATGAAGCTAGTGAAGTAGACAAGGAGAGAATGAAAACTCGAAGCAACTTGCTCGAAACACAACTAAAAGTATACATGGAGGAAAACGATAGCTTACGCAGCCGAAATAAAGAATTGATGAAGGCATTGTTGTATGACCAACCTATTGAAAAATAAGAGACTACAGCTATTGACCAGAAAGAATTAAGAGATCAGATTGAGAAGCATGCAGAATTGCTGAAGCAAGAGCAGGCCTTGAGAGACGAATGGCAACATAAGTATGCTCAAGAAACCACTGAGCTAAAAAAGCAGCTGAATACGGCCAATGGAAAACTCGCAGTATGTTACAGTGAAAATATGGATCAGGTAGCAGAGATTACTAATGAGTTACTTGCTACGAAAGAAGCACTCCGAGCAGCTATGCAAGAAGTTGAAGGAAGACTGCACGCCTTGCACAATTAGCAACTAAAGTAGAAGAGCAAGTACCAATCGGGACACCAGTAGAGCCAACACAAGAGAATCCTACTGACAAGGTAGAGGTACGTCCTCTATCTCCCCCGATTTATAATTCTCCAATAAAAGAGCAGATGGCAGACCCATGTGATGATCATCCCATGCCATACACTAGAGAAATAGGTCAGAAGGAATGGGCATTATTGGTGTCCCGGTTGACAGAGACTTTTGAAAATGAAGTGATCAAAGTCATGAAGGAGGCAAAAATAAAGGGCAAAGACTTGGAAACCATATTGAAGCCTTTCAACATTCCGTATGGATTATTGAAAGAGAAAACAAGGCAATATATAAAGAAGATTACATAGAAAAATCCAGACGAGCAGCTGAACTTCAAAAATGACACACTCACTTATACTCAAGAAGAATTTGAAGCTGCACAGCCTGTATGGAGAAGAATTTTTTTGGAGAAAAATCCTACATTGCGGGTGCACTGGCAAGCAGCACCATACTTATTACAGGTAAATCCTTCATTTTGCCCAACACCACGTTGTCGAGACGCCAGGGAATTTTTGGATATGCAAAAGAATGGTGCTATCAATAAACAGTGGCTGAATTATCCGCTACTTCCAAGCCCACCACATAATTATCTACCAACGGAAGATTACATGGTAAAAACAATAGAATTTTGGCTACACTGTTACGCAAGAGTCCCCGACTTAACAATCAAGATGACAAATAAAATCCTCAGCATGATTCTTACAGTTTTAAAGGTGTTCAAGCACGCGGCATATACATTTTTGAATTTCATTGGCATTAATCAAGGAACATATATTCTCATTTTTGACTTGTCTGTTATGCCTAGCCGACCCACAATAATGGCATATTATTCTTGGCTGATGTTTTTACCAAGTACATATATGCAAACATTCGAAGAAGCCTTTTTCACAGGGTTTTTTGAAATTGATTCAGAAATCTTTTTAAAGATGTCATCCAACTTGAATGCCAGATTAGTGGCATATGAGCTAAGCTCCTTCGCTGACCACAGACAGCCGCCACATGATGGCGTGAAAGCAGAACAATGGAAGCAACTTATGATACGTGAAGCTAATCTGCTTAATGAAACAGAGCAAAAAGTGTACCGAACATACTCTCGTCGACTTCCAAAGCCTGTCGGGGACAACAAAGTTCAGGAGGGGGGCAGTGTTGAGGGAGAGTCAAGCAAAAAGAAGAAAAGAAGAAGACAAAGAAAGAAGCTTCATTAAAAAGATCATATCTGAAGATACATCTCCGCAAGAAGCCCCACAGGGGCGCAACACCCAGCTCTGCATAGAGCCCCGCAGGGGCACATATCAAGGAAAAGCACGTAGGTGGAAGGAGGAACCAGGGACAGGAAAGTATCCATGAAGAAGTGCAAGAAGATATCCAGCGGTTTCGAAACCACAAGAAGGTCCTTCAACATCTGGGTCTTTGGAAGGTCCAGATCGAAGGCTGAAGGATCACATCCTCATACCCTCCACTGGTGGCGTGCATGGCAGTCCGACTTAACACAACAACCCAGAATTAAAGAGGTTATTGGTGAGCTAGACTACAAATATTAGGTAGTCAATCTCCATGGGTTGCGGGCGAGCAAAAGAAAAGAAGAGGCAACACGAATGCATCAGGCCCAGAGGATGTAAAAGAAGAATCAAGAAGAGGCCATCAAAATTGAACACCTTTTTAACAAACAGGCAGAACTGACCAAAAGATGCATGCAGACAACAAACTGAAGACAAGAAGTAAAGCCTGTCAAGGGACAACAGAGACAAAGAGGGGGACAGTGTTGCAAAGCAAAGAAGAGCACAAGGAAGAGAAAAAGACGGGCCCCAAAATTTTTTCGATTTGGACATCTTATTTTTGTATCATAATCATTTTGTAATATATTTTCCGATGTAAATGCCCTAGAGGAGTCCTCTAGATGCATCCCTATAGAAGATTAGTAGCTTATCCATGTAAATTAGTAGGACATTAGCCTTTTAGTGAATAAAGTGCCGGTCTCTTGTGTGAAAGGACCATTTTTAGGGCACATGTATATAATTCAATTTGTGACTCTTTGTAAAGACTTTTTGCCATTGTGAGAATCAAGAGCACAGAATTTCGAATTTGTGTCTTCTCCTCTCTGTATCATCTTCTTTGTGAGCTTGTATGCATGTGTGTTGCATGAAAAGAGTGTTAGGAAGTGTTGTCTATCCATGAAAGTGTTTGTTTGTTGTGGTTAAGGTGTGTGTGAAGTATAGGAAGTGCTGAAGTGTAGGAAGGTCATTCCCACGAGTCAGTATTTTGATCATAACTTGAAGTAGAAGCATCAAAATTGAGTGAAAATACCAATATTGGATGTGTCTTCTCAAGAGCTTCAAAATGCATATGCTATTTGCTATATTGGGAGTTCGGAGCTGAGAAAAAAGCTCAATTTATTGTTGGTAGCTGCTCTAAGTATCGTGACACCATAACTGACAGTTGAAGCTTGTTTGGAATAGTCTTTGCCTTGTTTGCACTCTTTGAGTAACTCATTGGCATTGATCATCATTTGAATGCATGTCCTCATACACTCGGCTAGGTTTTGATACTCATCAGATTGATAAATAAAGTGTGAATCCCCACTATATGCACTTGAGGGGGATTAAGGTATAGTCTCTTTCTCCGCAAGTCCCTAGGTTTGTCCTAAGGTACACAGTCTCGAACTCTCTTGAACAAAATGGAAATCGTCCCCACACATTGCTAAACTTGCGCTTTGACTTCCATTTGTATGTCGCATCTCCTTGTGGCCCTGACATTCCATTGAACCAATGAGAGTTTCCACGAACTCTTTCTATCAGTCCTATTGGTGGATCCTGAATGGGTATTTGATGTAGACAGCGTAATTCTATCGACGACTCGATTGGTGGTACTTCAGTAGGTAATCTTTCCATGTCTACTGCTGGTTGATTTCTCCCTGCTTGCAAACTAGTTCTTGTTGTATCAGCCATGATGCTAGTAGTAGTGTTTTTCTCTGAATCTGCTAGAAAAGGAGATCATATAACCATTGCAATGAAAACATGATGATACTTTGTCTCCTTTACAATACCAACATGATACGCATAGTGGTTAGGGAGTTAGTGAGTGAGGTGTTCCTTGTGTTTGTGAGTGTTGGTTAGTAGGTTAGTGATTTTCCGTAGATGCATACTCTGGATGGGCCATAAACATGATGATACTTTGTCTTCTTTACAATACCGACATGATACACATAGTGGTTAGGGAGTTAGTGAGTGAGGTGTTCCTTGTGTTTGTGAGTGTTGGTTAGTAGGTTAGTGATTTTCCCTAGATTCATACTCTAGATGGGCCATGTACTCAGAATGCATCTACTCTTTTGTAAACAAATTTACAAAGTCCGATCAGGGGGGTTTATTACAAGGTGTAATTCTCCAAACTTTCTACATGGGATTATAGCTTATGGTAGTGATGACTCGTAAAGGTTTCTGGAATAGATCTTCTTGGATTTGGGACTTTTTGGGTATCCATTTCTAGATAATCCTAGGTGTAATTTGAGGTGTTAATGTGGTGATTACAGATGTTCACCATGAATTGTGTGATGTGAGTGTCTGTGAGTGGTGATTCAAGCTTATGACCTTATGTGCAACTACTTGAGCTTGTAAGTAGGTCTTAGGCACCCACATTCGTCTTGCATTAGGATCAGCCTTCATCAACCACTTTCGGACCCAAATAGAGATGATCCATTTTGGTTGATTCCTAGAATGCTCCTTCATTGTTATCTTTGATTGATTAGTTTGTTTGGTGCATCATTGGGGTTTTGTCTCCTGAGTAGATGGTTGTTCACCCTTGCATATCCAGATCTGCTTCACTCCATGAGCTTTCCAACAAACTCAAAATCACAGCAAACGGATTTCGTATGAGAAAGTTATGCCAGTTCAGGGTTCTGGGGGTTAAAACAGGAAAATAGGACCTCTCAGGAAATGCTTCAAAACAGGCGATACACGATACTTATCAAGTATCACAATACTTGGAAGCAGACGATACACGATACTTGCCTTGCCATGATACACGATATCTCAACTAAACGATACACGACACTTGACACATTGGAAAAGTCATGATACTCAATATTTGGCTGACTGAAAAAATGCCACAATATTTGATACTTGAGCCCACACGATACACGATATTCGACCAACTAGACAGATCACGATACTCGATATCCAGCAAGTATCACGGAAGGACCCTCACGATATTCAATATTGCACAGGTATCGCCAAGAGGAATCCCATGATACACGATACACGATATTGGGTAGGTATCGCGAAAAAATCACGATACACGATACTTGGAAATCCCACGATATTCGATATTCATCAAGTATCGTTTTCAGATCTCTACAATACTCGATATGTGACCAATATCGCGAGAAATTTTTTGACGATACTCGATATCTACCAGGTATCGTGAAACCTCAACGATACTCGATATTGGTCAGGTATCACGATACTCGACCACAAGAGATCATGATATTCGGATATCGCGATACTCGACCGTGGGAGAACACGATACTTGGATTTTTTTGGAGTCCAAATTCAAAATTTTTTACAAATATGAGTACCTTGTGTCCTCCTTGTCACTCCTATCTGTCTGTAGATGCAAAATCTCCCTTCAAACCCGCGATATTGCACTCACGATACTTGGCGCAGGTTATGTCACGTCCGGGGTTGTTCACTCAATTTTTGGGTATATTGAGGTGTATTTCTTTCGCGTTTCAGCTCCGCACCCTCTCTAAGGCTCTTTCTCACAACCACAAGTAAAAAGCGAGGTGAATGTACTCTAAAAAATGGAAAAAACTGAGAAGATGAAGGAGAAGAAAAACTCAAAACCTGAACTGAAAATGGTGATTTTTTTACCTTCCAACGTCACTACTCTACGTCTTACCGTCACACGCTCGTCCTCCAAGCTCTCTCCCCGGCAACGGCGCGAAATTTGGTGGCACTCTAGCTTCCAAGTACCAACGTGAAGAGCTTCACCTCATAAATGTCAATCCGCGGAGATGTGAGGACTGGTATGAAGACCGTGATCAAGTGATGGCACAAGTGTGTGAGTGAAAGCACACAAGCATGCACACACATACACACATGCGCGCACAAGTTAAGAGCAAAGAGTGGAACAAAGGAAAGCTTCGATTACAAAAGAACTCTCTTACAAAGCTGAAATCTACAACAAGCTAACCCCAAAAATGAGCTCTCTAGCCCTTTTTATAGTTTTTGAGTGGTTTTGGCCCTGTCCGGACCTAGTGTCCGGCCTAGTTAAAAATTAGGTTCTAGGGCTTATTTGGGGGATCAAACGGAATCAAAAAATTATGAAAATTGGTAGTATGATACATCTAATACTCCTCAAGCTCAAGGACTCCTTGGCTTGAACAAAATGGAGTTGTAAAAATAGATAAAGGTATTTACAATGATTTTTAGTGATAAAAATCACTATTTTTATAGGGATTTCTTCTGAAAATTTGACATGTGATTCTTGGAGCCCCCTACTTGCTCCTTCTTCTTGTGTGTCCACTTCCTTGATGCGCTTCCATGCTTTTTCCGTGACCTTGAGCTTCAATAGTAGTAAATTTTCATCGGTTATAGTGAACGAAAAAAGGCATACAAACTCTACGACCCAAAGAGTCACTCAGTTATAGTAACCAAAGATTGCACATTTGATGAATACTCTAAGTATTCATCCCTTTTGGATCCTCCCATTTCGGCTTCAGAAGGGGATCACTCTAGTTTTGAACAGTCACACTATGTCGAGCATGCTCTCTTTGTACATGACTTTCCAGATCATGATACGGTTTTGGAGCAGGAGGAATCAGAGATATCATCTCAGCTTATACCTCAAATGGCTATACCTATCGTACCATCAAAGGCTTATATTTTCCCTCAGCTTCAGTTGGGCATTATCAATGACTAGACATTTTCCATTTCTATCTTTGAGAGTCCACTTACCTCGTCTACAAGAGCACTTTGAGCACGTACTTTTCCATTCATGAGGTCCAACATCTTTTCACTCAGCACAGGATATTCCTACACCTACCTGGATTCATCACTCAATTGGATCCTTTTCTGAGTCAGCTTCTTGGTTCAGAGGGGGCTTTCATGGTCCTATCGATACACAGCAGGACTTTGTACACTCCATGGAGGACTACAACATACAAATGTACTACCATGTGACTATGATTTTGTGCTTCATGCTTTATGTTTCACTCTTGCAAGACCTAGTTCTTGGCGATACACATCTCGTGGTGGATATTGTCAAAGCTTGGAGATTCCTATGTACCACATGGAGTCATCCTACCTATCTCGCATGGAGGTGATCTCGTCCGGTGAGATCTTGTTTGGTTCATGTACCTTGTTGGTGGCGTACCTCTGGAGCATCCACTTGATCCATCTGGTGGACATCTTATGGAGTACTTGGCGATCACACATGGTCGATACCACTTGAATGCTATGGATTCCTAGACGACGACTTCCTATGGTGCTCGTGCTGCTGTTGATACATTCTTGGTGGACCTCTCTCTCATATCCTAGCAGCCTCCATACTCTACAAAATGGAGCTGCAGAGGGGGTGTTGAGAATATGAGAGTTCATCTCCAATTTGTATCTTGGAGTCACTCTATTTCCATTATATGTCCATTTTATATTATATCCTTTGTATTTGGATACCTTGCCATTTGCTTGTACCGGTTGTATTCATTCTTGTTTCAAGCGAATTATCCCACATGAGATACACTTTTGAGAGCCCCAAATCTATATAATGAGAGCCTCTCCCCTCATTTGTACTTGGTTAGAAGCCCGAGGAGCCTGCTCCATGCTCTTGGCAAGCTCATTTTAAATCCACATGAGTTTACCCATTTCATGGTCTACTCATTTTGAGTCTCACAAACTCTTTCTTTCGTGAGTACACTCTTCTTTTCATTTTGCTTCCGTGTGTGTACTCTCAACAAAGGGCACTAGTTTCTAGTTAATTTTTATAAATTTTCAAAGCATTTTGTTCAATAGATGGAGAGAAATCTTAGTTTTTCTATCTTGGGGTCTATCTCTATGCATTCTTGAAAAATAGGAGGTACCATCGTTGAGTGTTTGATTCATTCCAAAAGCATATTTTGCTTATTCTTTGTACTCTTGTGCATTCTATACACTCAACCCTATGTGTATCACTCCTCTAAAAGGATTTTTCCTAATTATAATCACCCTGGTCGATATGAGCATTTGAAGTTGATTATCTCATCCAAAGATAGTAAGTTTTTTGAGCTAGTCAATGTGTAAACCTAACTATTTTGTATCGACTCTTTCTCCTTGATGCTCCAAAGTACATATTGTATTTTATTGCACTTATCACATGCCTATAAGGTCTATTTTAGTATCCATAAGCTAAAGGACTGATATTGTGCCGGTTGGCTAGACCAAACTTCGTCGCTTTGCAACTCACTTTTCTACCTCCTACAAGATTCCCCAAGTTCTTTCACTCCGGTAGCTTCTTCTTCTTCTTCACCCTCTGGTTTTTCTATTTGTTGAGAGAGAGTCCTCTTGTGTTGGTCGTCTTCCCAGTGTATGTGGCATGCTTCTCTTGATTGTCCCATTCTTTCTGTTGAGGTGTCAGGACCTTTTGTGTCAAAAAAGAACTCAACATCTGAGAGTTGTGTGGTTTGCAAGAAGGACACAAAGTCGATGTGCCCATCCCTTCGATGTCTCTAGTGGGGTCGGAGGGAGTAGCTAGTGACATTCCTCCAGGCTGAGGTTGAGGGATTCTAATAGTAAAGGGGGGCACCATTCCTTCTCCTCTTAGTGAGACTTCAGGGATCGTGACAACCTCTCTTGGATGGACACATGGGATCATGCCTCTCATTCTCTTCGACTGGTGGATGGAAGCTCAGTGACCTTTAAAAATGTGTAATTGAGACCAGGTCAGAGCGAGCTCGATAGGCACATCATATGATAGACACCTATATATAATATGAGTAATGGCAAAACACTTAGCCACAATTGTCTTCCTAGACCACCTCTTGTTAGCTTTATACAATTGTTGATGATCCACACATGAAGCTTGATGGTCAGCGACCTTGTTGTTGCAGAGCTAAGAAGAGCACAAGGCAGAGAAAAAGGCGGGCCCCAAAATTTTTCCAATTTGGACACCTTATTTTTGTATCATAATCATTTTGTAATATATTTTCCGATGTAAACGCACTAGAGGAGTCCTCTAGATGCATCCCCACAGAAGATTAGTAGCTTACCCATGTAAATTAGTAGGAAATTAGCCTTTTAGTGAATAAAGTGCCGGTCTATTGTGTGAAAGGACCATTTTTAGGGCACATGTATATAAGTCAATTTGCGACTCTTTGTAAAGACTTTTGGCCATTGTGAGAATCAAGAGCACAAAATTTCGAATTTTTGTCTTCTCCTCTCTGTATCATCTTCTTTGTGAGCTTGTATGCATGTGTGTTTCTTGAAAAGAGTGTTACGAAGTGTTGTCTATCCATGAAAGTGTTTGTTTGCTGTGGTTAAAATGTGTGTGAAGTGTAGGAAGTGCTGAAGCGTAGGAAGGTCATTCCCGCGACTCAGTATTTTGCACATAACTTGAAGTAGAAGCATTAGAATTGAGTGAAAATACCACCATTGGATGCGTCTTCTCGAGAGTCTTGAAATGCATATGCTATTTGCTATTTTCGGAGTTCAGAGCTGAGAGAAAAGCTCAGTTTACTGTTGGCTACTGCTCCAAGTATCGTGACACCATGACTCACAGTTGAAGCTTGTTTGGAATAGTCTTTGCCTTGTTTGCACTCTGTGGGAAACTCATTTGCATTGATCATCATTTGAATGCATGTCCTCATACATTCGGCTAGGTTTTGATACTCATCGGATTGATAAATAAAGCGTGAATCCCCACTATATGCACTTGAGGGGGATTGAGGTATAGTCTCTTTCTTTGCAAGTCCCTAGGTTTGTCCTTAGGTACACATGTTTTTGGCACCGTTGTCGGGGAATGTCGAATCAAACCCAGGCATTCGTGTGATGGTAAGTAGCTTTTAGCATTGAAGCGAGTAGAGGAGTTGTGAATTTCTCTTCTTTGGTAAGTCACATTCATCCGCACTTATTACTTCTCACTCTTGGAGTGTGTGTAGTGAGTTGTTAGTCTAGGGAAGTGAGTGGAGTGAGTAGAGTAGGAGGAGTAAGGGAGTAGGTTAGGAAGCTAATGTAGTTATTAATCTTAGCTTTGTTGAAGTCCTTGAAGTTAGGAGAAATTTTCAAAAGGTATAAAAAACAAAAAAATTGTCATTTTTCAAGTCACTTGTCTCTAGAACAAGTATCGTGAGAGCAATAGTGGGAAAAGCTTCCAAGGTGAGCACACTACTGATTCTTTGTGCATAACTCCTGTTGAAATCAAGATTTCAGAAAAAAATGACCTACGTCAAGTATCGTGAAGGCCATTCCGGGGTAGAGAAGGATTATTTTCTTAATCCAGGCTAAGAGGGGAGGGTAGATGCACTCTAAGAACATGTGTATGAACTCAAAATCTAAAAAACACTTGCAAAAAAATTGAAAAAGTGTCAAGTATCGTGTTCTCCCGCGGTTGAGGTATCGCGATACCTAGGTATCGTGAACTCCTGTGGTCGAGTATCGCGATACTTGCAAGTGGTCGAATATCGTGTATCGTTGAGAAATCCTCACGATACCCGCCACATATCGTGTATCGCGTATCGCGGAAATCTGATAGCAATACCTGTCAAGTATCATCTATCGTGAATTTTCAATCACGATACCTGTGACATATCGAGTATCATCAGAGTCCTTCCACGATACTTGTTGGATATCGAGTACCACTGGAAAATTCTCGCGATACTTGTCAAGTGCCGAGTATTGTGTTCACAGAAAACGATCTTTGTCTAGTATCGACTATCGTGGAGAATTCCCTTGTGGACTATCGGGTATCGTGTATCGTGAGTTCTAAACGCGATACTTATCTGATATCGCGTATCGCGGAGGTGGCTTTCCCAATACCTGACAAATATCGAGTATTGTCGGGAATTCTCTCGCGATACTTGTGGACTATCGTGTATCGTGGGGGGAAACCACCCCGATACCTGGCAAGTATCGAGTATCGTGAGACACAACAAGGTCAAGTATCATGTATCGAGTTCTTCAAGTATCGAGTATCGTGCCCAGTCAAGTGGTTGAATATCGTGTATCGTTTTGTTCACATGTCGAGTATCGTGGTACCCTTCTAGTGTGTCAGATATCGAGTATCGTGACATACTCTATTTGGGTGAAGTATCGAGTATCGTGGACTTTTTTGGGGTTAAGTATTGTGAGTTGTGGATTCACTATCAGTCCTATTCCAACCAATTTTTCTCTAGAAATTCTGACCCTCAATAAAGAATTTTAGGGGCTGGAGGTTGATTAAGGTTAATCAGAGCTTTTAAGTGAATGAACCTAAGGTCTAGGAGAACCCTAGGAAGCCGAAGAAGTGTAATCTCTTCAATGGGAAGTGTAGTCGAACCCAGTAGCCGCTCACATTATTTTGAAACCTCTAGTGAGTCATTGGAAGAAATTCCCATGGCTTCCGAGGATATGCACAACACTATACCAATGATTGGCATGATGTCAATTATTGAGGGAGAGTATCGGACATCTTTGGAATATGTAAACACCAACCAAAATGAGATACCTATCTACCTAGATGGTCTAAACCGATCCGTGGCCAGACTAAAGAAAGCTTCAGATGCTTACATAGTGCCTAGGCCAGTAGTTAAGTATGCAGGAGGATTTTATATGGACAAGAGAGACATCCAGTATGTTGTTATGGAACACCCTGAAAGTATCAACGAACAAGGGGAAGAAGATAATGTTCATAACCTTAATGCAGAGGGACATGAAGAACAAGTGACCACTCCTAGAGGGAGATCTACTGTTGTTAGGGTTTGGAGAGGAGACCTGGTTCCCCAAGATGACTCCTTAATGGATGTGTATTTGGTCAATGGAATGGAGCATCTCCTTAGAGCCCACTCTTCATTATGGGAAGTAGCCCCTAACCTAGTTACTATCTACGAATTACAAGATCCTGAATTTCCCACCATCATCACATATTTGGACAAAAACCATAGGAGGTACTGGCCTCTAACAGAGTTAGAAAGAGCAGGGTTAAAATATCAGAGCATTCCGGTGTTCCCTCTTAGGGATCAAGCTACTACTTCTCAGAACCCTCAAGGAACCTTTCAAGATAATTCATATCAACAGTCAGGACAAACACAACAAACACAAATCCCAGTTAGACCCCATGTGCAGTTTGCTATGCGTGCAAATAATCCGAACTATCGGCCTCAGCCACCTGTTGACCCAAGGAATAGAATGCGTGACCCAGATAGACCACCTGTGGTAAGAGGACCTAGTATACCGATAGGAAGACCAGTTTTCCCTATGATGCCTAGACCACTTGAGGCAGGAAGAAGATTAAGACCCATCCAAGTCGCCAAATGCATGAGAAACCATTATGATGGCTCTAGTGAACCTTACAATCATATAGCGGAATTCAAGCAAGTAATCAGAGCCGAACAAGTAGAAGATTTTTTGATCCAATATGAATCCTTTGGTCTAACTTTGACAAACACGGCTTTAGCTTGGTTCCAGCCATTAGACCCTAATAATTTTCAAAACATGGAACAAGTTTACCAAGAATTAATTGAAGAATTCACCAAATCTGGGATTAAAAATAACTCTTCCTCATTGATCCATAGTTTTAAGCAAGCTCCTACAGAATCAGTGAGATTGGCGACAAGAAGATTCAAGTAGTATGTGGATAGATGTCCAGTGGAAGAGAGACCCACTCAAAACAAGATGGTGTCATTGTTTTTGGAAGGGTTAGTGAATGGATCATTAAGATCTCTGGTATATCTGAAAAGAGTTCAAACTTTGCAAGAGTGTATGAAAGAATGTATTGATCTAGAGGACAACCTAGCAGAAGATCTGAAAATGCCTCAAGGTAGCGTAAAAAGTAAAGATTCAGTCAGCAGCGCATCAAACCCTAAGAACAATGTAGAGGAAATAGCCGACTTAGTAGCAAAGAAGTTGAACGTTCAAGGACAAAGGAACTACCCCAACAACCCAATGAGAGTGCCCATGCTTAGAAGATGTATGCATGGTGGAGGTGATCATCCCTCTCATTTGTGCGCGGGGAGTAGCCGCACCACCTGCTTATGCTTACAATAGACCACCTATTCCGGACCCTCTACAATATTGCAACATAGAACAAAAGTACACAAACCACAGTACAGAAAACTGTCCTTACAATCGGCAATCAAGACCAGTACAACTGCTCATGAGACCTTATGGATACCCTCTGACAGATCAAGGAGGAGAAGCCTTTAGATATCCTACATATCAGCAGCAGGCACCATTACCACGACCTTATGCTTACCAAAATTACACTCAACCACAACCGGTTTTAGGGCAACAACCACCCCATCCTCAAAATGTTGTCCCAATGAAAATAGCTCAACCTGAAGAGAACTTAGAGAGAGAGCAATAGTTCCAGCCACACCATTGACTAGTAATGAACCATATGACTCATCCTATGACCATAGTCAAGGAAACTATCCCAATTATGAGAGCTCTATGATAGAATATGGACAAATGTACGAACCATATACATATATGGCATGGAAGCACCAAATAATTCTTACGGATATGAGCAGGATTATGTGCCATTGATGTACACAGCTCCCAAAGCACCCATACCCTCAAGACCCATGAATAGACCGCCTATTTTCTCATTCTTCAGTTTTAAATTACTTCTGGAGCTAAACTATGTATGTTATTACCTCCGATACATATTTCCTCAGGTTGATCTGGCTGATCTCGCATCTGTGTTAAGTGATAAACACTAATTAAAGATCCTCCGGGTGCTGCATCATAAGCACATTGCAAGATATTTTAGTAAACGGCATGTTTTCCTGTAAAAATCCTTTCTCGGATTCGATGCTATTACTAATGTCAATACCGATTTCTCCATCAACAATAAGGCTCGATGTTTTAATGAAGTCAATAAGTCGACCTACTTGTCACTGCCGGTACTATGTATCATATATATATATATATATATATATATATATATATATATATATATATATATATATATATATATATATATATATATATATATATATATATATATATATATATATATATATATATATATATATATATATATGTGTGTGTGTGTGTGTGTGTGTGTGTGTGTGTATGTATCTATATATATATATATATATATATATATATATATATATATATATATATATATATATATATATATATATATATATATATATATATATATATATATATATATATATATACACACACACACATATATATATATATATATATATATATATATATATATATATATATATATACCATGTTATAGATGTGGAGGTGATCATTATATCAAAGAATGTACACTACCAAACCCACCACCACCACAGTGATTTTGGGAAGTATACTGTAGTGATTGTGGTAAAGAACACCTTTTCAGAGATTGCCCCAAAAATCCTAACAAAGTTAACTCGAACGTACAAATCAATGTGATAGAAGTGATAGAGTCGTCAGGGAGTGATAAGGAGTACACCATTGAAAGCAATAACAAGAGCTAAAGCTAGAGAGACACCAGAAAAAATTGGGGAGAATGACCAAAGTGACACAGAGGTGAATACACCCACACCTCAAAGAGTGGAAGACTCGGAAGAACCTGGAAAAAGTATCACAAGTAAACACAGAGATGGAAGAATCGTACAGATAGGATAAAGGAAAAGAAACTACGGCAACAGATGGAGAAGAAAAAATATGAACATGATCAAAAGGAAAAACAGAAACTTGAAGAAGAAGATAAAAAAAGAAAGTATAAAAAAGAAGAGGTAGGATCAGTTTTAGCAGACCCCATGCCGGAAGAGTTAGCCATGTGGATTCAGGCATACCAGGCACGAATCAGAGTAGGACCGACCATTGAACAACATGAAAAAGAATATCCTAGAGGTGACTTAGAGAAAGAAAGGTTGGAGATTTGCAAGAAATTAATCGAAGTAGCTCAACAGACCTTAGAAAAACCTATCTGTAGACTACCCAATTCACGAATTCCTGAAGAAGAATTCCAAGAGTGTGTCATCCCTAATGACCCCGAGAAAACCAAAGAAGGTGAGACACATGATGAAAAACACCGCGAGGATAAAAGGGAAGGATCCATTGTCCCCGAAGTAGATGGAGAATGGCCTAAAGACTTTTGGGCAAGAGTCCAAGAAGACAGATGGAAGAAAGTGGAAGGAATAGAACCACCCTTTGAAGAGCTAGAAGCAGAAGGAATTAGAACATTCGATATTTGAACTGAATTCAGAAGGATTATTACCCTTTGATCAAAGTGAAAAGGAAAATGATTGTATAAAGGCTTTGCCAAATTACACAGGAGAATACAAACATCATTCATTGTTATACTGCATTCCCTCAATAAGAAAAAAAGAACAGAACACATCAGTCCAACCATCGGACATCATACAACACCTCAGAAAGGTAAAAATCCCTTACACTCTGACATTGGAAGAATTGTTGAAGGTCAAACCACATTTGATGGAGAAATTAACCACTCAATTGGAGATCAAAACGGAAGAGAAGGAGATGCCTGATGAAGCAAACACAGTAAAAATCCCGGTCGATAAGGTTGAAGATTTCAGCGAAGGAGATGAAGGAAACACTTGTCTTCCAATTACCTATAGGGGTTACACCACTAAAGCCATCTTGGATTCTGGATCTGGAGTAGGAATTGCAACTAAAGAAATCTGGGAGAAATGGGGAAACCAGCTCTAAGACCAACATGCATGAAGATACAAATGGCAGACGGACACACAGAACGACCCTTGGGATTATTGGAACGAGTAATTTTTACCACTTGCGGAGTTGAATTCGAGCACACCTTAGCGATATGTCAATTTAAAAGGGCTAGCAATTATGAAATGACACTTGGAAGACCCTTCATGAAACAGCTAAAGTTAGTGCAAGATTGGGGAAAAGACGCAGCATACTTACAACATGAAGGAACCACAACAAGAATAAACCTCCACACATACACGTATCAAGATGTTCCCCCCTTGCAATGGAATCAGATTCATAAAGAGGAAAACAAGCAGTCAATTCACAGTATAGGTTCAAGTGATCAATCATGGATAAACGAAGACACTCATCTATGGATATGCCAAACTACGAAAAAGGAGGAGGATAGAAGGAAAGGATGGCAGCAAAGGTAGGGAACCGCTAGATCTGTACGAGATCCAGCTTACATGCCTCAAGTATTCCTCGATGAAGAATTCGAACCTCATGGTTGGATGGATATTTTAGCCACTCTCGATGTGTGTGTAAACGAAGAAGTGATAACCATGAATGAATGCATTCACGAGGAAGGCTATGATGTTAGTCTATATGTGGTAGTTCTTCAAGAGGCTGAAGAAGGGTAAGTAATTGAAAAAGAATGGAAGGAGGATTACGAGAGCATTGAAATGGAACATGAACATATGGAAACGGAAAATGGAACTCAAGGAGTAAGTGTCATACTTAATGAAATAAATCAAGAAAGGACATAGGAAGAAGAGCTTGGATTATATAAAGCAAAAAAGGATGAAGACAACAAGCCTCAAGACCAATTTGAAGTGCCTGCCCACTTCAAAAAATATGAAGTAGAAGAGAGGAAAATTGCTATTCAAATGCCGAAACGAGAAGCACAACCAGCAATAGCTTATGACAACAAAGAACAAACCAAGAAAATTATAGTAACCTTGGAGGAAGGAGAAGAAAGATGTACTTTTATAGGTCAAGATGTCTCAATGGAGGAAGAACAAGAGTTAATATGACTCATAAGGGAATATAGGGACGTCTTTGCCTGGACATATAAGGATTTGAAAGGAGTAGATCCTTCTATATGTGCCCATAGAATCCCTATGACATCTGAAGCCAAACCCTCAAAACAAAGACCTTACACATATAACGATGTTTACTCAGCGAAAATTAAGGAAGAGATAGACAAGTTGTTAGACGCTGAGATCGAACACACGGAATGGGTGTCACCTTTGGTGGTTGTACCGAAAAAGAATGGTAACTTAAGAGTATGCATTAACCTGAAAAAGGTAAATGCTACCACCATAAGAGATAGTTACCCCTTACCCATCACAGATCATCTTTTGGAAAGAGTGGCAGGGAAGGAAGTTTATAGTTTTTTGGACGGCTTTTCAGGGTATAATCAGGTAGCCATCGCTTCTGAGGACCAACATAAAATAGCCTTTGCAACTGAATGGGGAGTATACGCCTTTAGGGTTATGCCTTTTGGCCTAACCAATGCCCCAGCCACTTTCCAAAGATTGATGTGCCATGTATTCAAGTAGTTCCTGAGAAAGAATATGGAGGTGTACGTGGATGACTTATGCACCTATTCTGCTATACGATAAGAACATATCCCAGAACTATGAAAGATCTTTGCCAAATGTCGACAATATAGAGTATGCCTTAATCCAGAAAAGTGTGTCTTCATGGTTCGACAAGGAAATATATTAGGACATATTGTCTCTAAGAATGGAATCTCAACGGATGAAGACAAAATCAAAGTAATTCTGGATTTATCGAGACCAAAGACTGCTAAAGAAGTACAAGCATTTACGGGACATTGCGGATACTACCGAAGATTTATACATATGTATGCCATAATTGCTAGACCTCTTTACGAATTATTGTATCAATTTAATTGGACTGAAGAATGTGAAAAGGCCTTTAACGAATTAAAGAGTCGATTAAGTTCAGCCCCAATCCTTCGAGTACCTAATTGGAATAAACCATTTCACATTCACGTAGATGCTTCCAAGTTTGCCATTGGTTGCATCCTAGCTCAACCCGCAGATACAGGAAAGTTAGATCACCCTATAGCCTATGCCAGTAGACAATTGAATCAAGCAGAACGCAATTATACCACGAATGAAAGAGAAGGCCTAGGAATGGTGTACGGAGTGAAGAAGTTTTGACACTACTTATTGGCAAACAAATTCAAATTCTTCATTGATCATCAACCCCTACTGTACTTAGTCAATAAGCCTTGTAATACAGGACGACTAGTACGATGGTTTCTATTGCTGATGGAATTTGATTTTGAAGTAGTAGTCAAGAAAGGGAATACCCACATTAGAGCAGATCACCTATCAAGAATGACACATGGAGAACTACCCATAGGAGTACCAGATGATCTGCCTGACACATACCTTTTTAATCTCGAAGTATGTCCCCAATGGGCAGAAAAGTTGATCCCAATACTCACATATGGACCTAAACATGGGATCTCACCAACCCGAAGTCGAGATTTATGGAAGACTAAAAACCTTCATATCATTGTTGGAAGCCTATATCACCAAGACTCAAGTGGATTACTCATGAGATGCGTGGAAGAGGAGGAACAAGAAATGTGGCTTCAAAAAGCACATGTAAATCAATGGAAAACTTATTTAAATGCAAACGGAACATGGCAAACATTGAAGAGATTAGGCATATATTGGCCAACCATGCAAAGGGATACACATAACTATGTATCATCCTGCCACTCTTCTCAAGAACAGAATCCAGAAGAGAACTCTAATTTATGCTACTCCACCATAGCACCAAGATGGAGCATGCCTCTAGTGAAGTTCTTGAAGACCCAAGAATACCCAGAAGGAGTCACTCTAGCAAGGAAACGTGCACTTGTAGAACAAAGCAAGGACTATGCTCTCATAGGAAAACAACTCTTTAAGGGAGGACGAGATAATCATTTACGAATGTGCATTCATGAAGACGAGTATCTTGCTGTGCACATTTCTCTCCAGATAAAACTGCAAAAATGATTCTTTTTGGAGGAATGTGGTGCCCAACTCTACATCAAGATATAGCAACATATGTGCAACGATGTGATACATGTCAACGAACAAAATATCCAATTAGAAGAGATGAAATGCCATTAAAACCCATGATGAGCGCCAGAGATTTTACTAAATGGGGAATAGACTTCATAGGACCTATTAGCCCACCAGCTAAAGGATCTCATGCTGAGTACATAATTGTAGCCACAGACTATTTGACCAAATGGGTTGAAGCCAAAGCAACCAAGAAAAATGATGGAAGAACTATAGCCAAGTTTCTCTTTGAGAACGTTTTCACTAGATTTGGATGTCCGATAGAAATTGTGAGAGATAGAGGCACGCATTTTGTGAATGAAGTAATAGAAGCCTTACTGAATGAATTCTTGGTAATTCATAAGAAATCAGCCCCATATCACCCGCAAGCTAATGGACAGGCCGAAAGTTCAAATAAAATCTTGTGCACTATTCTCACTAAAATTGTTAACAATGGAAGATCTGATTGGGATAAACAATTACATCATGCTTTATGGGCATTCCGGGTAGCCTACAAAACAGCTATAGGAACTACTCCTTTTAACTTAGTGTACGGACAGAATGCTATTTTGCCAATTGATTTCTTAATACCCACTCTCAGAGTAGCAACAACTTACGAGTGGACTGGACATGAACTATTAGCTCAATTGGATCAAATAGAAAAGTTGCATGAAACCAGGTTACAAGCAGTAGTAGGGATTTATGCTGCAAAAAGACGACAAAAGGCATATTTTGATGCTCATATTAAAGATAAAAATTTGAAGGACGGAGATTTAGTTTTGGTATATACTCTGAAACAACATGCTAAGAAACTGCAAAAAAGAGGATATGGCCCGTTGATCATCAATCGCATATCCACCAGCGGAGCCATCAGTGTAGCAACCCTGGATGGAGATGTATTGTCAAACTATATCAGCGGATGTCGAGTGAAAAAATATCTAGAGCCATTGAATGAAGAGATAATGTCACGATTAATAATGGGTAAAAATAGGCGCATAGAGGAAGAAAGAATATGAGAAGAAGCTAGGCAAGAAGCACTAGAACAAATCAGGAAAAGAAAAGAGTGGATGAGAGAAAGAGATGAGAGATATCGACTAGGTAAGGAACTCATCCCAATGGCTAATTTTAGAGCCACTAAAAACCTAGGTCAGCAAATGACGCAACCTTATTTGAATTTGGGTGCTGGAACGAAAGAGTACCACTTGGTGGATGCTCTCATTTACACAGGAGCCACTGTAAGCTGTATCAAATTTTCATTGACCCAGAAACTCAAGGAAGAGTTACGTCCATCTAAGGCACAACTGATAGGAATGGGAGGAACAGTTACTCAATACGATTCACACTTCATTCCAAGATCCAAAAAGCAGACAAAGCAGAAGCACCACATTCACCAGGAATGTTGGGAACACAATCTGTCCCAACAGTATAAAGCATATTTGGATGCCAAAAGACAAGACAAGCTGTATACGTCTACCAAATAATTCACGTTGCACACATTTGGAGTTACTAGAACCCAAAGTATGCATGATAGGGCCACATTACAAGGCCAAGCATTCAGCACATTTTTTCTTCTATTTCAGGATAGTGAAGCACATTTCCCTCTCGGGAAATAGGAGAGCACTTGTACATAATCTAAGAAAATCACTAAAAAATTAATAACCGCTTCGGCTATGAACTAACTTTTCTATTTTTCTTTCAGACAAAAACATGAAAATATATAAAAATATGAAAAATTCCAGGTATTACCTTTCTCACACCCACGGGGGAAGGGAAGACACCATTCACGCGGAGAGTTGCCAATCTAATTGAAGGATAAATGAAGGATGATTCTTGATACCATCTTGCCACTAATTACTACTCTATATTGAGTGCAGATGGCATCTTCTAATTCCGAGGCTACGCAAGAAGAAGAGATCCAGCTTCTTCCCTTGGAATCAATAACGAAGGCAAGAGGTCATTGGTTTCTTGATGATCAACCAGTGTCCGAACTCATTTTCATGGCGACCATCAAGATCATGGATAGGGATCACTACTTCCCTATCATGTCACAAGATTGCAAGACTATCATACAAGGATTACCGCGCATGACGGATGTTTGGACACAAGCAGGAATTGATGCATTCCTAAGACTGCCTATCTATATGCCAGATTTCCAGAGATGTACGCAAGTGATGAATACACTTCAGTCTGCGTCGAATAAGGCATCAGTCCCGGAAGCAAGGGTACTTGACAAAGTTGGTACGTGGAAAACAATCCAATTCACTCATGAGCTAATTAACAAAGCTTTTGGATGGAACCAAGAGGGACTCACGAATGTCAAAGATGAATGTCATGATCCGAAAAAGAGAACATTTTTGGAACTCAGCAGAACGGATATTGAAGATGTTGTTCGCTTAGTTCACCAGCATTTTTGCTTTCCAAGTATGCATAGATACATAGCACCTCAAAAGATTGTTGTGCAACTACTCTCACACCCTATGAGACAAGTGGGAAATAAAGTAAACATGACTCCATATGTTCAAGATCGCCTATTTGAAGCAAAGAAAAAGTGGGGTCAGAAAAAGTTTCTGAATGGTAGTTCGGCCTTGACCCTACTCATTTATGAGGCACTTGACATGAAGAATTGCTTACGCTTGATGCCGACATCAACAGAGCTAGCTAAATATGCCAAGTCAGAGACTGTTCCAAACAAAAAGAAGACAGCCACATCTATTGAAGAAGTAGGAACCAGTTCAAAGAAACCCATGAGGGGGACTAAACACCTAAGAGAGGAAGAAGCTCAAGAGACACCACAATCAAAGAGAACACATATATTGCCAAAGATTCCGATGACACAACAACCAATTACGAAAAGAGACCTCTCTGTAGCCCCGGAAGAAACGCATCAGTATATGCGGGGGCAAGTAAATTTGAACATTCAAGGTCACCATTACAGACAGGCAAGCCAGGAAAAGAAACACAAAGCTAAACGACATACTTGAGAACAATCTGCCAGATACAAAAAACTAGGGTTAGAAGATTCGACCTCTGATGAAGAATCCAGCCCAGAGAAGGACACCTTAGACACTAATATACGAACTGAAATGAACAACGAAGAATGGGCATAAATAAATCAGGTTGAAGTCACACCTGACAATCAACAACAAAAAGCACAGCACCAGGAAGTACAAACTGAACCGGAACACTTGATTCAGTTAAATGATCACTCAAAGATAAGCATCAAGGAAGTTCTAATAACTGATAAAGATACAGTGCCACCTATCAAAGAAGAAATACAAACTCCAGTGGACGAGGACTCAGGCCTACAACAAAATAAGGAGCCAACCATGATTGAAGTGCCTGATGATACACCTCAAGGTAAGATTGACCACAAGGAGGCTGAACCAAGCATCCAAGTTCATATTAGGCAGCCCCATGATACTATGTTACACGTTGCACAAGGGAAAGACGTTACAACAGGAGAAGAACCTAGCATCCCTACCACATGGTTAAATGTGGATGTAACTCAATTAAAACCTGTTGTCAAGCAAATGATACAAACGGCCATGGACACGCAACAGCAAATGATGGACACAGATGCAAATTACGACAAGGCCATGCGAGAAAAGAATCAATTTCAAATCATGAGTGAACAATTGTCCGCACAGCTCATCCAGGCCCAACGAGAGATTTCAGCCAAAGGAAGGGAGATAACCTCCATTAAAGAGCAATATAACACCTTGATGAAACAGCATCATCAACTCCAGGCACAATTAACAGATTTACAAAGACAACTTGAAGCCAGCGAAGCCGACAAGGAGAGAATGAAAGTTAGAAGCAACTTGCTAAAAACACAATTAAAAGTATACATGGAAGAAAATGATAGTTTCCGTAGCAGAAATAAAGAATTGATGAAGGCATTACTCTATGACCAGCCTATAGAAAAACAAGAGACTTCTGATACTGACCAGAAAGAATTAAGAGATCAGATTCACGCCTTGCACAATTAGCAACTAAAGCAGAAGAGCAAGTACCAATCAGGACACCAGTAGAGCCAACACGAGAGAATCCTACTAACGAGGTAGAGGTACGTCCTCTATCTCCCCCGATTTATAATTCTCCAATAAAAGAGCAGATGGCGGACCCATGTGATGATCATCCCATGCCATACACTGCAGAAATAGGTCAGAAGGAACGGGAACTATTGGTGTCCCCATTGACAGAGCATTTTGAAAATGAAGTGATCAAAGTCATGAAGGAGGCAAAAATAAAGGGCAAAGACTTGGAAACCATATTGAAGCCTTTCAACATTCCGTATGGATTATTGAAAGAGAAAACAAGGCAATATATAAAGAAGATTACACAAAAACATCCAGACGAGCAGCTGCACTTCAAAAATGACACATTCACTTATACTCAAGAAGAATTTGAAGCTGCACAGCCTATATGGAGAAGAATTTTTTTGGAGAAAAATCCTACACTGCGGGTGCAAGCAGCACCATACTTATTACAGGTAAATCCTTCATTTTGCCCAACACCACGTCGCCACGAAGCAGGAGAATTTTTGGATATGCAAAAGAATGGTGTTATAAATAAACAATGGCTGAATTATCCGCTACTTCCAAGCCCACCCCATAATTATCTACCAACCGAAGATTACATGGTAAAAACAAACGAATTTTGGCTACACTGTTACGCCACAGTCCCCGATTTAACAATCAAAATGACAAATAAAATCCTTAGGATGATTCTTACAATTTTGAAGGTGTTCAAGCACACGGCGTATACATTTTTGAATTTCATTGGCATTAATCAGGGAACAGATATTCTCATTTTTTACTTATCTATTATGCCTAGCCGACCCACAATAATGGCTTATTATTCTAGGCTGATGTTCTTACCAAGTACATATATGCAAACATTCGAAGAAGCCTTTTTTACAAGGTTTTTTGAAATTGATTCAGAAATCTTTTTAAAGATGTCATCCAATTTGAATGCCAGACTGGTGGCATATGAGCTAAGCTTCTTCGTTGACCACAAACAACCACCACATGATGGTGTGAAAGCAGAACAGTGGAAGCAACTCATGATACGTGAAGCTAATCTGTTTAATGAAATAGAGAAAAAAGTATACAGAACATACTCCCGTCGACTTCCAAAGCCTAACGGGGACGACAGAGTTCAGGAAGGGGGCAGTGTTGAGGGAGAGTCCAGCAAAAAGAAGAAAAGAAGACGACAAAGAAAGAAGCATTACTAAAAAGATAATATTTTGAAGACATATTTATGCAAGAAGCCCTGCAGGGGTGCAACACCCATCTCTGCACAGAGCCCCGCAGGGGCACATATCAAGGAAAAGCACGTAGGTGGAAGGAGGAACCAGGGCCAGGAAAGTATCCATGAAGAAGTGCAAGAAGATATCTAGCGGTTCCGAAACCACAAGAAGGTCCTTCAACATCTGGGTCTTTGGAAGGTCCAGATTGAAGACTGAAGGACCACATCCTCATACCTTCCATTGGTGGCGTGCGTGGCAGCCCGACTTAACACAAGAACCCCGAATTAAAGAGGTTATTGGTGAGCTAGACTACGAACATCAGGTAGTCCATCTCCATGGGTTGTGGGCAAGCAAAAGAAAAGAACAGCAAACACGAATGCATTAGGCCCAGAGGATGTAAAAGAAGAATTAAGAAGAGGCCATCAAAACTGAACACATGTCTAACAAACAGGCAGAACTGACCAAGAGATGCATGCGGACAACAAGTGATAGACAAGAAGTAAAGCTTGTCAAGGGATGACAGAGACAAAGAGGGGGAGAGTGTTGCAGAGCGAAGAAGAGCACAAGGCAGAGAAAAAGACGGGCCCCAAAATTTTTTCAATTTGGACACCTTATTTTTGTATCATAATCATTTTGTAATATATTTTCCGATGTAAACGCACTAGAGGAGTCCACTAGATGCATCCCCACAGAAGATTAGTAGCTTACCCATGTAAATTAGTAGGAAATTAGCCTTTTAGTGAATAAAGTGCCGGTCTCTTGTGTGAAAGGACCATTTTTAGGGCACATGTATATAAGTCAATTTGCAACTCTTTGTAAAGACTTTTGGCCATTGTGAGAATCAAGAGCACAGAATTTCGAATTTGTGTCTTCTCCTCTCTGTATCATCTTCTTTGTGAGCTTGTATGCATGTGTGTTGCTTGAAAAGAGTGTTAGGAAGTGTTGTCTATCCATGAAAGTGTTTGTTTGCTGTGGTTAAGGTGTGTGTGAAGTGTAGGAAGTGCTGAAGTCTAGGAAGGTCATTCCCGTGACTCAGTATTTTGCTCATAACTTGAATTAGAAGCTTCAAAATTGAGTGAAAATACCATCATTGGATGCGCCTTCTAGAGAGCTTCAAAACGCATATGCTATTTGCTATATTCGGAGTTCAGAGCTGAAAGAAGAGCTCAATTTACTGTTGGCTGCTGCTCCAAGTATCGTGACACCATGACTGACAGTTGAAGCTTGTTTGGAATAGTCTTTGCCTTGTTTGCACTCTTTGGGAAACTCATTTGCATTGATCATCATTTGAATGCATGTCCTCATACACTCGGCTAGGTTTTGATACTCATCAGTTTCCATCTTGGATTCTGGATCTGGAGTAGGAATTGCAACTAAAGAAATCTGGGAGAAATGGGGAAAACCAGCTCTAAGACCAACACGCATGAAGTTACAAATGGCAGACGGACACACTGAACGACCCTTGGGATTATTGGAACGGGTAATTTTTACCACTTGCGGAGTTGAATTCGAGCACACCTTAACGATATGTCAATTTGAAAGGGCTAGCAATTATGAAATGATACTTGGAAGACCCTTCATGAGACAGCTAAAGGTAGTACAAGATTGGGGAAAAGATGCGGAATACTTACAACATGAAGGAACCACCACAAGAATAAATCTCCACACTTACACATATCAAGATGTTACCCCCTTGCAATGGAATCAGATTCATATAGAGGAAGATGAGCAGTCAATTCACAATATAGGTTCAAGTGATCAATCATGGATAAATGAAAACACTCATCTATGGATATTCCAAACTGCGCAAAAGGAGGAGGATAGAAGGAAAGGATGGCAGCAAAGCCAAGAAATCGCTAGATCTGTACAAGATCCAGCCTATATGCCTCAAATATTTCTAGATGAAGAATTCAAACCTCATGTTTGGATGGAGATTTTAGCCACTCTCGATGTATGTGTAAACGAAGAAGTGATAACTATGAATGAATGCATTGATGAGGAAGGATATGAAGTTATTCTATACGTGGTAATTCTTCAAGAGGCTGAAGAAGGAGAAGTAATTGAAAAGGAATGGAAAGAGGATTATGAGAGCATTGAAATGGATCAAGAGCAATCGGAAATAGAAAATGAAACTCAAGAAGTAAGTGTCATAGCTAATGAAATAAACCAAGAACCCACACAGGAAGAAGAGCTTGGATTAGATAGAGCAAAAAACGATGAAGACAACAAGCCTCAAGACCAATTTGAAGTGCCTGCCCACTTCAAAAAATATGAAGTAGAAGAGAGGAAAATTGCTATTCAAATGCCAAAACGAGAAGCACAGCCAGGAATAGCATATGACAATGAAGAGCAAACTAAGAAAATAGTAGTAACCTTGGAGGAAGGAGAAGAAAGATGTACTTTTATAGGTCAAGATGTCTCAATGGAGGAAGAACAAGAGCTGATACGACTCATTCGAGAATATAGGGATGTCTTTGCTTGGACCTATAAGGATTTGAAAGGAGTAGATCCTTCTATATGTGCCCATAGAATCCCTATGACATCTGAAGCTAAACCTTCCAAACAAAGACCTTACACATATAACGATGTTTACTCAGCAAAGATCAAAGAAGAAATAGATAAGCTGTTAGATGTTGGGTTCATTTATGAAATTGAACACACGGAATGGGTGTCACCTTTGGTAGTCGTGTCGAAAAAGAATGGTAAGTTAAGAGTATGCATTAACATGAAAAAAGTAAATGCTGCCACCATAAGGGATAGTTACCCATTACCCATCACGGATCATCTTTTGGAAAGAGTGGCAGGGAAGGAAGTTTATAGTTTTTTGGACGGCTTTTCAGGGTATAATCAGGTAGCCATCGCTCCTGAGGACCAACATAAAATAGCCTTTGCAACTGAATGGGGAGTTTACGTCTTTAGGGTTATGCCTTTTGGCTTAACCAATGCCCCAGCCACTTTCCAAAGATTGATGTGCCATGTATTCAAGGAGTTCCTGAGAAAGAGTATGTAGGTATACGTGGATGATTTATGCACTTATTCAGCTATGCGATCAGAACATATCTCTGAACTAGGAAAGATCTTTGCCAAATGTCGACAATATAGAGTATGTCTCAATCCAGAAAAGTGTGTTTTCATGGTTCGACAAGGAGAGATATTAGGACATATTGTCTCTAAGAATGGAATCTCAACGGATGAAGACAAAATCAAAGTAATTCTGGATTTATCGAGACCAAAGACTGCTAAAGAAGTACAAGCATTTATGGGACATTGCGGATACTACCGAAGATTTATACATATGTATGCCATAATTGCTAGACCTCTTTATGCATTATTGTCTCAGTTTAATGGGATAGATGAATGTGAAAAGGCCTTTAACAAATTAGAGAGTCGATTAAGTTCAGCCCCAATCCTTCGAGTACCTAATTGGAACAAACCATTTCATATTCACGTAGATGCTTCCAAGTTTGCCATTGGTTGCATCCTAGCTCAACCCGCAGATACAGGAAAGTTGGATCACCTTATAGCCTATGCCAGTAGACAATTGAATCAAGCAGAACACAATTATACCACGACTGAAAGAGAAGGTCTAGGAATGGTGTACGCAGTGAAGAAGTTTCGACACTACTTATTGGCAAACAAATTCAAATTCTTCATTGATCATCAAGCCCTACTGTACTTAGTCAATAAGCCTTGTAATACAGGACGACTAGTACGATGGTTTCTATTATTGATGGAATTTGATTTTGAAGTAGTTGTCAAGAAAGGGAATACCCACATTAGAGTAGATCACCTATCAAGAATGACACATGGAGAAGCACCCATAGGAGTACCAGATGATCTGCCTGATACATACCTAATTAACCTCGAAGTATGTCCCCAATGGGCAGAAAAGTTGATCCCAATACTCACATATGGACCTAAACATGGGATCACACCAAATCGAAACCAAGACCTATGGAAAACTAAAAACCTTCATATCATTGCCGGAAGCATATATCACCAAGACTCAAGTGGATTACTCATGAGATGCATGGAAGAGGAGGAACAAGAAATGTGGCTTCAAAAAGCACATGTAAATCAATGGAAAACTCATTTGAATGCAACTGGAACATGGCAAACATTAAAGAGATTAGGTATATATTGGCCAACCATGCAAAGGGATACACATAATTATGTATCAGCGTGCCCAACTTGTCAAGAACAGAATCCAGAAGAGAACTCTAATTTATGCTACTCCACAGTGGCACCGAGATGGAGCATGCCTCTGGTGAAATTCTTGAAGACCCAAGAATACCCAGAAGGATCCACTCTAGCAAGGAAACGTGCACTTATAGAACAAATCAAGGACTATGCTCTCATAGGAAAACAACTCTTTAAGCGAGGACGAGATAATCATTTACGAATGTGCATCCATGAAGATGAGTATCTTGTTGTTCTAGAGATGGCACATACAGGAACTGCAGGAGGACATTTCTCTGCAGATAAAACTGCAAAAATGATTCTCTTTGCAGGAATGTGGTGCCAACTCTACATCAAGATGCAGCAACATATGTGCAATGATGTGATACTTGTCAACGTACAAAATATCCCATTAGGAGAGATGAAATGCCACTGAAACCCATGATGAGTGCCAGAGCCTTTACTAAATGGGGAATAGATTTCAAAGGACCTATTAGCCCACCAGCTAAAGGATCTCATGCTGAGTACATTGTTGTAGCCACAGACTATTTGACCAAATGGGTTGAAGCCAAAGCAACCAAGAAAAATGATGCAAGAACTACAGCCAAGTTTCTCTTTGAGAACGTTTTCACTAGATTTGGACTGCTGATAGAAATTGTGAGTGATAGAGGCACGCATTTTGTGAATGAAGTAATAGAAGCCTTACTGAATGAATTCTTGGTAATTCATAAGAAATCAGCCCCATATCACCCACAGGCCAATGGCCAGGCCGAAAGTTCAAATAAAATCTTGTGCACAGTTCTCACGAAAATTGTTAACAATGGAAGATCTGATTGGGATAACAATTGCATCATGCTTTATGGGCATTCCGAGTAGCTTACAAGACCGCCATAGGAACTACTCCTTTTAACTTAGTGTACGGACAGAATGCTATTTTGCCAATTGATTTCTTAATACCCACTCTCAAAGTAGCAACAACTTATGAGTGGACGGGACATGAACTATCAACTCAATTGGATCAAATAGAAAAGTTACATGAAACTAAGTTACAAGCGGTAGCAGGGATTTATGCTGCAAAAAGACGACAGAAGGCATATTTTGATGCTCATATCAAAGATAAAAACTTGAAGGAAGGAGATTTAGTTTTGGTATATACTCTGAAACAACATGCAAAAAAACTGCAAAAAAGGGGATATGGCCCGTTAATCATCGCATATCCACAAGCGGAGCCATCAGTTTAGCAACCCTAGATGGAGAAGTATTACCAAACTATATAAGTGGATGTCGAGTGAAAAAATATCTAGAGCCATTGAATGAAGAGATAATGTCACGATTAATAATGGGTAAAAACAGGCGCATGGAGGAAGAAAGAATACGAGAAGAAGCTAGACAAGAAGCACTAGAGCGAATCAGAAAAAGAAAAGAGTGGATGAGAGAGAGAGATAAGAGATATCGACTAGGAGAGGAACTCGTCCCAATGGCTAATTTTAGAGCCACTAAAAACCTAGGTCAGCAAATGACGCAACCTTATTTGAATTTGGGTGCGGGAATGAAGCAGTACCACTTAGTGGATGCCCTCATTGATACAGGAGCTGCTATAAGCTGTATCAAATTTTCATTGATCCAGAAACTCAAGGAAGATTTACATCCATCTAAGGCACAACTGATAGGAATGGGAGGAACAGTTATTCAATGTATCGGAGAGATCACTTTACTTCTACATCATGGAAACAACACAATGGAACAAAAACTCTTAGTATGTCATGACCAAGACTTATTAGAAGAGCTTGTGTTAGGCCAAGATTGGATATATGAATATGAAGTGACTATACAGTTGGCCCTAGGATACATCTCAGCCAAGATAGGACATCGCGAAGTATTCAGCATGCTAGATGAGCGACCAATAAAAGCCAAACGTATAGAACAGAGAACTCACTTAAATAAGCACAATGATGAATGTATGTTCACTCACACTATGGAAACCCCTTCATCGAATACTTCATGTGAGGACACAACAAATCTCGAGTGCACACAATCTTCTGATCCAGTAAATCTCATGATGAGTGGTCTAGCCAATAACAGCCTCAGTGAGGAACCAAGCACCAGAGAGACAAGTCAGCAAGACCACTATGAATATGCACACATGTTGCGGAAATGTGGTATGCTTCCTTTACTCTGATACCACTCCTTGACGACGCGACGAAGGCTGAGCCTTGCGGAAACCGCCACGCCGAAGAAGAACTAAGCTAGAGTGATTCAGAACACCTCTGTAATCAATCAATAGCTTAGCGAAGTCTAGCGCTCAACATATAAGACTGCGCTCTAAATTCACTGGAAAAATTTCACCGAAATTTCACCGGACTGTCACTGAACTGACACCGTAATCATACCGGAATTGTGCCGGAATGAACTTCAATTCTGTTTATAATTACTTCAAGCGAACATACATGAAGTAAGGAAGTGACGCAAAAGCTTCCTTAACTTACTGAACTCTTTTTGAAGTTTAAGAAGAAACTCCACTAGTTCAGACGACCTTTTTCCGGTCAGACTTTGTACTATGTGTAGATGTCTTTTCCACCGAAAAACTTAATCAACTAAAAGTAGAGATGTCTAGCTACAAAATGAGCTATCTCTCACACAAAACTTCGCATTACTCTGCGAGATCTACTTCGTTCTTCTACTGGAAAAACACGTTTACAGTAAGAACTGTAACTGACCGAAAAAAACGTTTACTGAGAAAACGTTAACTGTTAACTAACTTTAAAAACATACTCTGTTTCTTCCGCATACAAACAGTACGCACAAACATCCACATGAACATGTGTTTTCTATTAGAGAAGATGTGTACAAGTGAGCTTGGCCTCTTCTTGCTCAAGCTACAGAAACTCTCTTATACTGAGTAGTTTCTTATTACCATCTCTCTCAGATGAATACCTGAAGTTTCAGGTTTCTGTTATTCATCTTTACATACGCGATCTCTGGCGTCTTCTTCTACATACGCGATCTCTGGCGTCTTCTTCATAACTAAAGTTCTCAGTTTCTCATTCTCTATATCTCTATATCTTCTTCTACATGTGCTCTTATTTATACTGCGCGCTCTTCTCACGCACGTTCTTGTTAGCACTTCCCTTCTATTATTCGTATGCACGTTCTCTCTATGTACAGTTTGATTCGGTGTAACGAACTCTGATCCTGAAAGATTCTATACTATACATAACGGTCGTGGATATGTTCCTCCACTAAGACTTTTGATTTTCTTTGATTCTGCTTCTCCTTTTTTTTTTTCTTTTTCTTTGCCTGTATGTCAAATTCGTGAGTGTTTCTTCAAGAGCTCCCCCTCAATCACTAATTTGACATTTTCCGGTCTTTCAAATATCTTTCTTTCTTTTATACCTACCATTTCTTTGAATCTGCTTGTCTTCGTTCCATCCAAACTCTTTGTTAACATATCTGCAATCTGATCCTTTGTCGGAGTGTATACAATTTCTAACTCCTTCTCCATTACCTTTTCCCTCAGGAAATGATATTGAATCTCTATGTGCTTTGTTCTTGCATGAAATACTGGGTTTTCTGCAAGATATAACGAACTCATATTATCTCCATGTATACTAGGTACACCTTGATCAATACCCATGCTTTTGAACAAGGTATGCATCCATATTATTTCTTTTGCTGCTTCTACAAGTCCTTTGTATTCGGCTTCTGTTGACGATAACGCTACTGTGTGTTGCTTCTTTGAACACCAGCTTACCAGCTTATCTCCTAGGTATATCATATACCCGTGTGTTGACCTTCTGTCATCTTGACTTCCAGCCCAGTCTGAGTCACTGTATGCTCTGAGCTTTATATCCGACGTAAAAGGATAATATAATCTTTCTTTTATAGTTCCTTTGACGTATCTAAGAACTCTTTGTCCTGTAATCCAATGTTGATCTGTTGGACAATGCATGAATTGTGAGAGAACTCCCACTTCATAACTAAGATCCGGTCTTGTTAGTGTAGCATAAATTAAACTTCCTACTAATGACTGATATTTCTTCATATCTTTAAACTCTGCTCCACTGTATCTACTGAGTTTATGATTTACTTCAAGCGGTGTTGAAGCTTCTCTGCAATTCTCCATATTAAACTTCTTTAGTAAGTTTAGGAGATACCTTTCTTGTGACACATATACACCATGATCTGTGTATGTGATTTCCATTCCTAGAAAGTATGACAACTTTCCTAGGTCACTGATCTTGAACTCTCTTTCGAGTAGTTTCTTTACTTCTGTAATCCCTTCATCTGATGTTCCTGTGATTATTAAGTCGTCTACATAAATACAAATGTAGATCATACCTTCTTCTGTTCGCTTTATGAGTAGACTTGCGTCTGCCTTCGAACTTTGGTATCCAAGTTCGTTTAGATATTTCACAAGTCTGTAATTCCAAGCTCTTGGAGCTTGCTTTAGTCCATAAAGTGCTTTTCTTAACTTACAGACAAAATTCGGGTATCCGGAACTTTCGAACCCTTCAGGTTGTTCCATGTACACTTCATCAGAAATGTATCCGTTCAGAAATGCGTTCTTTATATCTAGCTGACTTAGCTTCCATCCTTTAGATGCAGCTACAACAATTACTGTCCTTATGGTTGACATCCTTGCCACCGGACTAAACGTCTCATCATAATCTATGCCATGCTTCTGGGCATAGCCTTTGACCACCAGCCTTGCTTTGTATCTGGCTATCCTTCCATCTGCAAATTTCTTTACTTTGAAAACCCATTTTTTTCCGATTACTTTCTTACCATTTGGTTTCGGAACAAGTTCCCATGTCTTGTTCTCTTCCAGTGCGCTGATTTCTTCTTCCATTACTTCTTCCCATTGTTTCTTGCCTTTTGCTTCATCATAGCTCTGTGGTTCTTCATCATCTTTGACCATATATCCATAGTCTTTCTGAGTTATGTATGAGGTATCATATGAATACCTTTCTGGTTGTCTTCTAGTTCTGCTTGACCTTCTTGGTTCGTATTCTTCGTGTGTATCTAAATACACGTCTTCATCTTCGTTTCTCATACCTGATCCGTTCCTGGACGTACTTGCCTGCATATGATTTTCATCTCTGTTTACCTGAACAATTGATTTCCCTTTCTCTCTCCTTCTTACCTCTTCTTCAATTTCTTCAGTCGTATGACTTTGATCTACATACCAGCCCTTTTGTTCATCAAAAGTAACATCTCTAGAAACAATAAACTATTTCTTTAGAGGACTCCATAACCTATAACCCATCTGTTTTTCATGGTATCCGACGAACACATATTTCTCTGCTTTCGGTTCAAGCTTATGTCTGAGTTGAGACGGTACATAAGCATACGCTACTGATCCAAACACTTTGCACTGATCAAGTGTTGGCTTCTTTCCCCACCAAGCTTCATAAGGGGTCATTCCTTCCAATGTTGTACATGGTAATCTGTTTACCAAGTATGTAGCTGTGTTTACAGCTTCAGCCCAAGATAATTTGGACAATCTTTTTCGTTTAGCATAGCTCGTGCGAACTCGACTAGAACTCGGTTCCTTCTTTCTGCTACTCCATTTTGTTGTGGTGTATATCTGCAGGTTATTTCTCTTTTAATACCTGCATTCCAAAGATAGTCATTGAATTCTTGGGAGAAGTATTCTCCCCCTCCATCAGACCTCAGTCTTTTAAGTTTTCGTCCGGTAAGTCTTTCAGCATATGCATGAAAATGCCTGAAAGCTCCAAACACTTCTGATTTCTCTTTCAAAACATAAAGAGTTATCCACCTTGTTGCATCATCAATGAATAAAACATAGTACCTTGATCCGCTAATTGATCCTTCTTTCGTTGGCCCCCACACATCTGTATGGATAAGCTCGAGTACTTCATCATGTTTGAATCGTTTCTTCTGGAAAGGTAACCTGTGGGCTTTTCCCAACTGACATGCTTCACACTTATGAATCATATGTTGATTCTGTATATTCGGTAATCCCAGTACAGACTGGTTTGCGATCATAGCTTTGATTCCTTTTTCATTGAAATGACCCAATCTCTTATGCCATAAATCAAGTTCTGTAATAACCTTCTCACCATGTGTGAGTAACGCTTGGCCGATGTTCCCTTGTACTCTTAAGGTAAAGAGTCTTCCTTCTTTCTTTCTAGAGACGATCTGATTGTATCCATTCTCGGGATCTTCTACAAATACACCTTTATTTGTAAATCTGACCTGAAAACCTTTCTCAACTATCTGTCCCACGCTAATTAAATTTTTCGGTATTGTTGGAACATACAAAACATTGGTTAGCAAATCTGCTCCACTCTTGCATTTCACTTTTCCAATTGAGTGTACGCTATGTCTCGTATTGTCACCTGTTTGAACAGTGTGACTAGAACTACCTTTTTCTAGTTCTGACATCAATTCTATATTTCCTGACAAATGATTAGAGCATCCAGAATCAATGTAAAATACCTTTAGGTCTTCGTTTTCTGATGTGCTGATAGAGTTCATCATCAACGATGTATGACTTTCATTCTGCGTGTCGTTTGCGTAGTTGTTGTAGGTGGTGTTGTAGGATTGATTCTGTCCCCAACTTCTTACTCCACCTCTACCATAGCCTCCTCTTTGATTTTGTCTTCCTCTTTCATATCTTCTGCTTCTGCCTCTGCTATTACTGTTTTGATTTTGATTTGATCCTTGTTGATTGTGCCAACAGTCATGAGCCAGATGATTACTTAATCCACAAATCCAGCAAGCTTTCTTGTTGGTATTCTGGCTACTTCTTCCTCTTCCAAAACCTCTTACTCTTCCTCTGCCAGTGCCTTTACCTCTTGCGTAATAGGCCTGAGAACTCGACTCTTCTTCGTCTTTTGACTTACCTTTTTCTTTCTTTTTGTTCTTCATATACATTGCAGAGCTTTGTCCTTTATCTGCATCTCCTTTCAGGTCTTGCTCATATGTGAGCATCAAACCAAGCAACTGATTTAAATCTGGCACAAAATGATTTAAAGAAAGTTCAGTTGATAGTACGAAGGGTTTCCACCTTTCATCTCCTCTCAACCCTGTGAGCACTTGCACTATCAATCTATGATCTTCGACTTCTTCATTTATGGATCCAAGACTATCTGCTAGATCCTTCATTTTAGTGACATAGTCACTTATGCTTTGACTCGACTTCTTTTTGAATGTCGTAAATTTGGACCATAAACTAGCCTTCCTGGCTTTCGTAGTATTTTGGAAATGATCTTCCAATGCACTCCATATGTCCTCTGCTTTCTCTAGACCTCTAATATGCGGTAGTAGATGATCTGTTACGGTATTATAGATGTAGGCTCTTGCCGTTGCATCTTTCTTCTGCCATAGCTTCAAGGCTTCTAATTCTTCTTTTTCCGGTTGACTATCATCTTCAAAAGTCGGCTTCTTTTCTTCTCCGGTCATGTACATCATTAAGTCCTTACTCATAAGTAAGGCTTCCATGTGCATTACCCATGCGGGATAATTATCTCTGTCCAACTTATCAATAGTAACGTGGTCTGCCATGATCTTCTTGTTTCTGTTACTTTCGGTGAGCTTTTGAGAATCTTTCTGCTCTTCAGAATCTTTCTCGTTCTGGTTCTAGTCGTTGTGGTTAACCGGCTCTTGTTTGTGAATACTCTGGGCTCTGATTAGATATGCCTAGCTCTGATACCACTGTTGCGGAAATGTGGTATGCTTACTTTACTCTGATACCACTCCTTGACGACGCGACGAAGGCTGAGCCTTGCGGAAACCGCCACGCCGAAGAAGAACTAAGCTAGAGTGATTCAGAACACCTCTGTAATCAATCAATAGCTTAGCGAAGTCTAGCGCTCAACATATAAGACTATGCTCTAAATTCACAGGAAAAATTTCACCGAAATTTCACCGGACTGTCACTGAACTGACACCGTAATCATACCGGAATTGTGCCGGAATGAACTTCAATTCTGTTTATAATTACTTCAAGCGAACATACATGAAGTAAGGAAGTGACGCAAAAGCTTCCTTAACTTACTGAACTCTTTCTGAAGTTTAAGAAGAAACTCCACTAGTTCAGACGACCTTTTTCCGGTCAGACTTTGTACTATGTGTAGATGTCTTTTCCATCGAAAAACTTAATCAACTAAAAGTAGAGATGTCTAGCTACAGAATGAGCTATCTCTCACACAAAACTTCGCATTACTCTGCGAGATCTACTTCGTTCTTCTACTGGAAAAACACGTTTACAGTAAGAACTGTAACTGACCGAAAAAAACGTTTACTGAGAAAACGTTAACTGTTAACTAACTTTAAAAACATACTCTGTTTCTTCCGCATACAAACAGTACGCACAAACATCCACATGAACATGTGTTTTCTATTAGAGAAGATGTGTACAAGTGAGCTTGGCCTCTTCTTGCTCAAGCTACAGAAACTCTCTTATACTGAGTAGTTTCTTATTACCATCTCTCTCAAATGAATACCTGAAGTTTCAGGTTTCTGTTATTCATCTTTACATACGCGATCTCTGGCGTCTTCTTCATAACTAAAGTTCTCAGTTTCTCATTCTCTATATCTCTATATCTTCTTCTACATGTGCTCTTATTTATACTGCGCGCTCTTCTCACGCACGTTCTTGTTAGCACTTCCCTTCTATTATTCGTATGCACGTTCTCTCTATGTACAGTTTGATTCGGTGTAACAAACTCTGATCCTGAAAGATTCTGTATTGTACATAATGGTCGTGGATATGTTCCTCCACTAAGACTTTTGATTTTCTTTGATTCTGCTTCTCCTTTTTTTTTTTCTTTTTCTTTGCCTGTACGTCAAATTCGTGAGTGTTTCTTCATCAACACATAAGGATATACCCCGTTCCTTACACTAGACAGGCTTGGATCAGAAAAGATCAAGTGATGGTATATCTTCAGCAACAGAATCCCTATCGACATCAGAAAGAACCACAGAACAAGCATGCAAATCACTTTCAACATCTAGGTCCACAAAGGATTGAGAAAGTATGGATTCCGAAGAAGGTGGTAGCTGCCCAGCCGGCCCGCACACAAATATGGATTCCCAAGTCATGTACTCAAATGACAATCATCAAAAAGAACGAGTCGAGGCACAAGGAGAATCAGTATGATCTAAAGGCAAAACAACAGAAGATAAACCGCTACATGATAGAGCAGGAGTCTACATACGATTCAAACGTCATTCCAAGATTCAAAAAGCAGACAAAGCAGAATCACCACATGAGAAGCACCACATTCACCAGGAATGTTGGGAACACAATCTGTCCCAACAAAGTAAAGCAGATTTGGATGCCAAAAGGCAAGACAAGTTGTATGCATCTACCAAATAATTCGAGTTGCACACATTTGGAGTTACCAGAACCCAAAGTATGCATGATAGGGCCACATTACCAGGCCAAGCATTCGCACATTTTTCTTCTATTTCAGGATAGTGAAGCACATTTCCTCTCGGGAAATAGGAGAGCACTTGTACATAATCTAAGAAAATCACTCGAAAATTAATAACCGCTTCGGCTATGAACTAACTTTTCTATTTTTCTTTCAGACAAAAACATGAAAATATATAAAAGTATGAAAAATTTTAGGTATTACCTTTCTCACACCCACGGGGAAGGGACGACACTATTCACGCGGAGCATTGCCAATCTTATGAAAGACAAATGAAGAATGATTTTTTATACCATCTTTCCACTAATTAATACTCTATATTGATTGCAGATGGCATCTTCTAATTCCAAGGCTATGCAAGAAGAAGAGATCCAGCTTCTTCCCTTGGAATCAATAACTAAGGCAAGAGGGCATTGGTTTCTGGATGACCAACCAGTGTCTGAACTCATATTCATGGCAACCATCAAGATTATGGATAGGGATCACTACTTCCCTATCATGTCACAAGGTTTCAAAACTATCATACGAGGATTACCGCGCATGACGGATGTCTGGACTCAAGCAGGAATTGATGCATTCCTAAGACTGCCTATCTATATGCCAGATTTCCAGAGATGTACACAAGTGATGAATACACCACAGTCCGCATCGAATAAGGCATCAGTCCCGGAAGCAAGGGTACTTGATAAAGTCGGTACCTGTAAAACAATTCAATGTACCCATGAGCTAATTAACAGAGCTTTTGGATGGAATCAAGAGGGACTCACAAATGTCAAAGATGAATGTCATGATCCGAAAAAGAGAAAATTTTTGGAAATCAACAGAATGGATATTGAATACTCTGTTCGCTTAGTTCACCAGCATTTTGCTTTCCAAGTATGCATAGATACACAACACCTCAAAAGATTGTTGTGCAATTACTCTCACATGCTATGAGACAAGTGGGAAATAAAGTAAACATGACTCCATATGTTCAAGACCACCTATTTGAGGCAAAAAAGAAGTGGGGTCAGAAAAAGTTTCTGAATGGTAGTTTGGCCTTGACCCTACTCATTTATGAGGCACTTGACATCAAGAATTGCTTACGCTTGATGCCAACATCAACGGAGCTAGCGAAATATGCTAAGTCAGCAACTGTTCCAAAGAAAAAGAAACAGCCATATCTATTGAAGAAGTAGGAATCAGTTCAAAGAAACCCATGAGGGGGACTAAGCAACTAAGAGAGGAAGAAGCTCAAGAAACACCACAATCAAAGAGGACCCATACACTACCAAAGATTTCTATGACGCAGCAGCCAATCACCAACAGAGACCTCTCCACAGCCTTGGAAGAAACGCATCAGTATATGCGGGGGCAAGTAAATTTGAACATTCAAGGTCACCATTACAGATAGGAAAGCTAGGAGAAAAAACACAAAGATAAAGAACGAACTCCAGAACAATCGGCCAGATACAAAGAATTAGGGTTAGAAGATTCGAGCTCTGATGAAGAATCCAGTCCAGAGAAGGACACCTTAGACACTGATATACGGACTGAATTGAATCACGAAGAATGGATAGAAATAAATCAGGTGGAAGTCACACCTGACAATCAACAACAACAAACACAGCACGAGGAAGTACCAGCTGAACAAGAACATTTGATTCAGTTAAATGATCATTCAAAGATAAGCATCAAAGAAGTACCAATAACTAATAAAGAGGTAGTGCCACCTATCAAAGAAGAAATACAAACTCCAGTGGACAAGGAATCAGGCCTACTACAAAATAAGGAGCCAACCGTGATTGAAGTGCCTAATGATACACCTCAAGGTAAGATTGACCACAAGGAGGCTGAGCCCAAGATCCAACTTCATATTAGGCAGCCCCATGATACTACGTTACACGTGGCACAAGGGAAAGATGTGACAACAGGAGCAGAACCTAGTATCCCTACCACATGGTTAAATGTGGATGTTACTCAATTGAAACCTGTTGTCAAGCAACTGATACAAACGGCCATGGACACGCAACAGCAAATGATGGACACAGATGCGGATTATGACAAGGCCATGAGGGAAAAGAATGAGTTTCAAGTAATGAGTGAACAATTGTCTGCACAACTCATTCAGGCCCAACAAGAAATTTCGACCAAAGAAATGGAGATAATCGCAGTGAAGGAACAATTTAATACATTGATGAAACAGCATCAGCAACTCCAAGCACAATTGATAGATTTACAAAGACAACATGAAGCTAGTGAAGTGGACAAGGAGAGAATGAAAGCTCGAAGCAACTTGCTCGAAACACAACTAAAAGTATACATGGAGGAAAACGATAGCTTACGCAGCCGAAATAAAGAATTGATGAAGGCATTGCTATATGACCAACCTATTGAAAAACAAGAGACTACAGCTATTGACCAGAAAGAATTAAGAGATCAAATTGAGAAGTATGCAGAATTGCTGAAGCAAGAGTAGGCCTTGAGAGACGAATGGCAACGTAAGTATGCTCAAGAAACCACTGAGCTAAAAAAGCAGTTGAATACGGCCAATGGAAAACTCGCAGTATGTTACAGTGAAAATATGGATCAGGTAGCAGAGATTGCTAATGAGTTACTTTCTACGAAAGAAGCACTCCGAGCAGCTATGCAAGAAGTTGAAGGAAGACTGCACGCCTTGCACAATTAGCAACTAAAGCAGAAGAGCAAGTACCAATCGGGACACCAGTAGAGCCAACACGAGAGAATCCTACTTACGAGGTAGAGGTACGTCCTCTATCTCCCCCGATTTATAATTCTCCAATAAAAGAGCAGATGGCAGACCCATGTGATGATCATCCCATGCCATACACTGCAGAAATAGGTCAGAAGGAACGGGCATTATTGGTGTCCCGGTTGACAGAGACTTTTGAAAATGAAGTGATCAAAGTCATGAAGGAGGCAAAAATAAAGGGCAAAGACTTGGAAACCATATTGAAGCCTTTCAACATTTCGTATGGATTATTGAAAGAGAAAACCAGGCAATATATAAAGAAGATTACACAGAAAAATCCAGACGAGCAGCTGAACTTCAAAAATGACACACTCACTTATACTCAAGAAGAATTTGAAGCTGCACAGCCTGTATGGAGAAGAATTTTTTTGGAGAAAAATCCTACATTGCGAGTGCATTGGCAAGCAGCACCATACTTATTACAGGTAAATCCTTCATTTTGCCCAACACCACGTCGTCGAGACGCCAGGGAATTTTTGGATATGCAAAAGAATGGTGCTATCAATAAACAGTGGCTGAACTATCCGCTACTTCCAAGCCCACCACATAATTATCTACCAACGGAAGATTACATGGTAAAAACAAACGAATTTTGGCTACACTGTTACGCAACAGTCCCCGACTTAACAATCAAGATGAAAAATAAAATCCTCAGCATGATTCTTACAGTTTTAAAGGTGTTCAAGCACGCGGCATATACATTTTTGAATTTCATTGGCATTAATCAGGGAACAGATATTCTCATTTTTTACTTGTCTCTTATGCCTAGCCGACCCACAATAATGGCATATTATTCTCGGCTGATGTTTTTACCAAGTACATATATGCAAACATTCGAAGAAGCCTTTTTCACAAGGTTTTTTGAAATTGATTCAGAAATCTTTTTAAAGATGTCATCCAACTTGAATGCCAGATTAGTGGCATATGAGCTAAGCTCCTTCGCTGACCACAGACAGCCGCCACATGATGGCGTGAAAGCAGAACAATGGAAGCAACTTATGATACGTGAAGCTAATCTGCTTAATGAAACAGAGCAAAAAGTGTACCGAACATACTCTCGTCGACTTCCAAAGCCTGTCGAGGATGACAAAGTTCAGGAGGGGGGCAGTGTTGAGGGAGAGTCAAGCAAAAAGAAGAAAAGAAGAAGACAAAGAAAGAAGCTTCATTAAAAAGATCATATCTGAAGATACATCTCTGCAAGAAGCCCCACAGGGGTGCAACACCCAGCTCTGCACAGAGCCCCGCAGGGGCACATATCAAAGAAAAGCACGTAGGTGGAAGGAGGAACCAGGGCCAGGAAAGTATCCATGAAGAAGTGCAAGAAGATATCCAGCGGTTTCGAAACCACAAGAAGGTCCTTCAACATCTGGGTCTTTGGAAGGTCCAGATCGAAGCCTGAAGGATCACATCCTCATACCTTCCACTGGTGGCGTGCGTGGCAATCGGACTTAACACAACAACCCAGAATTAAAGAGGTTATTGGTGAGCTAGACTACAAATATCATGTAGTCAATCTCCATGGGTTGCGGGCGAGCAAAAGAAAAGAACAGGCAACACGAATGCATCAGGCCCAGAGGATGTAAAAGAAGAATCAAGAAGAGGCCATCAAAACTGAACACCTGTTTAACAAATAGGCAGAACTGACCAAAAGATGCATGCAGACAACAAACTGAAGACAAGAAGTAAAGCCTGTCAAGGGACGACAGAGACAAAGAGGGGGAGAGTGTTGCAAAGCAAAGAAGAGCACAAGGAAGAGAAAAAGACAGGCCCCAAAATTTTTCCGATTTGGACATCTTATTCTTGTATCATAATCATTTTGTAATATATTTTCCGATGTAAATGCACTAGAGGAGTCCTCTAGATGCATCCCCACAAAAGATTAGTAGCTTATCCATGTAAATTAGTAGGACATTAGCCTTTTAGTGAATAAAGTGCCGGTCTCTTGTGTGAAAGGACCATTTTTAGGGCACATGTATATAAGTCAATTTGTGACTCTTTGTAAAGACTTTTTGCCATTGTGAGAATCAAGAGCACAGAATTTCGAATTTGTGTCTTCTCCTCTCTGTATCATCTTCTTTATGAGCTTGCATGCAAAAGAGTGTTAGGAAGTTTTGTCTATCCATGAAAGTGTTTGTTTGCTGTGGTTAAGGTGTGTGTGAAGTATAGGAAGTGTTGAAGTGTAGGAAGGTCATTCCCACGAGTCAGTATTTTGCTCATAACTTGAAGTAGAAGCATCAGAATTGAGTGAAAATAGCAATATTGGATGTGTCTTCTCGAGAGCTTCAAAATGCATATGCTATTTGCTATATTGGGAGTTCGGAGGTGAGAAAAAAGCTCAATTTACTGTTGGTAGCTGCTCCAAGTATCGTGACACCATAACTGATAGTTGAAGCTTGTTTGGAATAGTCTTTGCCTTGTTTGCACTCTTTGAGTAACTCATTGGCATTGATCATCATTTGAATGCATGTCCTCATACACTCGGCTAGGTTTTGATACTCATCGGATTGATAAATAAAGTGTGAATCCCCACTATATGCACTTGAGGGGGATTGAGGTATAGTCTCTTTCTCCGCAAGTCCCTAGGTTTGTCCTAAGGTACACAGTCTCAAACTCTCTTGAACAAATTGGAAATCGTCCCCACACATTGCTAAACTTGCGCTTTGACTTCCATTTGTATGTCGCATCTCCTTGTGGCCCTGACATTCCATTGAACCAATGAGAGTTTCCACGAACTCTTTCTATCAATCCTATTGGTGGATCGTGAATGGGTATTTGATGTAGACAGCGTAATTCTATCGACGACTCAATTGGTGGTACTTCAGTAGGTAAGCTTTCCATGTCTACTGCTGGTTGATTTCTCCCTGCTTGCAAACTAGTTCTTGTTGTATCAGCCATGATGCTAGTAGTAGTGTTTTTCTCTGAATCTGCTAGAAAAGAAGATCATATAACCATTGCAATGAAAACATGATGATACTTCGTCTCCTTTACAATACCAACATGATACGCATAGTGGTTAGGGAGTTAGTGAGTGAGGTGTTCCTTGTGTTTGTGAGTGTTGGTTAGTAGGTTAGTGATTTTTCGTAGATGCATACTCTGGATGGGCCATAAACATGATGATACTTTGTCTCCTTTACAATACCGACATGATACACATAGTGGTTAGGGAGTTAGTGAGTGAGGTGTTCCTTGTGTTTGTGAGTGTTGGTTAGTAGGTTAGTGATTTTCCCTAGATTCATACTCTGGATGGGCCATGTACTCAGAATGCATTAGTCTTTTGTAAACAAATTTACAAAGTCCGGTCAGGGGGGTTTATTACAAGGTTTAATTCTCCACACTTTCTACATGGGATTATAGCTTATGGTAGTGATGACTCGTAAAGGTTTCTGGAATAGATCTTCTTGGATTTGGGACTTTTTGGGTACCCATTTCTAGATAATCCTAGGTATAATTTGAGGTGTTAATGTGGTGATTACAGATGTTCACCATGAATTGTGTGATGTGAGTGTCTGTGAGTGGTGATTCAAGCTTATGACCTTATGTGCAACTACTTGAGGTTGTAAGTAGGTCTTAGGCACCCATATTCCTCTTGCATTAGGATCAGCCTTCATCAACCACTTTCGGACCCAAATAGAGATGGTCCATTTTGGTTGATTCCTAGAATGCTCCTTCATTGTTATCTTTGATTGAGTAGTTTGTTTGGTGCATCATTGGGGTTTTGTCTCCTGAGTAGATGGTTGTTCACCCTTGCATATCCAGATCTGCTTCACTCCATGAGCTTTCCAACAAACTCAAAATCACAGCAAATGGATTTTGTATGAGAAAGTTATGCCAGTTCAGGGTTCTGGGGGTTAAAACAGGGAAACAGGACCTCTCAGGAAATGCTTCAAAACAGGCGATACACGATACTTATCAAGTATCACGATGTTTGGAAGCAGACGATACACGATACTTGCCTTGCCATGATACACGATATCTCAACTAAATGATACACGACACTTGACACATTGGAAAAGTCATGATACTCGATATTTGGCTGACTGGAAAAATGCCACAATATTCGATACTTGAGCCCACACGATACATGATATTCGACCAACTAGACAAATCATGATACTCGATATCCAGCAAGTATCGTGGAAGGACCCTCACGATATTCAATATTGCACAGGTATCGCCAAGAGGAATCCCATGATACACGATACACGATACACGATATTGGGTAGGTATCGCAAAAAAATCACGATACACGATACTTGGAATTCCCACGATATTCGATATTCATCAAGTATCGTTTTCAGATCTCTATGATACTCGATATGTGACCAATATCACGAGAAATTATTTGACGATACTCGATATCTACCAGGTATCGTGAAACCTCAACAATACTCGATATTGGTCAGGTATCACGATACTCGACCACAGGAGATCACGATATTCGGATATTGCGATACTCGACCGTGGGAGAACACGATACTTGGATCTTTTTGGAGTCCAAATTCAAATTTTTTTGCAAATATGAGTACCTTGTGTCCTCCTTGTCACTCCTATCTGTCTGTAGATGCAAAATCTCCCTTCAAACCCGCGATATTGCACTCACGATACTTGGCACAGGTTATGTCACGTCCGGGGTTGTTCACTCAATTTTTGGGTATATTGAGGTGTATTTCTTCCACGTTTCAGCTCCGCACCCTCTCTAAGGCTCTTTCTCACAACCACAAGTAAAAAGCGAGGTGAATGTACTCTAAAAAATGGAAAAATTGAGAAGATGAAGGAGAAGAAAAACTCAAAACCTGAACTGAAAATGGTGATTTTTTTACCTTCCAACGTCGCTACTCTATGTCTTACCGTCACACGCTCATCCTCCAAGCTCTCTCCCCGGCAACGGCGCCAAATTTGGTGGCACTCTAGCACAATGGCAAGTACCAACGTGAGGAGCTTCACCTCATAAATGTCAATCCGCGGAGATGTGAGGACTGGTATGAAGACCATGATCAAGTGATGGCACAAGTGTGTGAGTGAAAGCACACAAGCATGCACACACATACACACACACGTGCACAAGTTAAGAGCAAAGAGTGGAACAAAGGAAAGCTTCGATTACAAAAGAACTCTCTTACAAAGCTGAAATCTACAACAAGCTAACCCCAAAAATGAGCTCTCCAGCCCTTTTTATAGTTTTTTAGTGGTTTTGGCCCTGTCCGGACCTAGTGTCCGGCCTAGTTAAAAATTAGGTTCTAGGGCTTATTTGGGGGCTCAAACGGAATCAAAAAATTATGAAAATTGGTAGTATGATACATCTAATACTCCTCAAGCTCAAGGACTCCTTGGCTTGAACAAAATGGAGATGTGAAAATAGAAAATGGTATTTACAATGATTTTTAATGATTTTTAATGATAAAAATCACTAATTTTATAGGGATTTCTTCTGAAAATTTGACATGTGATTCTTGGAGCCCCCTACTTGCTCCTTCTTCTTGTCTGTCCACTTCCTTGATGCGCTTCCATGCTTTGTCCTTGACCTTGATCTTCAATAGTAGTACATTTTCATCGGTTACAGTGAACGACAAAAGGCATACAAACTCTACGACCCAAAGTGTCACTCAGTTACAGTAACCAAAGATTGCACATTCGATGAATACTCTAAGTATTCATCCCTTTTGGATCCTCCCATTTCGGCTTCAAAAGGGGATCACTCTAGTTTTGAACAGTCACACTATGTCGAGCATGCTCTCTTTGTACATGACTTTCCAGATCATGATACGGTTTTGGAGCAGGAGGAATCAGAGATATCATCTCAGCTTATACCTCAAATGGCTATACCTATCGTACCATCAAAGGCTTATATTTTCCCTCAGCTTCAGTTGGGCATTATCAGTGACTAGACATTTTCCATTTCTATCTTTGAGAGTCCACTTACCTCGTCTACAAGAGCACTTTGAGCACGTACTTTTCCATTCATGAGGTCCAACATCTTTTCACTCAGCACAAGATATTCCTACACCTACCTAGATTCATCACTCAATTGGATCCTTTTCTGAGTCAGTTTCTTGGTTCAGAGGGGGCTTTCATGGTCCTATCGATACACAGCAGGACTTTGTACACTCCATGGAGGACTACAACATACAGATGTACTACCATGTGACTATGATTTTGTGCCTCATGCTTTATGTTTCACTCTTGCAGGACCTAGTTCTTGGCGATACACATCTCGTGGTGGATATTGTCAAAGCTTGGAGATTCCTATGTACCACATGGAGTCGTCCTACCTATCTCGCATGGAGGTGATCTCGTCCAGTGAGATCTTGTTTGGTTCATGTACCTTGTTGGTGGCGTACCTCTGGAGCATCCGCTTGATCCATCTGGTGGACATCATATGGAGTACTTGGCGATCACGCATGGTCGATACCACTTGAATGCTATGGATTCCTAGACGACGACTTCCTATGGTGCTCGTGTTGCTGTTGATACATTCTTGGTGGACCTTTCTCTCATATCCTAGCAGCCTCCATACTCTACAAAATGGAGCTGCAGAGGGGGTGTTGAGAATATGAGAGTTCATCTCCAATTTGTATCTTGGAGTCACTCTATTTCCATTATATGTCCATTTTATATTATATCCTTTGTATTTGGATACCTTGCCATTTGCTTGTACCGGTTGTATTCATTCTTGTTTCAAGCGAATTATCCCACATGAGATGCACTTTTGAGAGCCCCAAATCTATATAATGAGAGCCTCTCCCCTCATTTGTACTTGGTTAGAAGCTTGAGGAGCCTGCTCCATGCTCTTGGCAAGCTCATTTTAAATCCACATGAGTTTACCCAGTTCATGGTCTACTCATTTTGAGTCTCACAAACTCTTTCTTTCGTGAGTACACTCTTCTTTTCATTTTGCTTCCGTGCATGTACTCTCAACAAAGGGCACTAGTTTCTAGTTAATTTTTATAAATTTTCAAAGCATTTTGTTCAACAGATGGAGAGAAATCTTAGTTTCTCTATCTCGAGGTCTATCTCTATACATTCTTGAAAAATAGGAGGTACCATCAGAGTGTTTGATTCATTCCAAAAGCATATTTTGCTTATTCTTTGTACTCTTGTGCATTCTATACACTCAACCCTATGTGTATCACTCCTCTAAAAGGATTTTTCCTAATTATAATCACCCTGGTCGATATGAGCATTTGAAGTTGATTGTCTCATCCAAAGATAGTAAGTTTTTTGAGCTAGTCAATGTGTAAACCTATCTATTTTGTATCGACTCTTTCTCCTTGATGCTCCAAAGTACATATTGCATTTTATTGCACTTATCACACGCCTATAAGGTCTATTTGAGTATCCATAAGCTAAAGGACTGATCTTTTGCCGGTTGGCTAGACCAAACTTCGTCGCTTTGAAACTCACTTTTCTACCTCCTACAAGATTCCCCAAGTTCTTTCACTCCGATAGCTTCTTCTTCTTCTTCACCCTCTGGTTTTTCTATTTGTTGAGAGAGAGTCCTCTTGTGTTGGTCGTCTTCCCAGTGTATGTGGCATGTTGTCACTCTAGCACAATGGTGAGTACCAACGTGAGGAGATACACCTTATAAATGTCAATCCGTGGAGACGTGAGGACCGGTATGAAGACCGTGAGCAAGTGATGGCACAAGTGCGTGAGTGAAAGCACACAAGCGTGCACACACATACACACACACACGCACAAAGTAAGAGCAAAGAGCGGAACAATGGAAGATCTTCGATTACACAAGAGCTCTCTTACAAAGTTGAAAACTACAACAAGCTAACCTCAAAAATGAGCTCTCCAGCCCTTTTTATAGTTTTTGAGTGGTTTTGGCCCTGTCCAGACCTAGTGTCCGGCCTAGTTAAAAAATAGGTTCCAGGGCTTATTTGGGGGCTCAAACGGAGTCTAAAAATTATGAAATTCGGTAGGATGGTAGTTCTAATACTCCTCAAGCTCAAGGACTCCTCTGCTTGAACAAAATGGAGTTAGAAAAATGGAAAATGGTATTTACAATGATTTTTAGTGATGAAAATCACTATTTTTATAGGGATTTCTTCTGAAAATTTGACAGGTGCTTCTTGGAGCTCCCTACTTGCTCCTTGTTCTTGTGTGTCCACTTCATTGATGCACTTCCATGCTTTGTCCTTGACCTTGAGCTTCAACACTCCCCCCCTCTTGAGTCTGTCGTCCCTGACAGACCCTTGTTGTAGTGGTCGTTCCATGTAGTACGTTGAGAGGTAGCGTCCTTGACGTCCAACAGGGGCGATCCATCTTCCCAATGTAGCCTGGTCGTTTGTCTGGTTCTTCACTTTGCCACTGCTAGCTCTTGCAGTTTGTAGTCCCTTTGTACGTACTTCTGCCTTGTATTCCATCTTCATGGTGCATTTGTGAGCTATCCAAAATGGCTAGTTGCTCAAAGGAGGTGGTCAATGGTGATTATGAGCAACTCTCGATGGTGGATGGCTTCCTTGCTCTTGTAGTGGTCACCGTGATGTCCTCTGATTCTTCCAAAGATGGCTTTCATAGTTTTCATGCCAAGTACTTGTAACCCATAATGGATGATGGGCAAGTGCATTAGTGCATGGGTTGAACAAAATATGTGCCTTGTGCATGGCCTTGTAATGTGGCCCTATGGATGCGTACTTGGAAAATGCATGGGAAGAAGTCTGGTGTAAGAGATTGGATCTTGAGCTAAGTGCTCAAGGGTATGCTGACGAAGAGGCATCCTAATCTATCATGGTGAGCATGTTGCCAAAGTAGTTGGTGCTTACCATGGTGAAAGGTCGGTCGATTTTTGTCTCTTCTTGTTGTGTGCCCATCACAGTGGTTGACGATTGGCTTGTCTTTCTGGTTGATGAACGTCCTTGCAAATGGTTCACCGATGAGTGTCGTCGAGCGCATGGACCTGTTCTCTCTCTTTTTTTTTTTGGGGGGGGGGGAACAATTATAAAACAAGAAGAAGGAGGTTAGGATCAATAAAATATATTACATATGTCAAGTGTGTCTCATGTGCCTGGGATTTCTCAATTGTGTCTATGCACGACCGTGTAATGTGGCCCTATATGGATGCATACTTTGGAAATGCATGACCTGAATGGTGCAACAGACAGGGTTATGCCAAAGGCACATGGTTGTTGCTGGTCAAGGCTTTTGATGTTACTTGCATACTTGATGCATTCTTTGATTGGAGGTGTCGATTGGATCTCGAAATGATGTAATCCTCGTGATTGGAACCCATTTTAGAATAGGGTTTGGCCCTGTAGAGATCACCTCAAGCCACTTCATCTTTGGATGCTTTCCAAACTTTGGTAACTAGTGTGGTTGGCCCTTTGGTTCTGTGGATGTTGCTTGTGCTTTTGGCTTCCAAACCCATATCCTGGATGATTGCCTGCTTATTTTTGTAGAAGGGTTGAGTTTATCTTCTTTTGGTCTTTGTGTCTGTTCTTACCCTTTGCTTTCCTTGGCTTCTTTGTTGAGGCCTTTTGCATGGTGGGGAGCATAGGCCTTTGTACGTGTAAGAGCTTCTTGGGTACCCACATCTGTAATCGCCCGTGTTGAGTTGTAGCTAATTTTTTAGGCACCCAAATTTGTACCTGATTGTGGTCGGCCTTCATTGATAGCTTCAGTACCCAAATTTGTTGGATTCTTCGTGGTTGAGCCTGTCGTAGGTGCTTGGTCCTTCTGTTGTCATGGTCGATCTAGTTGGGTGGGAATCTTTAAGGCAACATCGATGGTTGTACTCCTTTCTTTACCCAGATCTGCGTCATGCCCAAAACTTCTTTCTTCTTGAAGGCTGTTTTGCTTGCTGTTTTGCTTCTTGAAGGCTGTTTTGCTTGCTTCTGAGGTTGAACTACTGTGGATGCTTTACTCTTTGAAAAAAAAGAAGAAGGTTCGTCTTGCCTTTGCGACTGTCCTTCCATGATTGTGTCTGTCTGGATCATAGAGCTTTTGACATCTACAACATCTTGTTTGAGAAGATTAGCCTTAGAGGAACGAAGAGAGTGTGTGGTGTCATTGTCAGTGGGCATGCAATTCTCCAATTCTAATGTAATGCATTGTTCATGTACCCAAACTTGAAGAAGTTGACTTCTTAGGTTCAAGTTGACAGCATGGTCATAAATCCAATCTTGACCCAAGAGAAGTGGCTCTGTGAGGTCCTCATCATGACACACTAGCACTTTGACTTTTATTGGAACATCTTGAAGGTAGATGGGAAGTTCCACCTCTCCCAAACAAGGGGTTTCCACGCCCCCTTAACCTATGAGATAGGCTTCTATGGGCTTGATGTTCAATTGCAGGTCTTGGTAGTATGAAAGTCTAACTGCACCAGTTGCTTCTCCTGAGTCAACCAATGCTCTCACAGTCCTTACACTCTTTCCTTGTCCTACTTCTATGGTCACAAAGGGACGTCGGTCAATTATTCGAGAAGTAGTTAGGTCCGATTTTTGGCACATGTCCATGTGATATTTGGGAGCTTTTGTGTTGACATCTAGGCCTAGTCGTTGTAACTTATTTCTTCTGATGCGCTCTCTAGCCTCTGCTTGTGCTTCTTCTCTAACCCTTATCTCCTCTTCTTTTCGCTTCTTAGTAGTGTTGAGTCTCATTAGCATTTCCTCTGTAAGAGGTTCTTGATATAGCTTGACTCGGCATCCACTAATATAGTTTGGTAGGATATCACCTTCTAAAGTGGCCAATTGAACCGCACTGCTAGTGGAAATTCGATTAATGATCATGGGTCCGTATCCTCGTTTTTCCAACTTACGGGCATGTTGCTTTAGCGTGTAAACCAGCACTAGATCTCCTTCTTTCAATCCTTTATCCTTTATATGGGCATCAAAGTATGCCTTTTGCCGTTTCTTTGCAGCATAAATGCCTGCTGCTGCTCGTAGCCTCGTCTCACCTAAGCATTCTAGATCAAAGATCCTAGAAGACAACTCATGTCCATTCCACTCATGCTCTTGTGCTACTCTTAAAGCTGGGATTAGGAAATCTAATGGTAGCACAGCATTCTATCCAAAGACCATCTGAAATGGGGTGGCATTGAGTACCGTTTTGTAGGCAACTCTGTATGCCCAAACAGCATGATGAAGTTGTTTGTCCCAATCAGAGCGTTTATTATTTACGAGTTTTGTCAATACGTTACATAGGATCTTATTCGTGCTCTCGGCTTGTCCATTGGCTTGTGGATGATAAGGGGCAGACTTCTTGTGTATCACCATGAATTCTTGGAGGAGATTTTCAATGACCTCGTTCAAGAAGTGCGTACCTCTATCACTAACCAACTCTATTGGTAAACCATATCTAGTGAACACGTTTTCGAATAAGAACTTACCCATTGTTTGAGCATCATTCTTTGTTGTGGCTTTTACTTCTACCCACTTGGTAAGGTAATCAGTGGCTACAATAATGTATTCTGCATGGGAGTTTCTAGCTGGGGGGTTAATAGGACCAACAAAGTCTATACCCCACTTCGAGAATGCGCGCCCTCCCATCATTGGCCTCAAAGGCATCTCATCTTTTCTTATCGGATATTGGGCACGTTGGCATGTGTCACATTTCTTCACATAAGTATGTGCATCCATATGAAGAGTGGGCCACCAAAGTCCTGAGAATAGAATGGTCTTAATTACTCTGTCAGGCCCAAAGTGTCCACCTCCAACATCGTTGTGTGCAGTTTCTAAGACTTTCAAATAGTCTGATTCATGAACGCACAGTCTTAGGTAACCATCCTTGCCTCTTCGATATAGGTTGTTTCCTACTAATGCATAGTCTTGAGCCTCTTGCTCCATGCTTCTTCTTCTTGATAGACTAGCCTCGTTCGTTAGTGTTCCTGATCTCATGAACTCAACCAATGGAGCGCTCCAATCTGGGATTAATGACACGTGATAAAGAGTGGCATGCTCCACTGGGGGTCTCTTCTGGCACACTAGACAATTCTGGATCCACTCCTGTATTTCTTTGTCCATGCTAGGCCAATACACTCCTAAACGTTTTAGATTCTACAATGTTCGTTGTTTAGATTAGTGATTTCCTAGCAGTCCCTCATGGGCTTGTTGCAACCAACTAGTATGTTCGTCGTCCTCAACACAACAAGCTAGTACACCCTCTGTATCTTGTTTGTACATGCTTCCTGCTAGTATTTGATATTTTTGTGATTTTACAATTTCCTCTTTGTTTGTTTTCACGTTCTTGTTCGCTGGTCCGAAGGTTAGGACTGGTACCAATTTATTTGCCCATTTAGGAACAACTTCTAAATTGAACAAATAAGCATCCGGTAATTCGTCAGACACCCCTTGCGGTGGTTCTCCTGAAGTGATGCGAGAAAGATGGTCCGCCCTAAGGTGGGTCCTACCTTTCCTGATAACGACTTCAAAGTCGTATTCCATTAGTAAAAGGAACCATCTTACCAAGCGGCCTGTATTGCAAGGTTTATTGACCAAATATAGTAAAGCTTGATGATCAGTGAAAAACTTGAACTTATTGGCCAATAGATAGTGTCTAAACTTTTTCACAGCATATACCATGCCTAAGCCTTCTCTCTCCGTTGTGGTATAATTTCGTTCAGCTGCATTTAATTGCCTACTAGCATATGCTATCGGCAAATCTAGGTTTCCTTCACCTGTGGGTTGTGCTAGCACACATCCTATTGCATGATTGGATGCATCCACATGGACATGGAATGGTTTACTCCAATCAGGAGTGGTCACTATTGGTGCTGAGCACAAGCGTCTTTTTAGCTCGATGAAGGATTTTTCACATTCATCGTTCCACTTAAAATTTGTCAACAATCCATAAAGAGGTTTGGCTATGATGGCATACATGTGGATAAACCTACGGTAATATCCACAATGGCCCATAAAGGCTTGTACCTCTTTAACATTCCTTGGCCTAGGCAGCTCTGCTATTGCTCTTACTTTGTCCTCATCTGTTGAAATTCCATTCTTAGAAACAATGTGACCTAAGATTTTACCTTGTCGTACCATGAACACACACTTCTCTAGGTTCAAACACACTCGATAGTCTCTACACTTGTTGAAGATTTGTCTGAGCTCAAGGATGTGGTATCTTCTTTGTTGGGAGTGAGCACATAAGTCATCCACATATACTTCTAAGTTCTTTCGCAAGAACTCTTTGAAGACATGACACATGAGCCTTTGGAATGTTGCAGGTGCATTAGTGAGACCAAATGGCATCACGCGGAATGCAAAGATTCCCCACTCGGTGGCAAAAGCCGTTTTGTGTTGATCTTCAAGGGCAATGGCTACTTGGTTGTAACATGAAAATCCATCAAGGAAGCTATAAAATTCCTTGCCTGCAACACGCTCCAAAAAATGTTCAGTGATTGGAAGTGGATAATTATCTCTGATCGTAGCGGCATTAACTTTTTTAAGGTTAATGCACACTCGCAACTTTCCGTTCTTTTTGGGCACCACTACAATGGGGGACACCCATTCAGTATGCTCAATCTCATAGGTAAATCCAGCTTCAATCAACCTATCAATTTCTTCTTTGATTTTAGCTGCATAAGTGTCATTATACGTGTAGGGCTTTTGTTTGGTGGGTTTGGCATCCGCAGTCATGGGGATCGTATGAGAGCAAATTTTTGGATCTACTCCCTTCAAGTCTCTATAGTGCCATTGTTGCTCTAGCACAATGGTAAGCACCACGTTAAGAAGCTTCACCTCCTTAATGTCAATCCGTGGGAGAGGTAGGAGTGATATGAAGATCGTGAACGTGAGATGATGTGAGAGTGAAGGTGAGAAGCACAAAGGTGCACACACATACACACACACATTGAAGAGACAAGCAAGACACAATGGAAGGTGGGAAATTAGCTCTATTACTCAAGAATACTCTTACAAGCTCACAAGAACTCTAATCTCAACCAAGCTAACCTCAAAAATGAGCTCTCTAGCTCTTTTTATAGTTTCTAGACTAGTTTTGACCGGTTTCACATCTAGTGACCGGTCTAGTTAAAAATTAGGTCCTAGATGCTATTTGGAAGGGTAAACGATGTCTAAAAATAACGAAAATTGGTACGCGCATTCTACCTAAGCTCCTCAAGCTCGAGGACTCCTCGGCTTGCACAAAATGGAGCTATGGATTACAAAATGGGGTTTTCTATGATACATATGTTACAATTAGTGATAACAATCACTGTTGAATGTTTGAAGAAATAATAAGAAATATATTTGTTTGGAAAATTGATCCGACTGGCTCCCTGCTCCGTCTTTACATGCTTCCGTGGCGTCTGTGCCTCTGGCTGCTTCCAACACCCCCCTCCCTCTCGCTTCTGTCGTCCCTGACAGAACCTTGTTGTGAGGTCTGCCGGATGTAGTTCTGTAGGAGGTCTTGAGCGAGGGTGTGCTCTGATATACGAATGCCTCGGGCTAGATCAGCCTCGAGTTTCTCCCAGTCAATAGGTTGCGGCTCGTTTGGTGGTGGGAGCTGGTAATGTGTGGAGTACACCAGTCGTTCACAGGCGAATAATTGCAGTAAATGTGTGGGCCTGCTTATAAATACCTCTGAGTGGTACTCCCAAAAGCCGGTGGTGAACATTTCTTCAAATGTCTGCTTGTAACATGTCGGTAGGTATTTGATCCTGCAGTGCCAGGCGTAACACACCCGTAGTGATGGCGTTGTGCTCATATCATAGACTAAATCAAAGTTGCCATGCTCAAAGCCCGGGGTGTTTACATGGGGAGCCTTGACGCGTCGGAAGACTTTAAAGATCATTTGCATCATGTCAAAGATTTTGACAGTCATGTGCGTGGCAATATCATTCATATGCTTTAACCTAGGGAGCCAGTGGCGGATCGTCGCCATCATGTAGCCTACTGTGGGTAACTCGATTGGTGGCTTGAAATAGGGATAATTCAGCCAGTCTTGGCACTGCTTATTGTTCTGTACCTTAATAGCGAAGGCAGTCCAAGAGCGGCGTCGTGGGACTGGTCCCTAGCATGGGTTAAATTTTAAGTGCAGCGGCGCTTTCACCCATGTGCTCATCATCTCGGGATAGTTTTGCAATAAATCTCTGCGCCAGTCTGGTTGATGGATTTCACCTCTCTGTGCACTTGGTGGCAAGTCCTCCGGCTCGAATTGAGTTGCATGCGTTGGTTTCATGCCTGTTTCTTTCTCTATGGCTAACTGGTATTCGGCCATTAACATGAAGTACAGTTTATATTGGAGCTCATGCCCAGATATGTATCGTCTCGGGGCCAAATGAGCAAAGAATGGTGACTGTAAAATTCTCTCTTCAATCATGGCCATGGCATGTAACTGTGCCTCTACTCTGGCCGAATGTGTTGTTCCGAGTTCTTCAACTGTCTTCATCCACGCGGGGGTAGGTAATTCATAGGTCATCTGGCCTTCGGCCGTGACACGTCCGCCTGGGATGGGTATCGGCTCGTATGCCTCTTCAAATGTCTCCTCCACCGGGATAGTGACGGTTTCTTCCTCAGCTGGTAGCTCAGGTGGGGAGTCTGGCCTTGGAGGTGCTTCATAGACTGCAATTCTGGATTCAAGATTTGTTACCTGGGCCCGGAGTGCGTTGAGTTCCTCTAAAATTTCAGGGGCAGGGTCCACGGGTGCTGGTAATTCTGCTGCTACTTGTACTTGCTGTGTTGCCGGTTCTCTAAGCTGGAGTAGCTTGTGATCTTCCTTTAACTTTTGATGCTCTTCGTTCATGCGATCATAGTCCTCGAGCAATCGAACATGGTCATCTAGCAACATCCGCATCGACTCGGATGGGATTGCCTTGAATCTGCTCGGACTTAGTGGTTGTTCTGGATGATCCAATGCCGCCTCCAAGTTTTCTCTATTCTGCGCTTGGAGTCTCACGTTCTCCTCCTGGGCTGCGGCTAAGTGTCTTCTGAGTAGGCCCATATTCCGTGTCAGTGTCGCGTTTCTAATCGTTTGGGCTCGAAGTAGGTTGTCCAAATCCGCCGTGGCTTCTTTCGTGTTCTCTTCACTTTCTAGTTCTAATTTGTGATAGGCCTCTCGTAAATCTTGGTATCGACTGTTCAGTGATGCATTCTCAATTGATAATGAATTAAGCTGCGACTGTAATTCATTTGTAGTCCTCTGCAGCTGTTGATAGTTGTTGCCAAGAGATGCGAACTCATCTCTTACTTGTGTCATGCATGTGAACATGTGTTGCAGTGCCGTGTCTATGGTGGGTGATAATAGTAATGGAGTGCTAATTGAAGATGCAGTGGAGGTAGATGCAGCGGGGATGGGGAATGGGGCTGGGAAGGTGGATGCAGTGGTGATTGTGGAAAATTGTGACGTGCCTAAATATGATGGTGCTGTGAGTGGAGTGGGTGGTGGTGAGGTGGATGGTGATATGTCCATGCCATTGGACGTGTCAAGTGCGGTGACTGTGAAAAGCGGTGTGTATGTGGGTGGTTGTGTAGGTGTGAAGACGGGATTTACAAATGTAGAATAATTTACAGGGGGGATGGCTGGAGCAGCTTGGTGAAAAGGGGAAATAGGGGTTACGGTGGGTTGAGGAGGTGAAACTGGTGAGAAGGTTAGTGGGGTTAGAAAGGTGAAAGGTTGTCTTAAAAGTGGTGGAAAGGATGGGAAGGATGAAGGGATGAAGGGATTGACAAGTAGACGAGGTGGGGTGGGTGCGGCCATGGTGGAATGAATGGGCAGGGTAAAGGTTGTGGCTATGTTGCCATGGACTGGTGTGGATGTTGGAGGAGCAGGTGGGTGTGCGGGGGATACAGGATGGGTCGGTGATACATGAGGTGAGAGAGGAGTAGAAGGTGTGGATGTTATTTCGAGGATAGTAGTGGTATGTACAACGGTAGTACGTGGTGGGGAATCTACAAGGATGGTTTCTGCGGTCAATGAACTTTCTGGGACGAGGCGTGCCTCCCTGGCTTGTGTTGAGGATTGAGCTCCTGTTGGTACGCGAATATACTCTCCGGGCTTTGAAAGTAGTCGTACTCGGTGGGGGTCAAACTGTGGTAGTTGTTTTCTTTGTAAGTACCTGAGTGCTTCATTGGAGCCGACCGATTTAACTAATTCTCTGAACCCTTTGATGTATGCGTCTTCGAATCCTCCGGAGATGAGTTCCTGTTCAATTAATGCCTGGCTCTCCTCTTCCGTTAACTTCTTCCGTGCCCAGACTTTCTCCATCGTACGATATAACTTCTTGATGGCCAGCGTGTATGCTGCGGCTTCGAAAGTCTCATCTTCATATGTGCTAGTGTCGCCGTGTGCTTCGGTTTGTTGGCCTTGGTCATCTGTCTGTCCTTGCCCTTGGGAATCATACGTGCCCTGGCTGGCTTCGTCATCACCTTCGTCATCGTCGGTGGCAATTCTTTCATCATCAGAGCTTGACACAGCTTGTCCTTGTGGCAGATCCCGCGGTGTGGTCGGGTAACTAGGGCGTTCGTATTCCTGAGAAAACATTTGTGCCTCTGAAAATTGGAATTCATTTGAGAATGCATCCGACATCTCAAAATCAAATGTTGTGTTTATGGGTTCTGCCTCCATGTGTGGTATGGGGAAGGAAAATGCTTCCGCACCAATAGTGGTGGGAGCTTCTGCTGTGTTGGTGGTGGGTTCTGTGGTGGCTGCTGCCTGAGGTGCAGCGGTACTAGTCGTGCCCTCCGTGACCACTGGTCTGGACAACCTTATGCGAATAGGCTGCACAGTAGGAGCGGCTTCTGTTGGTGATCGCTCTGGAGAAGGTTGTGGTGATGGTGACTCCGGCACTTGAAGGCAAGGAATGGTGCCTCTCATACGCTTACCTGCCCGTGTTCTACTGGGCTTCCTGGCTTTCTTCGTTGTTCCTTTGAATGCCTTCAGTTCTTCTCCTGTTAGTGCACGCTCAATTGGCAAGTCATAAGCCAAGCACATATACACGATTCTTGTGAGTGCACAACATCCATTAAGCACTTTTTTGCGTTCCCATCTGTGTTGTGCCAGATACATTTGGTCTATGATCCAGCTCGCCAGATCAACAGTTTGCGGTCCCATACATGCCAAGTACAAACCAAACCATATTCTTTTATGTGGCATGGTGAATCTATCCTGAGCGGGGAATGCAAAGTGTTGCATGCATATCCTTAGTGGCTTCGACAGCTCAGGTGTAATAGCAGAGATCTCCTCCCACTTAGTGACGTCCCCACGTTTCATAGGATCTGGAATTAATCTTTCTCTATCTGTGGGTGTGTGGGTTCCATGAATCTTGATGGCCGCTCTGATTAAATCCTTTGATAGGTAAAACCTTTTGTAAGGTGGATCATCCACTAAAGAGGGCAAAATGAAGGTTCCTGGGATATCCTTATTCTTGGAGGCCTACAAGGTAGTGATTAAGTAATAGCACATGTAAAAATCCGGTTTGGGCAGAGGATCACTGAAATACTCCGTGAAGCCCGCTCTGGCCCAAACATGAGTTAAATCTTGGGTGCTCTGTAGGGCTTCGAACTCTCTAGAGAAAAACTGGTATTTTCCCCACGTGCGGTCATCAAATGTCAGAGAGGATTCAAAAATAAAGTCCGCGTCCGCAAGGGGTCCTGCAAGTCCCTGAAACCAATGAGAGTTCCGGTGTATCTTCTCTGTGTAGCCCATAGGTGGATTGTCGATAGGCATGGGCCCTGGAAACCCTTGGAATTCCGGCGGTGGAGCAGTCGGGTGAGATTCTGCTCGTAGCACGTTGAGGGGCACAGCCGCTACACTGGGACCTGCTCCTGATGTTCCTTCGTCGGTTTGCATGGTGGCTGATGCGCTAATAAGAAAGATCTGCTACAAAAGATTAATACATTAGCATGGAAATTAATTAGGATCCCATTAAAGTGAGACCGCAATCCCTTTCCATAACTGATGTGTAACCCGTGTAGCCAAGTGCTGTGATGTGATGGATGCAATGTCTCTTGCCGCACTAGTGCAGGTCTCTAGACTCCTACACGTTTCAGATCATGCATACAATTCTTGATGAGATGAGATTACGAGTGATGTGTGATGATGGTGGGTGAATTTATACAAGGTTTAAAGTTTAGTGATTTAGTACAAGGTTGTATGTTAGTCGGGGGGGGGTAATTTTGTCAGACACGGGGTTAGGGGGAGACGGTTGGACACGCTTCGGTATCCATTTCCTAAGGGTCTTGGAGTGGGTGGTGGGTTTCTGCTGAGGGGCAAAGGGTGGTGTCGGGGGATGGGAAGATTGGCGAGGGGTATGTATTACATGGCTTATGGGATGAGCTATGATACATGGTTTGGGTACCCAAATCTGCGTGGGTGTGGGTCTATGGGTAAGGTACTTCTTGGCGATCCACATTTGTCGAATGCTCGGACCCGTAGAAGAAGGTCGAGGGGATGGTGGATATCGATTTTGTTTCTGCATTGCCTTTTTCTTGTCGATTTCTGCTTGGCTGGAGTTCTTTGGTGCTTTTTGTCCTTTTGGCACCCATATTTGTCTGGTGCCGCTTCCTTTGGGTGGCCTAAACTGCCTTCCTTGTTGTATCTTCTGGTACTGCAGTCAGTCTGGGTTCCTTCGTCGTGGTTGACTCTGTTGTCGTTGCGGTTGAGAGGTCGGACGGACACTCTGCTTTGGAAAAGAAGGGAGATCCAACACTTGCGTGACCTGCCCATTAGGAAGTGATGCCTTATTTAACTTTAATCTAGGCCAGTCCGCAACAAGTTTGGAAGGATGAGCACCGCAGGGTGTCGTGCTCATTTGGCCGCTGATGCAACCCACCTGACCGCTGATTGTGTCCATCTGCCCTTGTGGTTGGGTAACTGTCTCTTCTAGTTTGCAGGAAGTCCCAGGGAAGATCTCCTGTCGTCCTTCTGATTGACAACTGTCCATAGCCAAGCCCGAGTGGGTTGGTGTAGACGTAACGTGACTGGTCTACTTAAAGATCTTCCGGTCTTCCGTCGCATGTACTTCATAGGGTCTAGGGTTACAAACCTCAGTCGGAATGCCGTTAGGGAAGTCAAGCGGTATCACTCGCTTCTGCTCTAAGGTTCCAATCTGTAAGGAGCCTTGTCTAAGATTTAGGTCCACAGAGTGATCATATAGCCAATCTTGGCCAAGGATTAGGGGTTCTATCAGGTCGTCATCATGGCACACTAGTAGCTTCGCTGTCATGGTCACATCCTTAATGAGGATAGGAAGGTCCACCTCACCCATGCAAGGGGTTTCCATGCCTCCTAGGCCTATGAGGTATGCCTCAATTGGCCGCATTTCTATTCCTGAATCCTTATAGTGGGACCATCTAATCGCACTAGTCGCAGCACCTGAGTCAATCAAAGCCCTGAGTTCTTGGCAAGGATTGCCGTGCTCTAGCCTAACTGTAACGAATGGCCTTTTGTCCACTATGCTAGGATGAGTGGTTGACTTTATTTGACACATGGCCATGGGATATCTGGGTGATGTTTCCAGATGGTTATAATGTTCTCTCCCTAGTCCTTGTCTTCTTAGCTTCATGCGCTTAATGCGTTCTATGGCTTCTGCCTGAGCTTCCGCTCGTATTCTATTTTCTTCCTCCTTACGCTTCTTTGCCAATGTGAGTCGTCTAAGCATATCCTCCGTAAGAGGTTCTTGATATAACCTGACTCTACAGCCACTAATGTAATTAGGAATTATATCTCCTTCTAACGTGGCTAACTGTACTGCTCCACTTGTCGAAAGTCTGTTAATGATCATAGGTCCATAACCTCGCTTTTCTAACTTCCGTGCGTGCTGTTTCAGCGTATATACTAGAACTAAATCTCCTTCTTTTAGGCCTTTATCTTTCACATGTGCATCAAAATATGCTTTCTGTCGCTTCTTTGCTGCGTATATTCCTGCTGCTGCCTTTAGCCTGGTTTCTCCTAATCGTTCCAAGTCCAATATTCTCGCTGATAATTCATGGCCGGTCCACTGATGTTCTTGTGCAACCTTAAGGGTCGGTATCAAGAAGTCCAAAGGAAGCACTGCATTTTGACCAAAAACCATCTGAAAGGGAGTTGCATTGAGTACGGTCTTGTAGGCCACTCGATATGCCCAAACAGCGTGGTGTAACTGTTTGTCCCAATCTGAACGTTTGTTGTTCACGAGTTTCGTCAGTACGTTACAAAGTATCTTGTTAGTGCTTTCAGCCTGACCATTGGCCTGAGGATGATATGGTGCAGATTTCTTGTGAGTCACCATAAAATCCTGCAACAGATATTCAATGACTTGGTTTAGAAAGTGAGAGCCTCGATCGCTCACTAACTCTATAGGCAATCCATATCTTGTAAAGACATTTTCAAATAAGAATTTTGCAGTCGTGTGAGCATCATTCTTTTTTCTGGCTTTTGCCTCTACCCATTTGGTTAGATAATCTGTAGCAACAATAATGTATTCCGCATGTGTACCTTTTGCAGGGGGGTTGATGGGTCCTACAAAGTCTATACCCCACTTAGAAAATGCACGTCCGCCCATCATGGGTTTCAATGGCATTTCATCTCTGCGAGTAGGAAACTGAGTTCTTTGGCACACATCACATCTCTTTACATAGGTATGTGCATCCATGTGAAGAGTGGGCCGCCATAATCCTGCAAAGAGAATGGCTTTGATTATCCTATCTGGTCCAAAATGACCTCCTGCAACACCTTGGTGTGCAGTCTCTAGTATGCTAAGATATTCGCTCTCATGAACACATTGTCTTAGATATCCATCTCGTCCTCTTTTGTATAAATTATCGCCAATGAGTGAATAGTCTTGAGCTTCCTGCTCTAGACTGCGTTGTCGAGCTAAGGTCATGCCTTGAGGGAATGTGTTCGTCCTCAAGTATGTCACTAAAGGTTCACTCCAGTCTGGGGTGAGAGACACGTGATATAGTGTAGCATGTTCTACTGGTGGTCTTTCACCGCAAACATGGCATTCCTTACACAACTTGTAGACATCTGCTTCCATCGTAGGCCAAAATACTCCTAATCGATGCAGAGTCTGTAATGTCCGATGTTTTGAATGATGTTGCTTTAATGCACCTATGTGTGCTAATTGCAACCAATTCGCATGTTCTGATTCATCTACACAACAAGCAAGAATCTTTTGATTATCCTGTTTATATATGCTTCCTTCCATTATTTGGTATCTCTGAGACTTGGTAATCTCTTCTTCTCTGATCTTTATCCTAGGATTCTTGGGTCCATAGGTGAGAATAGGGACTATAGGCTTAGCCCATTCTGGTGCTATCTCGAGGTTAAACAAGTATGCATCTGGTAATTCATCCGCTACTCCTTGAGGAGCTTCTCCTGAGGTTAATCTTGAGAGGTGGTCAGCTCTAAGATGCGTCTTTCCCTTCCTAACTACCACTTCAAAATCATACTCCATGAGTAATAGAAACCAACGTATCAGTCGTCCTGTGTTACAAGGTTTGTTGACTAAATATAATAGGGCTTGATGATCTGTAAAGAACTTGAATTTGTTGGCCAACAAGTAGTGCCTAAACTTCTTTACTGCGTAGATCATCCCTAATCCTTCTCGTTCCGTCGTGGTATAATTTCTTTCTGCTGCGTTCAGTTGTCTGCTAGCGTAAGCTATGGGGAGATCTATGTTACCTTCATTCGTGGGTTGTGCTAACACACATCCTATGGCGTAATTGGATGCATCCACATGTACATGAAATGGCTTACTCCAATCTGGGGTTGTCAATATAGGTGCTGGGCACAAGCGTCGTTTGAGTTCATTGAATGAATCTTCACATTCATCTGTCCACTCAAAATTGGTCAAAAGAGAGTACAAAGGCTTGGCTATGATTGCATACATGTGTATGAATCTCCTATAATAACCGCAATGGCCCATAAATGCATGTACCTCTTTCACATTAGTTGGTCTAGGTAATTCTGCAATTACCTTCACCTTTTCCTCGTCCGTAGAGATTCCATTTTTTGACACAATGTGTCCTAGAATTTTGCCTTGTCTGACCATGAAAACGCATTTTTCTGGGTTCAAACAAACCTGATATTCTCGACATTTGTCAAATATTTGTCTTAACTCTGGAATATGTGTCTGTCTTACATTTGAATGAGCACATAAGTCATCGACATAAACTTCCAGGCTCTTGCGTAAGAATTCCTTAAAAACATGACACATGAGTCGCTGGAAAGTAGCGGGTGCATTTGTTAAGCCAAATGGCATTACACGAAATGCGAATATGCCCCATTCAGTGGCAAAAGCCGTCTTGTGTTGGTCTTCTGGAGCAATGGCTACTTGGTTATAGCCTGAAAATCCATCAAGAAAGCTGTAAACTTCCTTGCCTGCAACTCTCTCCAATAGGTGTTCTATGATAGGAAGAGGATAACTATCTCTAATCGTGGCGGCATTAACTTTTTTAAGGTTAATACACACACGCAATTTTCCATTCTTCTTGGGCACAACCACAATGGGGGATACCCATTCGGTATGCTCAATTTCGTAAATGAATCCTGCTTCTATCAATCGATCTATCTCCTCTTTAATCTTCGCAGCGTAATTATCATTGTACGTGTAAAGTTTCTGTTTTGTCGGTTTTGCATCTGGAGTCATAGGGATTCTATGAGAACATATATCTGGATCTACTCCTTTCAAATCTTTGTAACTCCAAGCAAAAACATCTCTATATTCGCGCAATAGGGCAACTAACTCTTCTTCTTCTTCAGTCGTCAAATCATGCCCTATGTATGTACATTTTTCTTCTTCTCCTTCTATGGCAACTATTATTTTCTTGGTTTTCTCTCGGTTATCATATACTTGTCCGTCATTCGCCTTTCTATTGGGCATCCGTACCATAATCCTTCTATCTTCGATTTCATATTTCTTGAAATTCTCGGGTACTTCAAACAAAGATTCTTCTTTTTCCGACATGGTTTCTTTCTTCTTTCTTTTCTTTCCTTCACTCTTGTTCGTTACTTCTGTGGCTAATCTTACTTCATTCGTAATTTCCTCGTGTCTCTGAGTGCGAGTCTCTACTTCGTAGAAATATTCTTCCTCAGATGCAAAGGGTGGGTCCATGATAATTGATTCTAAATCAAAATCGCTCGCATCCTCAATTGCATCAGTGTCTGGTTCACACTCTTCTAAAATTGCATCGCACATGATTGGCTCTATCGTGAAAACTGAAATGTCGTAGCCATCCTCGTCACAGTGGGGTGTCCATTGTTCTTCATTGACGGCTACATCCATGGTTGCTAGTATTTCCGCCCAACCATAGGGTTCAAACTCTTCGTCTGGGAATACTACAGGTGCGTAGGCTGGATCTTGAAGGGTTCGTGGATGTTGTTCTGCACCTAAGGTCCTTGCTTCTAATCGCTCTTCCTCTTGTTTGGCTACTTTACACATCCATAAATGGGTATCCTCATGCAACCAAGAAGGATCTGACTCTAGTGAGTGCACGGATTCCGTCTCTACTAGTGTCTTATGGATGGTATTCCATTGTATTGGGGGCACATCCCGATGTGAATAGTCTTTAAGATTGACTTTGGTAGTCACTCCTAAATGTTGCAAGTACAAAGAATTAGATCCCCAATCTTGTACAATTTGCAACTGACGCATGAATGGTCGTCCCAATATCATCTCATATGCATGATTTTTCGCGAAGTCACAAATGGCGAAAGTATGCTCAAATTCTACACCACAAGTGGTGAGAGATATGCCTTCTAGCAAGCCTAACGGTTTTTCTATGTGTCCATCAGCCATTTGTAGTTTCATCCTGGTGGGTCTGAGGGCTGGCTTACCCCAACGTTTCCACAAAGCGGTGGTAGCTATGGCTACTCCGGCTCCTGAATCTAAGATGGCTTTCGTGGTGTAGCCCTGATGGGTTATTGGAAGATATGTGTTACCTTCCTCTCCTTCGCTTACGTCTCCAATCTTTTCCACGGGTATCTCTGGTACCTTCTTATGTGATCCTATCTGAGAGGGTGTGGTAGCTAGCTCCGGGAATTGATTTGCTACATGCTTCCACAATTCTGGTTTTACCTTTAACAGTTCCTGCAGAGTGAGATTACACTGTATTTTCGTGTTCTTGATCACTTCTGTGTTCCTAGGGATCACTGATTCTTCATTCCTCACTATTATCGTGGGTGCTCTCATACTAATAGACTTTGCTTCCCAAGGTCCTGTGAACTGAGGTAATTCTTGTAAAGAATTAGATTCAAATCCTGTGGGTTCACTCAGTTGTTCCACCTCTACATCATCATATATAGAGGGGATGTCTTGGGGAAATTGTTCCTGCAAGTCGTCTATTTCTTGAATAGGAGGATGGGTTCCTTGTTCTTTTCTCCATTTCTCTTCTTGTATTTCTCTCAAAAATTCATGTGAGTACCTATGTATGGAAGACAAATTGTCTTGGCTTTTTGTATTGGGTACTTGAGACAGGGATGGTGCATTCCTTTCCTGTGTCTTTGGGACAATAGGGTTCCTAGGCTGATCCTTTTTCTCTTTGCTTTCAATCAAATATTCTAGCCTCGCCATTAGTCCTTGAAAGTGTAGTTCCGGTTTTGCCATATTATTCCAATTAAGATATCTAGAGGCTTCGAATAAAGCTTGTGCTAACTCTACCATCTTCATGCAAAGTTTAGTTCTCTCAATTTCTAGATCAGCTCGAGGGTAGTTTTTACTCATTTCCGTTACTTGAGGTCCCTCTTTTATTCTAGCCTGATATGCACGAAACATCATATCTAGATCTTCCGGTATGGGTTCCGCTAAAACCGATCCTGATTTCTGAGCTGGATTTTCTTGATTTAATTCTTGTGAAGCCAATTCTTGTATTTTGGCTCTAGATTCCCTTAAACTTCCTTCCAAATCCGTTATCTTTTTACTCCACTTTCTCTTTATTCTTTCTCTGGAATCTTTCCAAGATTTTGTCTTTTTACTGCTAGATTCTGCAACTTCACTAGTTCCTGCTACTTTCTCTTGATTAAGCTGTTGGTTTTGTAAGAGCGCCTGGGCTCTGGTTATCGCTTGGATAGGCACGTATGTAGGGTTGGATCCATCTGCGGTGTTTACAATACCTATCACGTTGTTCGGTGTCACATTCGAAGCGTTAACTGGGTTCTTAGGACAATCTTTGATTATGTGCTCTTTGCCACAATCGACACAAAAGCCTTGTATGCTATAGTACTGTGATTGCCTTGCTATTGGGGGATGTGGACAATCCTTTACGAAGTGATCTCCTTGGCACCTAAAGCATGGTCCTCTAGGGCCCTGTGGTCTCTGTTGTCTCAATTGGGGCCGTGGGTTTGGGTTTGCGTACATCACATTAGTATAATCTGGCTCCCAACTAGGTTCCATTGGTGGACTATCATAATGATATGTCTCCACATGCTCTGGTGACTCCGTGTAATAAGCGGGTGGACTAGTTACATGAGTAGAGTCAAAACTGTTTGAGTTCGGGTCACTTTCGGTGATCAAGGGTGAAGAAGGCACTAAGGCCCTACTTAGGTTCTCTTCTGCAGCAGCGTATTTGACTGAGATGACATTCGCTGGTGGGGGTGGCTGCTGAGCTAAGACGGGTTGAGGTCTCTGTTGAGCCTGGTATGGGTAGTTCTGGGGAGGCCTATAGTAATAAGGCTGAGCATTGTATTGGCCTTGATACCTACCTGGCTGCTGGTATGTTTGCGGGTAGTTCTGTCTCACGGTTTGTTTGTTGTATGGGCAGTCCTGAGCCGTATGATTCGTGTATCTTCTCTCAATTGTGCAATATTGGCCACTAGGGTTGGCTTGTGGTTGTGGTGCATTGGGACACACGTTTGCCAAATGATTTCCACCACAAGTGTAACAACGTACGTTTGTTGGTAGCTTGGGCACCTGTTTACTAGAAACTCCTAGTTTTTGGGCCACTTTTTCTGCTAGGTCCTCTATCGAATTAGACAATTTTGTGGATGCTAGAGAAGAACAATCTGAGTCCTTATAGACCTTTGAGAGCTCTAATTCCTCTCCTAGGTTATCATCAATGTCTATACATATTCTTACACACTCCTCTAGCGTTCTGGGTTCTTTTAGGTACACATAGGAGCGCAGTTTAGCGCTCAACAAGCCATCTAGGAACAATGATACTTGTTTAGCTTGTGAGGGTAGCTCTTGCATTGGACATCGTTCCACATATTGTCTGAACCTACGTCCTGCCAGTCTAACTGTTTCCTGAGGGGTTTGTTTAAAGCTATGAATCAACGAAGACGTGTCATGTCTAATCCCACTTTTAGAGAATTCAGTGATGAATGACTCTAAAAAGTGATGGATGTCTCTAAATTGCCTTTGTTGCAGTGGTTGAAACCAAGTTAAAGCGGTATTCTTTAACGTTAGTCCAAATGCGTTGTACTGCGTGAACATGTCCTCGACTTGTTCTGCTCTTAGTACTTGCTTGAATTCTGCGACATGGTCATAGGGATCTCCTGTCCCATCAAAATAATTCTTCATTGATTTTACTAATTGAGTGGGTCTCAATACTCTTGCGTGTTCACGTGGTCTAGGTAGAGGAAAATCATCTCTACCACCTGGTATTCCATGATCTCTTTGTCTCTCCGCTCTATTAGTGTTCGTGGTTGTTCTATCTCTCCTTATGGGGTGATTGAAGCTTGCTTCCGGTCTTTCTTTAGTTCCTTCTCTTTGATTTCCATGGGCTGAGGATGTTCCTGCCCCTTGTTGAATTGTATTCATGTTCGTTCTAGATGGAGGGAATATCAATTCACCTCTCCATGTGTATGTGTTTTTAGCGCGTTCAGGCACCACAAAGACTCTTTCTGAAGTCTCATCTAGGTATACAACCTTTCCAGGTGTATCTGGGTCCTTGAATTCATAGATTGTAATGATGCCTATCTCACCAGGGTGTTCCTTTCTGTATCTCCAAAAGGCTTCATCTGTCTCTTTATTTACAAACAATTCGGTGCTCCTGTTATCTTGAGGGATCCACTCTGGGATGAGTACTCTTGTTAATACGGATTTCCCTCTCGGTGTCCTAGGTTCTTCTAACGGTTCTTTTCCTTGAAATTTCGTTTCCATCTCTAATTGAATTGTGCCAAACTCATTAGTATCGTTTGGTTGCGTACTTAGGACGTACATGGTTCCTTCTTTGTCTATGTAAGCGTCTCTCTCAAATTTCACCACTGGTCTTTCTAATCCAATGGGTTGATCAGGGTTGTGCAGTTGCACCACTTGCCTTTGCAAACCATCCTCATAGATGCGAGCACCTAATCGGTTGGTTCGGAGAAACTCTAATTGCGTTCTATAGGGTCCTTCAGGTTTTTCTAGGTATGCTACATGAGACCCTCCTTCTGGTCTGTCTGTGCTAAATGCCATCTCTGATTCACTTGATTCTGAGCTCTCGTAGGGGTAATTACTATTCAATTGCTGAGCCCACGATCGAGCAGTAGTTCTTACACTAGCCTCTGATGATCTAAGGCTTCGTCGGTCTGACTTACCTATGTGTCTCCCTGATCTAAGGTTCATTAATTTCCTTCCTTGCACGCTCAATTACACCCTTAGATCGTCAATGGTCCTTTGTGATTAATTCTTGATTCTTTTTAATTTTTCTTTGGATTCTTGTCTTAATATATGCGTCAGGAATTCGACTTTCCGTTATAGTTTTGAGTTCTCGTTCCGTCAGACTTATGTTCTTTTCTTCAGGTTTTCATGTCACACACACCCTTACTTTAAGTCTTAAACTTGAAAGAATTAGGTATCTTGAATTTGAGGCGTTCCTATCGTCGTTAATCCACAACTACCGTTTAGCCTAAGCTAAGAATTGACTGAGGGGGTTGAGTAATCTTCCAACCTCGAGTCGGCTTTTCTGTTGCTCTGATGCCCTGTTGCCCAAGAAGCCGTGCTTCCCAAGCTCTGCTGTCTTCACTGCCTTACTTGCTTGCCTTTGATTGCCTTTGCTTGACCTGAAAAAATCCAATTTTAGCCCAATTCACAAGATGATCAAACACTTGAGCATATACACCTTTTTAAGTCCCTTCTCGTTTTGCCCAGATTTTCAATGTGTGCCCCCTGACTTCGGATGAAAAAGTTATGAGCGTTCAGGCCCCGTGGGGTAAAAACTGACAATCAGGTTTTCCTTCAGATATGAGCTAAGGGGTCTCCTATGAGTCTAATGGTCCAAGAATTTTTCAAAAATACCCTCAAAATTGGTCAAAAATTGGAGTCCAAAATTGGCGATGGGGGTGCACAATCGCGATGGTCTGGGACCGTCGCGATGGTCCAAGCGAACCGTCGCGATGGTCCAAGCGAACCGTCGCGATGGCGTGGGATTTGGACAATCGCGATGGCCCGAAAAAGTGAACCGTCGCGATGGTCCGAAATGAACGATCGCGATGGCGTGAGGTCGAACCGTCGCGATGGCCCGAAGTGAACGATCGCGATGGCGTGGAAATGGACCGTCGCGATGGTCCGAAAAAGTGAACCGTCGCGATGGCGTGACCAAGCGGACAATCGCGATGGCGCGGTCAACGGTCAAAGGTGGACAATCGCGATGGTCCGAAGTGAACCGTCGTGATGGTCCGAGGTGCGATGGCTTGAGCCAATCGCGATGGTCCGATTTTGGGCTGTCGCGATGGTTCAAAAAATGAACCGTCGCGATGGTCTATCGTGACACGTGGCACTATCGTGGCGATGGCCTAAGCCAATCGCGATGGTCCGGGGTCAACTGAACAATCGCGATGGTCCAAGTGGACCGTCGCGATGGCTCAAGTGAACCGTCGCGATGGTCCGAAAAAGCGAACCGTCGCGATGGTCCGGCCGAGCCGTCGCGATGGCGTGAGCCTATCGCGATGGTGCGACACAATCGCGATGGTCTGAGCCAATCGCGATGGTCCACCAAACAACGAATTTTTCAAATGCAACTATGGTTCCGTGAATGCGCAAGGATCGCCTACCTCGTGGTGTGGTCGCCTACCTCAAAATCCGAAAGTTGCAGACCATCGCGATGGTCCGCCCTACTCGGAAATTTCTGACAGAAAGTACATGTTTTACCTTTTGGAAGCTCTCCTGATGCTCTGAAGCTCTGTACCTGCAAGAAAACTCAAGAAAATGCAAGCACACACAAGCGCAAAAACTCTCTCTCGCTCTCTCGCATTCACAAATGAGGGGAAATGAGGTGAATGGGGAGATATGGTGAATTTTCTGATTTTTTTGGAAATGGAGATGATGATGCGATGATGAAGATGGAGTATGGGGAAGGTGAAAAACACTAAAAACTAAGTAAAAACAACAACGAAAACTGAAATTTTTACCTTCCAACGCCACTTCTTGCTATACTCTTACCATCACACATTCGTCCTAGACTCGATCCCCGGCAACGGCGCCAAATTTGGTGTTGCTCTAGCACAATGGTAAGCACCACGTTAAGAAGCTTCACCTCCTTAATGTCAATCCGTGGGAGAGGTAGGAGTGATATGAAGATCGTGAACGTGAGATGATGTGAGAGTGAAGGTGAGAAGCACAAAGGTGCACACACATACACACACACATTGAAGAGACAAGCAAGACACAATGGAAGGTGGGAAAATAGCTCTATTACTCAAGAATACTCTTACAAGCTCACAAGAACTCTAATCTCAACCAAGCTAACCTCAAAAATGAGCTCTCTAGCTCTTTTTATAGTTTCTAGACTAGTTTTGACCGGTTTCACATCTAGTGACCGGTCTAGTTAAAAATTAGGTCCTAGATGCTATTTGGAAGGGTAAACGATGTCTAAAAATAACGAAAATTGGTACGCGCATTCTACCTAAGCTCCTCAAGCTCGAGGACTCCTCGGCTTGCACAAAATGGAGCTATGGATTACAAAATGGGGTTTTCTATGATACATATGTTACAATTAGTGATAACAATCACTGTTGAATGTTTGAAGAAATAATAAGAAATATATTTGTTTGGAAAATTGATCCGACTGGCTCCCTGCTCCGTCTTTACATGCTTCCGTGGCGTCTGTGCCTCTGGCTGCTTCCAACAGCCATGCAAACACATCCCTATATTCCCTTAATAGAGCTACAAGCTCCGCTTCTTCTTTTGCACTTAGGTCATCTCCTATGTACGTACATCGCTCTTCGTTCCCTTCAATGGTCACTACAATTTTTTTGGTCTTTTCTTTATTGTCATATGCTTCTCCTATAATGGCCTCTCTCTTAAGCATTCGTACCAGAATTTTTTGGTCTTCCACTTCATATTTCTTGAACTTTTCTGGTACTTCAAACAATGATTCCTCCTCTTCTGGTTTCACTGCTTTTTGTTTCTTTTTCTTTTGACCTCCTTCACGTTCTTCCTTTGAATTTACCGTCTTAATGCTCGTGAGAGGTTCTTCTTCTTTTTGAGTCAACACTCCTACATCTTCTAGATAGTGCTCTTCTGAGATGAAGCAACTATCCATCACAATGGACTCTAGATCATCGTCATTCTCTTCTTCTTCTTCTATGACATCGCTAGGATCACACTCTTCCAACAAGGGCTGACACATGAACATTGAAATATCATAACCCTCCTCATCACAATGAGGTGTCCATTGTTCTTCGTTGACTGCGATGTCCATAGTAGCTAATATCTCTGCCCAACCATGAGGCTCAAATTCCTCATCTGGAAATATCATTGGTGTATAGGCTGGGTCTTTAACTGGTCTATCTCCTAGGGAGCTCCTTCTTCTCTTGCTTTTAGGCGCTTTTCCTCTTCCTCTGCAACCTTGCACATCCACAAGTGAGTATCTTCATGCAGCCAGGATGGATCAGGTGAACTTCCAGAATTCACAGAGATAGAATCTTCTTTCGCTTTGTGGATAGGATTCCACTGTAGGGGTGGTACATCTCTGAAGGTGTAATCCTTCAAATTGACCTTGGTAGTGACCCCTAAGTGTTGTAAGTACAAGGAGTTGGTCCCCCAATCCTGTACTATTTGCAATTGTCGTAGGAAGGGTCTTCCTAGGATCATCTCGTAGACATTATTTTTCTCAAAGTCACATATAGCAAATGTGTGTTCAAACTCTACACCACAAGTGGTTAGAGTTATCCCTTCAAGCAATCCTAGAGGTCTTTCAAAATGACCATCTGCCATTTGAAGCTTCATTCTAGTTGGTCTTAATGTAGGTTTGCCCCATCGCTTCCACAAGGAGGTGGTCGCAATAGCAACACAAGCACCTGAATCTACGATTGCTTTGGTTGTGTAACCTTGATAGGTGATTGGAAGATAAGTATTACCTTCTTCACCTTCACTCATGTCCCCTATTTTGTCTAGAGGTATCTCTGGTACTTTCTGCTTAGGGCCTACTTTTGGCATATTGGAATCAAGTTCTGGAACTTGATCCTTCACATGATTCCATAGCTCAGGTTTTGCTTTGAGAAGCTCTTCTACCGTGAGATGGCACTGAACCTTAGTGTTCTTCACGACATCAGTGTTCCTTGGGACCACTGAGTCCTCATGTCTGACCAGTATTGTGGGAGCTCTGATCTGAAGAGATTCAGATTCCCATGGGCCTGGAAATTGAGGCAGTTCTTCTAAGGTATTAGATTCAAAATCTAGCCTTTCGTCTTCTTGTTGTTCTGCTTCATCTCCGTAAATAGATGGAATGTCTTGGGGAAATTGATCATGAAGATCATCAATCTCAGGAATAGGAGGGGAATTACCCTTCTCCTTGGCCCATTTCTCTTCTTGTATTTTCCGCAAGAACTCTTGAGAGTACTGTTGAATTGAAGGAGGTATTCCAGCATCCGTGGAATTAGGAACATAAGCTCCCATTGGTGGTGAGCTTCCTCTTTCAATAACTGGTTGAGCCTGTGGAGGTAAAGAAACTTGTGGTTTGTTTACCAACTGCTCTAATCTTTCTAGTAAGCCTTGGAAATGCAAATCTGGTTTGACAGAGTTTGTCTGATTGAACTTTTGACTAGTCTCAAGTATAGCTTGAGCTTGTTCTACCATTTTCATGCACATTTTCATCCGTTCAATCTCTAAATCCGCTCTAGGATAACTCTTGTCTAGGTTTGCTGCTGTTGGCGCTTCTTGAAGGCGAGCCTGGTAGGCCTTGAACATCATGTCCAAGCCTTCTGGGGTTGGATCTGCAAGAACAGACCCTGGTTGTGGGTTATTTACAGTGGGTGGTGGGGTGGGATGAGATGGAGTGGATGGAGCTTCGGCATGCGAGGGGCTTTGAGATGCAATGTCCTCTATTTTTGTTTTGGCATCTTTTAGGCTTTCTTCTATTTCAGATATCTTTTTGTTCCACTTGCGATTAGCCTTCTCTCGGGTATCCTTCCATGTTCTTGGTTTCCTCTTGCTAGACTCTCCTGAGTCACTTGGCTCTGGTTGCCCAGTTGTTTTATCTTGTTTTAATGCTTGTGCCCTAGTAACTGCATGTACAGGAGCCACATTACTGCTACTTGAACTTGAATCTGCCACTAAGCCTACCACATTGATGGGTGTAACCTTAGGCACACTAGAGGGATTTCTCGGACACTCTCTCGGTAGATGTTCCTTGCCGCACTAAGGACAAAAGCCTTGTATTGTGATGTTTTGCCCTTGTCCCAGAGCTTGTTGGTGGGGACATTCACGAATGAAATGGTCACCGTGACATCTAAAACATGGTCCTCTAGGGGCTTGCGGTCTTACTTGTCTCACTAGGGGCCTAGGATTTGGATTTGTATACATGACACTCGAGTATTCTGGCTCTCAGCTTTGTTCCATAGGTGGTGCCTCATATTGATATGGAGAAGTCTCACTTTGCTAAGGTGACTCTATGTAATAAGCATGTGGACTACCTTCATGGGAGTAGTCTGAATTATGAGCATGAGAGTCATTTTCTGAGACCAAAGGGGTTAGTGGCACCAATGCTCTATTCGGGTTCTCCTTCGCCATCGTATATTTAACTGGGATCACATTGGCAGGAGTTGGTGGTTGGTTTCCTAGGACTGGTTGTGGCCTGTATGGTGTCTGATATTGTTGGTGTGGCCTGTAATATGGTTGTTGGTATTGGTTCTGATACCCACCCTGCTGGTAAGGTTGCTGATAATTTTGTCTAACAGCCTGCCTGTTATAGGGACAATCTTGGGCCGTATGATTTGTGTACTTCCTCTCAATGGTGCAATATAGAGCGTTAGGGTTTCCTTGGGGTTGAGCCATCATTGGGCAGACATTAGCCATATGATCTCCTCCACATGTATAACATCGCTTCAATGAGGTGACCCTTGGCATTTGTCTATTTTGAACTCCTAGCTTTTTGGCCACCTGCTCAGCTATCTCATCTATCTCACTGGAGGTTCTAGTGGTATGACTAGTAGAACTGTCAGAGTCCTTATAGAGTTTGGACAGTCCTAACTCCTCACCCAAGTTGTCCTCTATGTCAATGCATATCCGCACACACTCTTCTATGGATCTAGGTTCTTTCAAGTACACATATGACCTTAACTTTGTGCTGAGTAAACCGTCTAAAAATAAGGCCACTTGTTTGGCTGTTGTGGGTAATTCTGGCATAGGGCATCTTTCCAAGTACTGTCTAAACCTTCTTCCTGCAAGTCGCACTATTTCCTAGGGTGTTTGCTTAAAGTTGTGGATCAAGGATGATGTGTTATGCCTAATACCACTCTTGGAAAATTCGACAATGAATTCTCCTAGCAATTCACCTATCTCTCGATAGTTGCGACTATTCAAGGGTTGAAACCAAGCTAAGGCAGTACCTTTGAGAGTCAAACCAAATGCCTCGAACTGGGTGAACAAATCCTCTACTTGTTTAGCTCTTAGCACTTGTTTGAACTTGGCTACATGATCATAAGGATCTCCGAACCCATCAAAATAGTTCTTCATTGCCTTGACCACTTGAGAAGGTCTAAGAGTTCTTGAGTGCTCTCGGGGTCTCGGCAATGGGAAATCATGTTCATCTCTTTGATGCCTATGTGCTCTATGTCTCTCCCTCTCAGGTCGTTCACCTTCATGTCTTGATTGGTCCCTACCCACAGTATGTGCAAAACTTACCTCAGGTCTCTCTTTGGTTCTTTCCCGCTGGGTTTCATGAGCCTTGGATGATCCTGCTCCTTGGAGGCCTTGGGAAACATTAGATCTTGATGGAAGGAAAATTGACTCACCTTGCCAGGTGTATGCATGCCTATCTTGCTCTGTTACCAAGAACATTTTCTCTGACATGTGATCTAGATAGACAACTTTGCCTGGAGTCTCTGGATCCTTGAACTCATAGATGGTGACTATTGGGCTTGGTTGAGCTGGCTTGAATCTCCAAAAAGCTTCCTCTGTTTCTCTATTCAAGAAGAGCTCTATGCTTTTGTTGTCTTGGGAAATCCATTCTGGAGTGATCACTCTGGTCAAAACTGACTTACCTCTAGGGGACTTGGGTTCTCGTCCCAGGTCTCCTTGCTCTAGGTCTCCTAGCTCGTTCTCAGGAATGATGTTTCCCAGCTCATCTGTCTTGTTTGGTAGGCTGGTAACCACATACATGGTTCCTTCCTTATCAATGTAAGCACCCTCTTTGAACTTGACTACTGGGTGTTCAAGTCCAAAGGGTTGGTCAGGATTTTTGAGTTGAACCATTGATCGTCTTAGACCATCCTCATAGATGCGAGCACCTAATTGGTTGGTCCTGATATACTCCAATTGGGTCTTATAGGGACCTTCTGGGGTCTATAAATAGGTAGTACCTGAGCTACGTGTGGGTCTTTCCATGCCAAAAGTCATTTCTGAGTCACTTGTCTTTGAACTTAGTGTGTAAGGATAACCACTAAGCTGTTGAGCCCAAGACTTGGCTGTATGGTTGACACTAGCCTCAGATGACCTAATGCTTTGTCTATCCTTGCCTAAGTGTCTACCAGATCTCAGGTTCATAAGCCTTGGCTTGTAGTCTCAGAGTTCTCTTATATTGCTCAAAATCCTTTGGAACACCCTGGTTTTCTAGTTTCCCTGAGGGTCAACTTCAAAATACCCTATCTAATAATCCTAGTATTAATTTTACCGCAACCAATGGAAGTTTGGGTTGTACTCCCCACGAGCTTTCCAACAAAACCAAAATCACAGCAAACGGATTTCGTATGAGAAAGTTATGCTAGTTCAGGGTTCTGGGGTTTAAAACAGGGAAACAGGATCTCTCTGGGAACTCAGGACAGGCGATACGATACCAGATTTTCCACGATACGATACCTTTGTCTTACACGATACCCCTTCAGACGATACCACCTTAGATGATACGATACCACCAAGGCGATACCAACTTCCACGATACGATACTGCTCTCTTAGACGATACGATACTGAAAGTGGTCACAATACGATATCTCTAATTTGCACGATACGATACCAACCTCACGAGACGATACCACTTGACCTCGCGATACGATACCACTAGGTGGGTGATACGATACCAAGGTGACGAACGATACGATACCAAAAATTTTATGCGATACGATATTAGAATAGCCCACGATACGATACTTGGTTGGCCCACGATACGATACCACTCAGTCAACGATACGATATTGAAATTAGAGGCGATACGATACCAACTTGGCCGACGATACGATACTGCATGATCAACGATACGATACCAAGAATGGCACGATACGATACCAGGTGGACCACGATACGATACCACTGGGGTGACCGCGATCGCGATACCAGCACTTGACGATACGATACCAGAATGGTATCGCGATACCTCAAGTGGGCATGCACGATACGATACCTCAACAAGTATCGCGATATACGAGAGTTCTGGTATCGCGATACCAAAACTCAACCGGACATGATACTTGGAGATTTTGACACCCAAATTCAAAATTTTTTGCAGATTTGTGTACCTTGTGTCCTCCTTGTCACTTCTATCAGCTTGTAGATACAAAATCTAGCTCCAAACCGGCGATACCACCTGCGCGATACCAGACGCTGTTCTGGTCACTCCGCGATACCGAATCAGATTTCTGAAGATTTGAGAGGTTTTCACGCGTGTTTCTTCAGCGCTTCTGCTCTGCGCACCCTCTGCCCATGTTCCTCAAAGCCGCAAGTGAAATACGAAGTGAATGTACACTCGAAAATAAAAAAATCAGAGAAGATGAAGGTGGGAGAAGATGGTGATGATGATGAAGATGAAGAAGGAGAAAAACTCAGAAACTGAACTGAAAATGGTGAATTTTTTACCTTCCAATGTCACTAGTCTACGTCTTACCGTCACACGCTCATCCTCCAAGCTCTCTCCCCGGCAACGGCGCCAAATTTGGTGTCACTCTAGCACAATGGTGAGTACCAACGTGAGGAGATACACCTCATAAATGTCAATCCGTGGAGACGTGAGGACCGGTATGAAGACCGTGAGCAAGTGATGGCACAAGTGCGTGAGTGAAAGCACACAAGCGTGCACACACATACACACACACGCACACAAAGTAAGAGCAAAGAGCGGAACAATGGAAGATCTTTGATTACACAAGAGCTCTCTTACAAAGTTGAAAACTACAACAAGCTAACCTCAAAAATGAGCTCTCCAACCCTTTTTATAGTTTTTGAGTGGTTTTGGCCCTGTCCAGACCTAGTGTCTGGCCTAGTTAAAAAATAGGTTCCAGGGCTTATTTGGGGGCTCAAACGGAGTCTAAAAATTATGAAATTCGGTAGGATGGTAGTTCTAATACTCCTCAAGCTCGAGGACTCCTCAGCTTGAACAAAATGGAGTTACAAAAATGGAAAATGGTATTTACAATGATTTTTAGTGATGAAAATCACTATTTTTATAGGGATTTCTTCTGAAAATTTGACTGGTGCTTCTTGGAGCTCCCTACTTGCTCCTTGTTCTTGTGTGTCCACTTCCTTGATTCACTTCCATGCTTTGTCCTTGACCTTGAGCTTCAACACATGCTTCTCTTGATTGTCCCATTCTTTCTGTTGAGGTGTCAGGACCTTTTGTGTCGAAAAAGAACTCAACATTTGAGAGTTGTGTGGTTTGCAAGAAGGACACAAAGTCGAATGTGCCCATCCCTTCGATGTCTCTAGTGGGGTCGGAGGGAGTAGCTAGTGACATTCCTCCAGGCTGAGGTTGAGGGATTCTAATAGTAAAGGGGGGCACCATTCCTTCTCCTCTTAGTGAGACTTCAGGGATCGTGACAACCTCTCTTGGATGGACACATGGGATCGTGCCTCTCAATCTCTTAGACTGGTGGATGGAAGCTCAGTGACCTTTAAAAATGTGTAATTGAGACCAGGTCAGAGCGAGCTCGATAGGCACATCGTATAATAAACACCTATATATAATATGAGTAATGGCAAAACACTTAGCCACAATTGTCTTCCTAGACCACCTCTTCTTAGCTTTATACAATTGTTGATGATCCACACATGAAGCTTGATGGTCAGCGACCTTGTTGTTGCAGAGCTAAGAAGAGCACAAGGCAGAGAAAAAGACGGGCCCCAAAATTTTTCCGATTTGGACACCTTATTTTTGTATCATAATCATTTTGTAATATATTTTTCGATGTAAACGCACTAGAGGAGTCCTCTAGATGCATCACCACAGAAGATTAGTAGCTTACCCATGTAAATTAGTAGGAAATTAGCCTTTTAGTGAATAAAGTGCCGGTCTATTATGTGAAAGGACCATTTTTAGGGCACATGTATATAAGTCAATTTGTGACTCTTTGTAAAGACTTTTGGCCATTGTGAGAATCAAGAGCACAGAATTTCGAATTTTTGTCTTCTCCTCTCTGTATCATCTTCTTTGTGAGCTTGTATGCATGTGTGTTTCTTGAAAAGAGTGTTAGGAAGTGTTGTCTATCCATGAAAGTGTTTGTTTGCTGTGGTTAAGATGTGTGTGAAGTGTAGGAAGTGCTGAAGTGTAGGAAGGTCATTCCCGTGACTCAGTATTTTGCTCATAATTTGAAGTAGAAGCGTTAGAATTGAGTGAAAATACCACCATTGGATGCGTCTTCTCGAGAGTTTCGAAATGCATATGCTATTTTCTATATTCGGAGTTCAGAGCTGAGAGAAAAGCTCAATTTATTGTTGGCTACTACTCCAAGTATCGTGACACCATGACTGACAGTTGAAGCTTGTTTGGAATAGTCTTTGCCTTGTTTGCACTCTTTGGGAAACTCATTTGCATTGATCATCATTTGAATGCATGTCCTCATACACTCGGCTAGGTTTTGATACTCATCGGATTCATAAATAAAGCATGAATCCCCACTATATGCACTTGAGGGGGATTGAGGTATAGTCTCTTTCTCCGCAAGTCCCTAGGTTTGTCCTTAGGTACACATGTTTTTGGCACCGTTGCCGGGGAATGTCGAATCAAACCCATGCATTCATGTGATGGTAAGTAGCTTTTAGCATTGAAGCGAGTAGAGGAGTTGTGAATTTCTCTTCTTTGGTAAGTCACATTCATCCGCACTTATTACTTCTCACTCTTGGAGTGTGTGTAGTGAGTTGTTAGTCTAGGGAAGTGAGTGGAGTGAGTAGAGTAGGAGGAGTAAGGGAGTAGGTTAGGAAGCTAATGTAGTTATTAATCTTAGCTTTGTTGAAGTCTTTGGAGTTAGGAGAAATTTTCAAAAGGTATAAAAAACAAAAAAATTGTCATTTCTCAAGTCACTTGTCTCTAGAACAAGTATCGTGAGAGCAATCTGTCGCGTGTCGGGAGCTTGTGAGCTTTGCAGAGCGAGCAAGAGAGATAAGAGAGTGGGAAAAGCTTCCAAGGTGAGCACACTACTGATTCTTTGTGCATAACTCCTGTTGAAATCAAGATTTCAGAAAAAAACGACCTGCATCAAGTATCGTGAAGGACATTCCGGGGTAGAGAAGGATTATTTTCTTAATCCAGGCTAAGAGGGGAGGGTAGATGCACTCTAAGAACATGTGTATGAACTCAAAATCTAAAAAACACTTGCAAAAAATTTGAAAAAGTGTCAATTATCGTGTTCTCCTGCGGTTGAGGTATCGCGATACCTAGGTATCGTGAACTCCTGTGGTCGAGTATCGCGATACTTGCAAGTGGTCGAATATCGTGTATTGTTGAGAAATCCTCACGATACCCGCCACATATCGTGTATCGCGTATCGCGGAAATCTGATAGCGATACGTGTCAAGTATCGTCTATCGTGAATTTTCAATCACGATACCTGTGACATATCGAGTATCATCAGAGTCCTTCCATGATACTTGCTGGATATCGAGTACCACTGGAAAATTCTCGCGATACTTGTCAAGTATCGAGTATTGTGTTCACAGAAAACGATCTTTGTCTAGTATCGACTATCGTGGAGAATTCCCTTGTGGACTATCGGGTATCGTGTATCGTGAGTTCTAAACGCGATACTTATCTGATATCGTGTATTGCGGAGGTGGCTTTCCCAATACCTGACAAATATCGAGTATCGTCGGGAATTCTCTCGCGATACTTGTGGACTATCATGTATCGTGGGGGGAAACCACCCCGATACCTGGCAAGTATCGAGTATCGTGAGACACAACAAGGTCAAGTATCATGTATCGAGTTCTTCAAGTATCGAGTATCGTGCCCAGTCAAGTGGTTGAATATCGTGTATCGTTTTGTTCACATGTCGAGTATCGTGGTACCATTCTAGTGTGTCAGATATCGAGTATCGTGACATACTCTGTTTGGGTGAAGTATCGAGTATCGTGGACTTTTTTGGGGTTAAGTATTGTGAGTTGTGGATTCACTGTCAGTCCTATTCCAACCAATTTTTCTCTAGAAATTCTGACCCTCAATAAAGAATTTTAGGGGCTGGAGGTTGATTAAGGTTAATCAGAGCTTTTAAGTGAATGAACCTAAGGTCTAGGAGAACCCTAGGAAGCCGAAGAAGTGTAATCTCTTCAGTGGGAAGTGTAGTCGAACCCAGTAGCCGTCACATTATTCTGAAACCTCTAGTGAGTCAGAGGAAGAAATTCCCATGGCTTCCGAGGATATGCAGAACACTGTACCAATGATTGGCATGTTGTCAATTATTGAGGGAGAATATCGGACATCTTTGGAATATGTGAACACCAACCAAAATGAGATACCTATCTACCTAGATGGTCTAAACCGATCCGTGGCCAGACTAAAGAAAGCTTCAGATGCTTACATAGTGCCTAGGCCAGCAGCTAAGTATGCAGGACGATTTTATATGGACAAGAGAGACATCCAGTATGTTCTTATGGAACACCCTGAAAGTATCAACGAACAAGGGGAAGAAGATAATGTTCATAACCTTAATGCAGAGGGACATGAAGAACAAGTGACCACTCCTAGAGGGAGATCTACTGTTGTTAGGGTTTGGAGAGGAGACCTGGTTCCCCAAGATGACTCCTTAATGGATGTGTATTTGGTCAATGGAATGGAGCATCTCCTTAGAGCCCACTCTTCATTATGGGAAGTATCCCCTAACCTAGTTACTATCTACAAATTACAAGATCCTGAATTTCCCACCATCATCACATATTTGGACAAAAACCATAGGAGGTACTGGCCTCTAACAGGTTAGAAAGAGCAGGGTTAAAATATCATAGCATTCCGGTGTTCCCTCCTAGGGATCAAGCTACTACTTCTCAGAACCCTCAAGGAACCTTTCAAGATAATTCATATCAACAGTCAGGACAAACACAACAAACACAAATCCCAGTTAGACCCCATGTGCAGTTTGCTATGCGTGCAAATAATCCGAACTATCGGCCTCAGCCACCTGTTGACCCAAGGAATAGAATCCCTATCCCAGATAGACCACCTGTGGTAAGAGGACCTGGTATACCGATAGGAAGACCAGTTTTCCCTATGATGCCTAGACCACTTGAGGCAGGAAGAAGATTAAGACCCATCCAAGTCGTCAAATGCATGAGAAACCATTATGATGGCTCTAGTGAACCTTACAATCATATAGCGGAATTCAAGCAAGTAATCAGAGCCGAACAAGTAGAAGATTTTTTGATCCAATATGAATCCTTTGGTCTAACTTTGATAGACACGTCTTTAGCTTGGTTCCAGCCATTAGACCCTAATAATTTTCAAAACATGGAACAAGTTTACCAAGAATTAATTGAAGAATTCACCAAATCTGGGATTAAAAATAACTCTTCCTCATTGATCCATAGTTTTAAGCAAGCTCCTACAGAATCAGTGAGATTGGCGGCAAGAAGATTCAAGCAGTATGTGGATAGATGTCTAGTTCAAACTTTGCAAGAGTGTATGAAAGAATGTATTGATCTAGAGGACAACCTAGCAGAAGATCTGAAAATGCCTCAAGGTAGCGTAAAAAGTGAAGATTCAGTCAGCAGCGCATCAAACCTTAAGAACAATGTAGAGGAAATAGCCGACTTAGTAGCAAAGAAGTTGAACGTTCAAGAACAAAGGAACTACCCCAACAACCCAATGAGAGTGCCCATGCTTAGAAGATGTATGCATCGTGGAGGTGATCATCCCTCTCATTTGTGCAATAGGGGAGTAGCTGCACCACCTGCTTATGCTTACAATAGACCACCTATTCCGGGCCCTCTACAATATTGCAACATAGAACAAAAGTACACAAACCACAATACAGAAAACTGTCCTTACAATCGGCAATCAAGACCAGTACAACCGCTCATGAGACCTTATGGATACCCTCAAAGAGATCAGGGAGGAGAAGCCTTAGATATCCTACATATGAGCAGCAGGCACCATTACCACGACCTTATGCTTACCAAAATTACACTCAACCACAACCGGTTTTAGGGCAACAACCGCCCCATCCTCAAAATGTTGTCCCAGTGAAAATAGCTCAACCTGAAGAGAACTTAGAGAGAGCAATAGTTCCAGCCACACCATTGACTAGTAATGAACCATATGACTCATCCTATGACCATAGCCAAGGAAACTATCCCAATTATGAGAGCTCTATGATAGAATATGGACAAATGTACGAACCATATACATATATGGCATGGAAGCACCAAATAATTCTTACGGATATGACAAGGATTATGTGCCATTGATGTACACAGCTCCCAAAGCACCCATACCTCAAGACCCATGAATAGACCGCCTATACCTAGAGGACCATGTTATAGATGTGGAGGTGATCATTATATCAAAGAATGTACACTACCAAACCCACCACCACCACAGTGATTTTGGGAAGTATATTGTAGTGATCGTGGTAAAGAACACCTTTTCAGAGATTGCCCCAGAAATCCTAACAAAGTTAACTCGAACGTACAAATCAATGTGATAGAAGTGATAGAGTTGTCACGGAGTGATAAGGAGTACACCGTGCCATTGAAAGCAATAACAAGAGCTAAAGCTAGAGAGACACCAGAAAAAATTGGGGAGAATGACCAAAGCGACACAGAGGTGAATACACCCACACCTCAAAGAGTGGAAGACTCGGAAGAACCTGGAAAAAGTATCACAAGTAAACACAGAGATGGAAGAATCGTAGAGATAGGATAAAGGAAAAGAAACTACGGCAACAGATGGAGAAGAAAAAATATGAACATGATCAAAAGGAAAAACAGAAACTTGAAGAAGAAGATAAAAAAAGAAAGTATAAAAAAGAAGAGGTAGGATCAGTTTTAGCAGACCCCATGCCGAAAGAGTTAGCCATGTGGATTCAGGCATACCAGGCACGAATCAGAGCAGGACCGACCATTGAACAACATGAAAAAGAATATCCTAGAGGTGACTTAGAGAAAGAAAGGTTGGAGATTTGCAAGAAATTAATCGAAGTAGCTCAACAGACCTTAGAAAAACCTATGTGTAGACTACCCAATTCACGAATTCCTGAAGAAGAATTCCAAGAGTGTGTCATCCCTAATGACCCCGAGAAAACCAAAGAAGGTGAGACACATAATGAAAAACACCGCGAGGATAAAAGGGAAGGATCCATTGTCCCCGAAGTAGATGGAGAATGGCCTAAAGACTTGTGGGCAAGAGTCCAAGAAGATAGATGGAAGAAAGTGGAAGGAATAGAACCACCCTTTGAAGAGCTAGAAGCAGAAGGAATTAGAACATTTGATATTTGAACTCAATTCAGAAGGATTATTACCCTTTGATCAAAGTGAAAAGGAAAATGACTGTATAAAGGCTTTGCCAAATTACACAGGAGAATACAAACATCATTCGGAGTTATACTGCATTCCCTCAATAAGAAAAAAAGAACAGAACACATCAGTCCAACCATCGGACATCATACAACACCTCAGAAAGGTAAAAATCCCTTGCACTCTGACATTGGAAGAATTGTTGAAGGTCAAACCACATTTGATGGAGAAATTAACCAGTCAATTGGAGATCAAAACGGAAGAGAAGGAGATGCCTGATGAAGTAAACACAGTAAAAATCCCGATCGATAAGGTTGGAGATTTCAGCGAAGGAGATGAAGGAAACACTTGTCTTCCAATTACCTATAGGGGTTACACCACTAAAGCCATCTTGGATTCTGGATCTGGAGTAGGAATTGCAACTAAAGAAATCTGGGAGAAATGGGGAAAACCAGCTCTAAGACCAACACGCATGAAGATATAAATGGGAGACGGACACACAGAACGACCCTTGGGATTATTGGAACGAGTAATTTTTACCACTTGCGGAGTTGAATTCGAGCACACCTTAGCGATATGTCAATTTGAAAGGGCTAGCAATTATGAAATGACACTTGGAAGACCCTTCATGAGACAGCTAAAGGTAGTGCAAGATTGGGGAAAAGACGTAGCATACTTACAACATGAAGGAACCACAACAAGATTCATAAAGAGGAAAACGAGCAGTCAATTCACAGTATAGGTTCAAGTGATCAATCATGGATAAACGAAGACACTCATCTATGGATATGCCAAACTGCGAAAAAGGAGGAGGATAGAAGGAAAGGATGGCAGCAAAGGCAGGGAACCGCTAGATCTGTACGAGATCCAGCTTACATGCCTCAAGTATTCCTTGATGAAGAATTTGAACCTCATGGTTGGATGGAGATTTTAGCCACTCTCGATGTGTGTGTAAACGAAGAAGTGATAACCATGAATGAATGCATTGACGAGGAAGGCTATGATGTTAGTCTATGTGGTAGTTCTTCAAGAGGCTGAAGAAGGGGAAGTAATTGAAAAAGAATGGAAGGAGGATTACGAGAGCATTGAAATGGAACATGAACATATGGAAACGGAAAATGGAACTCAAGGAGTAAGTGTCATACTTAATGAAATAAATCAAGAAAGGACATAGGAAGAAGAGCTTGGATTAGATAAAGCGAAAAAGGATGAAGACAACAAGCCTCATACATTGATCATCATTTGAATGCATGTCCTCATACACTCGGCTAGGTTTTGATACTCATCGGATTGATAAATAAAGCGTGAATCCCCACTATATGCACTTGAGGGGGATTGAGGTATAGTCTCTTTCTCCGCAAGTCCCTAGGTTTGTTCTAAGGTACACAGTCTCAAACTCTCTTGAACAAAATTGAAATCGTCCCCACACATTGCTAAACTTGCGCTTTGACTTCCATGTGTATGTCGCATCTCCTTGTGGCCCTGACATTCCATTGAACCAATGAGAGTTTCCACAAACTCTTTCTATCAATCCTATTGGTGGATCTTGAATGGGTATTTGATGTAGACAGCGTAATTCTATCGACGACTCGATTGGTGGTACTTCAGTAGGTAAGCTTTCCATGTCTACTGCTGGTTGATTTCTCCCTGCTTGCAAACTAGTTCTTGTTGTATCAGCCATGATGCTAGTAGTAGTGTTTTTCTCTGAATCTGCTAGAAAAGGAGATCATATAACCATTGCAATGAAAACATGATGATACTTTGTCTCCTTTACAATACCAACATGATACGCATAGTGGTTAGGGAGTTAGTGAGTGAGGTGTTCCTTGTGTTTGTGAGTGTTGGTTAGTAGGTTAATGATTTTCCGTAGATGCATACTCTGGATGGGCCATAAACATGATGATACTTTGTCTCCTTTACAATACCGACATGATACACATAGTGGTTAGGGAGTTAGTGAGTGAGGTGTTCCTTGTGTTTGTGAGTGTTGGTTAGTAGGTTAGTGATTTTCCCTAGATTCATACTCTGGATGGGCCATGTACTCAGAATGCATCTACTCTTTTGTGAACAAATTTACAAAGTCCGGTCAGGGGGGTTTATTACAAGGTTTAATTCTCCACACTTTCTACATGGGATTCTAGCTTATGGTAGTGATGACTCGTAAAGGTTTCTAGAATAGATCTTCTTGGATTTGGGACTTTTTGGGTACCCATTTCTAGATAATCCTAGGTGTAATTTGAGGTGTTAATGTGGTGATTACAGATGTTCACCATGAATTGTGTGATGTGAGTGTTTGTGAGTGGTGATTCAAGCTTATGACCTTATGTGCAACTACTTGAGCTTGTAAGTAGGTCTTAGGCACCCACATTCCTCTTGCATTAGGATCAGCCTTCATCAACCACTTTCGGACCCAAATAGAGATGGTCCATTTTGGTTGATTCCTAGAATGCTCCTTCATTGTTATCTTTGATTGAGTAGTTTGTTTGGTGCATCATTGGGGTTCTGTCTCCTGAGTAGATGGTTGTTCACCCTTGCATATCCAGATCTGCTTCACTCCATGAGGTACTCTAATTTGCACCAGTTGTTGGGCATGCCTCTTGGTTATCTACTTTATCTTCTTCTTGAGTTGGCTTGCTTGTTTTTCTGTGACCATCTTTAGAAAAGAGGGGAGTTCCATTTTTGCTTCTGTGACTCTTTCATGAGTGGCCTTGTTCTACAGCATAGAGCTTTGGACAAGAATAGCATCGTTATCTTCATGTGTGTTCTTGGAAGGACCAGGAGTTGGTGCCTTTCCTAGTATCTTGAGTACTTGATTTTCTAACTCATTCGTGGTGCGGTTTTGATTTACCCAGACGTGAAGAAGTCCACTTCTTAGGTTTAGGTTGACTGCATGGTCATAGATCTAATCTTGACCCAAAACAAGAGGCTCAGTGAGATCCTCATCTTGACACACTAGCATCTTGATTGTCATTAGAACATCTTAAGGTAGATGGGAAGCTCCATCTCACCTATGCAATGGGTTTCCACACCTCCTAATCCTATGAGATATGCTTCTATAGGATTGATACTTAATTGCAATTCTTGATAGTAAGAAAGTCTAACTACACTAGTGGCTGCACTTTGAGTCAATTAAGGCTCTTACAGTCCTTTCACCCTTTCCGTGTCTTATCTTTAGGGTCATAAAAGGACATCGATCAACTATTCGAGGTGAAATTGCACCTGATGCTTGGCACATGGTTGTTGAGATATCAAGCTCAACATGTGATGATCCAGGATGAACGTATCACTTTTTCATTTCTCTGACATGTATATTGGTCATGTCGGTATATGTCAGGGAAACTTCATTGAGCTTTACTAGATTTATCTATTGAGAGTGATGGCACATATTTTGTTGCCAACTCACTCATTCGTGGACATTAGGATTTTCCTTATGTACTTGTCTTTATATATTGGACTTGTTGTATTGTTGTTTTAGGTCATTCTTGTACATTCCTTTTATGTAATTTAAGAAGAAGAAGAAGATTATTCTTCCTTGCCTCAATTTGTGTGTGTGCTTCTCTTTGATTTGTGAGAGTGTTTGTGTGTGAGCTCTCTTCCTTATCTCCTTCCTCGTGACATGGTATCAGAGCTAGTGTGGCTATAGAGAGCTCATGTAGAAGGCCAATGGCAAAGAGTACGCGAGAAGGCATGGAGAAAGCACAATTCACAAATGACCTCAAATTGCTACGAAAATTAGGTTGAAGGTAGAAGGCCTCAAAATATTTCTGTTTTGCAGCCATCTCGACCTCCATTTTGAGCCTGAAATGTGGGGCCCACAAAAAATCCAGGTCAATTGCAAAACTATAACTTGCATCCTATTCAAGAATGCTCATATATTTCAGATCCAAAATTTCAAGTGATTTCATGTAGTGTTGATACACGAAAACTGTGTTTTCTGAGATCGAATTATCACTCAAAGTGCAACGGTATTCAAGCAGAAGTCGAATTGCTGTCACTTACAAAACTAGATCAATGAGGTAAAAAATGGTTCATCAATGGGAGATCCATCCTTGAGGCTATCATTGATGCTTGGAAAGATCTGGTTTTCTTTGAAAAGTCCACTCAAGAAGTTGTCTTCCTTAAGATTGACTTTGATAAAGCTTATGATAGACTTGAGTGGGACTTCATTCTCCAATCTCTGCAAGACTTGGGTTGTGGCCGTAAACTCATTAAGATGATCTCAACGTTGTTGAGAAATGCATCAATGCAGATAAACATCAATGGTCAGCTTTCGCAAGATATTCGATTAAAACATTCTATCAGTCGAGGATGCCCCTTGTCCCCTCTTTTCTTTGCGATCGATGTTGACAATCTCAGCTCCCTTGTCAAACATCATGAATGTTAAGGTCTTATTCAAGGCCTCTTTCTTCCCCTCAATCAAGACCAAATGATCATGAGACTCTTTGTGGATGACATAGATGCTTTTGTGCATAACGATCCGCCTAGCATTGATACCTTTTGGTGTCACCTAAATACATTTTGTGGGACATTGAATTTGATAATAAACCACTCTAAAACTGCTTTTAGGGCCATTATTGGGCATCCACGTCAATTTTTGATTGACCATGGCCATCGATTGATCCCTAGGGACAAATTTTCCACTTATTAGGTATTCTAACGGGATTCGATGTTTTGATGGGCCAACAATGGAAATAAGCTCTTTCTAAGCTTGATAACAAGCTTGCATACTAGAAAGGTATGAAGATCAACCTGACGGGGTAGGCTATGGTGGTTAACACGTTCCCTTTTCTTCAATTATTTAATTTCTCTCTTGCTAGAGATTGAAGGATCAAGATATTGTCAAATTGGAAAGAATTTGGAGAAACTTTCTTTGGATGGGAGACTGTAACACAAGGGGTATCCCCAAAATTAAATGGGCTACTTGCATAAGCCAAAAATATCAAGGTACTTTGGGTATTCTAGACATTGAAGGAACATTCAATAACCTTGCAGACAAATGGATAATTAAAAGTGGAGCAACAGGGATGCCTCTTGAGCCAAACTAATTTTTTAGAAACAAGAGCGCTCTTAGGCTTGTGGGCCTTCTAGGGTGGAAGGTTCTGGATCTTCTAAATCTTTTGTTCTCCCCTTATTAGGTGCTTTCGAGAGGCTTGAGTTTAGTTTGCTCCCTATGGAAGAGTTGGAACAAGGTGAAACAATTTGTCAAGATCAATGAAGAGTGGAAATGGGCAGCCAATATTACACAAAATGATTCAATTTGGTTCCCTATCAAGGGCATCAAAGGTGTTGAGTCTTGGAACCTCCAAAAAGCTAGGAAGCTTTGGAACAAAAGCTCCCGTTTCTGGAAGCACGTCTAGAATCAAGAAACATGCCAATGGATTACATTTGAGGACATTGACATAGCTAGGAGAGTGGACTATTGAAGAATGGTCCTGTTTGCAGAGCAGATTCAATGCTTAGGAGTGCTTGCGGACTCACCTCCTTATTGGGCATGACTCCCCTCACCTTGAGGGTCTTAGATGGCACAACAACAACAATCTTGATAAAATTCGGAGATTTAAGAAGAAGATGGGCCTTCATATCATGCTTGATAGAAAATGGTGTCTAGATTGGTCAAGTTTTTGGTAGGATTTCAAGTTCCAATCCCTTTGGCATCCCTTCATTGAGGTTAAAAAATGAGTTCTTATGTGGAAAATCCTCCACTAGGGAATTCGGACCAATGTAAAAGCTAACAAAACTTGCAGATCTCCTCCATGGTGTAAAACGATGCCTTCATGGCAATGAGGACTTGGGAAACCTCTTCTTTTCTTGCCCCAAGTCAATGTCGGTTTGGCAGGCCCTTGGGAGAATCATGATGCTACAAGGACAAGTCAACTAGAAACAAACATTATTGGGTGAAGCAATCGGTTGTTCCTTCGCACTATGGAATGCTATAAGAGGTGAGACCCTCTGGAAGATCTGGAAAGAGAGGTGTGCTTCCAACTTTGGTAGCCCTCCTAAAGAATGGTTGATCGAAAAATTTCTTTTCCTTTTAGGCAAAAGAATTTCCAATTTTAAGAAGCCCCTGCCTAACTTTTAGACATCATATAGTGTTTTTGCTTGACATCAAACAGATTAAAAATAGATGGGCCCCACATGGGGCGACAAAAGGGTTATCAACCTTCTTCGTAATGTTTTCTAGCAAGTTTTAAGCAACCCCTTCTTCGTGAAATTCACGGGGTCCCATGGGTGCTAGGCCCGTTCATTTGTAGAGTTGTTCTTTCTAATTAATTAAAGTTTGCGAGACTAAGCTATTGCCGAACTTCCTTTTTGAAAAAAAAAAGAGAAGTTCAATCTTACTAATTACATTTCCAAAGGTTTAAATTAATTGAAAGTGTGATTGTACAATGAAAGATATAGTATTAATGAGATCCTCAAATCCACACAAATAGGGATAGAACACCGAACACCTACTAAGAATGAACAAAACTCAAAGGCTACATAAATATAAAAACTGAGAAAATAGTCCTAAAGCCATACGAGAAAACTAATTTGATCTGAAGAAAAACTATAGCAACAAGCACAACTCTTACCATCGTCAACAATGTCCACTGAAATTGCTTGAAAGCTAACAACATGTTCCTGAAGGGAACTTTTATCATTTCATCATATGGATGAAGAAATGTTCAATCGGTGCAAATCATGGAAATTCAACTCTTGCCCACCCAAGAAAGACCAAAATCCCAACTCATTAAGGTGCGTTGCAGACGAGTCCCCTTTTGCATTGGACAAGTTTTTCTTAATAAGAGGAAATTCGGCCGAAGCTAATCTCCCTTTTGCATTTCACAAGTTTCTTTTTTTTTTAATAAAGGAAGTTCGGCCTTAGTCTACTCTTTCGGACTTGAATTAATTAAAAGAAGAAAAGTATAAGAAACGGGGACTAGTGCCCATGGGATGCCCTGAATCCCACAAAGCAGGGGTAGCTTTTGCAGAGTTTAGATGGCATTACAAAGAAGGTCAATCACCCTCTCATCACCCTCATGCAGGGCCCACTTGGGTTTAAGCTTATTGTTGATCAGAAGGAGCACTTGATGATGCCTGAAGGGGGGAATTTCTTACAGTTACCAATCCTTTTGCCAAGGAGGAACAACAATTTCTCGATCGACCACTCTTTGGGTGAGTCACCAAAGTTGAAAGCACATCTTTCCTGCTAGATTTTCCATAGGAACTCCCCTCTGATGGCATTCCAAAGAGTCGTGGAGCAGCCAATCGCATCTCCCAGCAGAACTTGCTTCCAACTGATCTGTTTCTGAAGTCTAATTTTCTTTCCGACAATCTGCCAGAGCCTGTTGGAGTTGGGACAAGTAAAGAAGATGTGAGAAACATCTTCGATGGACCACTGACAGCGTTTGCACCAGGGAGGTATCCCACAAAATTTGCTAGCCTTAAGGTTGGTCCAGATTCCACGATGAAGAATTTTCCATAAGAGGACAAACTTTTTGATTTCTATGAGGGGGTGCCAGATAGCCATGAACTTCATGTCCCACCGAAGCCGCGTCCAAGATAGGCACCACTTCTTGTTGAGGTTAGCCTGATAATCAATGGTTTCTTTGATGTTCGGGATTTTTGATAGGCAATTGCCATTGTGCCATCTGAGACCAAGCGGCCTCGGTGTGTCGTGCCCCATGAGAAGGTGAACTTTGGAGCGGTCCTAGGTGAGGCGTCGACTTTGCAAAGTGTTCCATTCTTCATAGAAAATGTTGATGCTAGGGTCAATATCCTCAAATTTGATCCACTGGTTGGTGTCTTGCTTCCAGAGATGTTTCCATTTTTTGAAGCCTTTGTTCCATAGCCTCTTAGCGTTTCGAATGTTCCAAGATTCCACAATCCGGATGCCATGGATCGGAAACCAGATAGAGTCGTTTTGTCTGATACCGGCTGCCCACTTCCAATCTTCACTTATTCTTGTGAAGCTTTTGACTTTATTCTAGCTCTTCCATAGGGAGCACACAAGATTCGAGCCTTTCGGGAAGACCAGGATCGGGGAAAACAAAAGGGTCAGAATGTCAAGATTCTTTCAATTCGGGAAACCCATGAGAGCCAACTCGTTCTTGTTTCTGAAGATCAACTTGGCCCACGAGGCCTCCCTATTGCGCCAAGCCTTAATCATCCATTTTGCCACAAGTTTGTTAGCCATGCACCCAATGTCCAGAATGCCAAGGCCCCCCCTCTCTCTTTGGCTGGTGCAGATGAACCACTTGATTTTAGGCACCCCCCTCCTATTGTGGTCGGCCGTCCTGAGGAAGTTTCTGCAGATATTATCCAATTTGGACAGATCTAGCTCTTTTGGTCCCCAACAAGAAAGGAAGTAAATGGTCGATGAAATGAGGAATGTGTTGATAACCATAGCACGACCAACGAGATTGAGTTGCATACCTCACCAATAGTTTAGCTTGTTTTCGGGTCTGGCCAGCACCCAGTTCCACCACTGCTCCAACGAGATACCAAACCCCAAAGGAATCCTAAGAAGCCGAAAAATTTGGCCCTGTGAAATGATTTGACAACCATGATCAATGAGACGGTCAGGCCGGGTCCCGACAATTTCTTTGAAAGCGGTCTTAGAGTGGTTGATTTTGAATCCAGAGGCAACACAAAAAGTATCCAGAGACCTCCAAAATGTCTCTAGGCTGGTACTATCATTGTGGACAAACATGTTCATATCATCGGCAAAAAGTCTCATGGTGATCTAGCTGTGGTCATGAGGCAATCGAAGACCTTTGATATTTCCCGCTTCTACCTGTTGGTCCACCGGTCGGCTAAGCCCTTCCGTGGCCATGGCAAAGAGAAGGGGAGCCAACGAGCACCCTTTAATCAATCTTCTAATTTTGATCACCTTCAAAAGTTTGCCATTAACATTAATTTGAGTCGATGCGTTTTTTAGACGGGTCACAATCATCTTGGTGAATTTCTGACTACATCCGAGTTCTTTGAGTGACTGCAGAATATAGTCCCATTCCAGCCTATTGTAGGCTTTATCAAAGTCTATCTTGAGAAAGACCACATCTTGTCTTGACTCATTTGCGAAGTCGAGACCTTCCCAGATATCTATAATGGTTTCCAAGATAGACTTGCCTTTGACGAAACCTTTTTGGTCCTCACTTAACCCCGCTCTCAGATGGTTGGAAATTCTGTTGGCTATGACTTTGGCAATGATCTTATAACCCATTTGGAGCATCATAGTCAGACGCCAGTTCTCAATTCTATTCATTTCCCCTTTTTTGTGTATTAACTTGATAATGCCATAGTTGAGACAAGTCGGAAGCACGCCAAACTCGAGCGCCTCTTGCCAGACCAACCGAAGAGGGGTGGCGACCATCAACTTGAAGGACTTAAAGAACTCATTAGTGAGCCTGTCCGGGCCTCGGCTTTTACCACAAGGGAGGGCATCAATGACTCCAATGATTTTTGCTTTCGAGATTGGAGCATCAAGCAAGGAACGAAGGTTGAGTGGGATCCTATGAGAGGATACCCAAGATATGGTTGCCATGCAGTCCCGTCTGTGGTGGGAGAGGGGGGTCGAGGTCCCTAGGAGTCTCGTAAAGTGCCCATCAATGATCCCGAAATTATCTTCTTCCGTATTGCATGCATTGCCATTTGAGTCTAGCAATAGGGGGATCGATTCTCTGTTTTGTTTCCTTTTAAGGATGCGGCACATCTCTTTGGTGGGTTTGTCGGCTTCGCCAGCCCACCACTCCTTGAAGAAGATTTACAAATTTTTCCTTGTATCTTAGCAGTGTTCTGATTTTTTGTAGGCCTTTCTGGGATTGAGCTTTTCTTTTGTTCACTTCTTCCTTAAGTCTCTAGAATCTATAATATAGAGCTTCTCTATGTGCTCTCCGAACAGTCTCGAGCATCTTCCTGGATCTAATCATGATCTATCGCGACTTTTCGACATCATGATCTATCGCGACTTTTCGACTGCCCGTTTCTAGTATTTGGCTCGGGATGCACCAAAGGCGAACACCTCCTTCCACTATTCGGCAAACATATTAACTTTTAAGAGGTTTTATTAAATATGAGGGAATGTTTTTTTGTTAAGCACGAAACCGCTTTCCAAAGGCACATTACTGAGGAGTCGGCGCTCGACTAGCACGAAGTTTACACACATTCAACGTTTGACCCATAAACTGCCGTTCAAGAAGCGTGGAAACGAAGGCGCTCTCTCTCTCTCTCTCAGACACACACACACAGACTCAGAGGCGTACAGACATAGATACACACATGGCAGCGTGCGACAGGATTTTCATCACAGGTGCGATCGCCTTCTTCTCCCTGCGTTTCCTTCTCGTGCTCGAAATCAACTATATTACGGGTCAGAGGGAAGGTGAACGGCTGCATTTCATGAGTTTTATAGTCTGCACATATCTTATCAGCTCAAGGTCGATTGCCCACGTGGCGCACCTTGACTGAGGACATTAAGGGAGTTTAGCACTGCTATATTACAAAGCGAATCTCCGAAACGGCTAAGGATCAGCTGCCTGTGCGTGTGGAGGAAACACGTTGGCTTTTCAGAATGGCCATGGTTTTCATAGCAGATTTTTGACCGAAACAATATATCAATAAAATTTACAGGATTTTTTCCTTCACGTCAGAAGTGCGCCTGTATTACTTCCTATCTTGTTGTCAATCAATCACCCTATGCGATTCGGAAATGATTCCTGAGAGTTATCGCAAAGGGATAGATATTTTAGACCAAAGCAACCATGATTCATGCTAGCAAATCTTGACCTTAGGAGTTTGACGGAGTTTTTGCCTTGCGTAGCTCGATAGCAAAACAGTACATTTTGCGTGTCTTTCCCTAGTGGACATAGTTTTCCTGTAAATTGATGACATGGAAAACTCATCTGGGCATTTGTTAAGTATAATCTAGCCATAAAGATCTTTCATGTGTCATATTTTATGTCATTTAAGAAGCAAGATAATTATGTTACAGACATCATGTAAAAACTCTAAAGTTCGAGTTAGATACCAGAATTCAGAAAAGCTTACAAGTAAGAAGTTTGGACCTTAATTGGAAAGTTAAAACTTATAAAACAAGCGGGCTCCAGAGAGGCAAGTATGGAGGTTTTGTATATTGGATCATAGTGGAGTGCACATAATATGTACTATGGACGTGAAGTAGCTTCAAGTTCTAGCTCTTGCCAAAGCTTCCCCTATCATGAACAATGGATTTAATCTCGACAAGGTAGTCACCATCATCAATAAGCCCATGGCTGGAGGTGGGGAAAAAAGTGGTCATATTCCAAAATGGCTGAAAAATGGAAGGTGATCTTAATGAAAGAGGAATTTTCATGGAAACTTGGGATGTGATTGTTAGATTCAAGTTTAGATATCTTGAGTCTATTTGTAAACTTGTCTTCCACCAATATGAGGCAGTATTTAGAAATAGTGCAAAGAAGTGTCGAATGTAATTTGCTTCATATAAGTTTAGAGCTGTTGATTTTTATGAATGGAAAACTAAGCTTGAATAACTTTTGATGAATGAGAACATGAGGGAAGCCATCAAGAGGGATATCAACAAAATTGATCAAGATGGAGAAGTGTCTAACATTGATGAAAGGAGATAAGAGGAGAGGAGGTGCAACAACTCAAGGAAGGGATCTTAGTGTTCCATCAATAAAGCCAAATGGATCAGCTTTATTGATAATTAACCTTACTCTCAGTGATGATTATGTTCATTATATTAGAAACATTATCTTAATGTTTGGGTGAAGGTAAGTATCTTGTTTGTGTAAAAAGTGCATGAACAAGCGAAAACAAAGTGGAGACGGGTAGGGATGTATCTTAACTCCTATGCAATGATAACCTCCATAGGTAGACTTCTTTGTATGTGTGCAATCCAAAATGCCTCTTTCTTAGAGTTTGTGTAGAGACTTCAAGTAAGATTTTATACACTTGAATTAGACTAATGGAGCTTTCCAACAAAAAAAATTTCACACAAAATGGTTGCCTACACTAGCAGAAACAATGTCTGCAACATAGGCTAGTTGATTGTATGCACAAGCTAGTCACACAATGATCACACTTCACTCGAGTAAGCTTTTCTCCGAGACTAACCAAAGAATGAAACTCAAACTTGATCCAACTTTAGAGAATTGTAATGGCTACCCAATGACACAAAATTATAGCAAATGGATAAATATGCAAGTAGATCCACGGCCTACAACTCTGATCTAGATAGCTCTAACAAAGGCTTCACGCAAAAAGATATGAATCACGAGAGTTCATATTTTGCAAATTTCTTAGAGCTTACTCAGAGAATGAAGCCAAGACTTTGTCAAGCAAAACTAGACGGTATTAGCTAACCAATGCCACAAAGATTACGTAAAATGGGTTCTTAATGAAGGAGAAACAATGTTCACAACTCAGGGCTATACAGTTCCAACACTGCCTCCACACACACATAGAGGTATGCCTACTCAAAACCAATAAAAGAGCAAGGAAGGGGCTAGCTTAAGAAAGGGCCTAGCTTGCTAACACTCAAGTACATTAAGGAAAACTTTTTCAAGCTAAAAACCATGCGTGACCAAGAAATATGCCAAGGACAGCAGATTTTTAGGGATGAAAAGGGAGCTTTCATTGCTCATATGTCCATCAAGGTTCTCTTATTTTTTGAAGAATGTGCAGTCTAATCATGTACATCACATTGCATCTTATTTGATTGATATATTTCCCATTTTGTTTATTTCCCCCCGGT